>CM053596.1:84439277-84459910 GCA_028646575.1 Pseudocheirus occidentalis | reverse complement strand
ATATAATAACTTAATGTTTGTAATAATTATTACAAACACAATAGCAATCTACATTTATGATAATTATTACAAATATAATAATTGAAATTTATAACCATTACAAATATAATAGTTTGCATTTATAATAATTATTACAAATGTAATTGACACTTATATTTATTACAAATATAGTAATAATTTATAATAATAAAAATAACAATAGCTAACATTTATATAGCACTTGCTGTGTGCCAGGCATCTCTAGTTAACTCATACTCTGTAGCTGAAGAAAAATCCAGGGGACTTGAACTGTCTGGTTAAAGAAGTGGTCTGGTTTATTACTGTGTCTGTGTCTAGATAGATATGGGGAGGCAAGGCTGAGGAAAAAGCAGGCTTAGAACTTTCCTTAGGCCTTGCGAGGATGGGTGGACTTGCTGGTGTTAGCCTGTGGCTTCTACTCTGAGAAGTTCCTAGGCCTGATGGCCCTCCTTGATACCTCTCTTCTCTTCCCTGCCTCAGTCTTACTTTCTCTTCTTCCTTTTGCTGGCTGGTCCAGGGCTGCAGGTTCTTTCTAGCTCAGCTCTGCAAGTCCTTGCTCCTTCCTCTCTATGGCCAGGTGCTCTAAATCTCTGAGGGGCCCCGACAGATGGCAGAGCTGGAGAGGCTGTGAAAGAACTGACCTTGATGCTGCAGGAATGAGAACAAGTGCCACAGGTTTGAGGGTCTTGTGGTTCCTGGGCCCCCAGTGTCTCACAGACAACCCTGAAGGTAGCTGGGAGTACAGCAGGCTTATACCCCAAAGAAGGGGCCAGGGCACTGGGCATGGGGGCTTATGTGGGGTTTCTGTCCTCACAGAGAATATGTGGGTTCAGCAGAGAGCCCAGCAATCATGTAGTAAGAGAAACAAAGGACAGGAGGAACATCAGGAAGAACAAGGCACGGGGATAGGGTTTTGGAAAGAGAATATTTGGGAAAGGCATCTCCTGATGCTTTGTACTAAGCCTTGAATACCTTGCACAAGTGCCTCAGGGGACAAAAATGAATGTCTCAACAATATGGTATCAGTCTTGCTTAGGCACAATAATTGGGCCCATGTTTAGTTGTGTGTACAACTCTTTGTGACCCCATTTGGGGTTTTCTTGGCAAAGATACTGGAGCAGTTTGCCATTTCCTTCTCCAGCTCATTTTACAGTCGAAGAAACTGAGGCAATCAGGGTTAAGTGACTTGCCCAGGGTTATGCAGCTAGTAAGTGTCTGAGGCCAGGTTTGAATTCTGTAAATGAGTCTTCCTGACTCCAGGTCAGGTACTCTATCCACTGTACCACCTCCCTGCCCTACATAGGCTCAAATTGGCTTGATATTTTATAGACCAGACAGTCAGAGGGAGAGGCTGCAGGGGGAGAAGAGTACTTCCAGTATGAGAAGTAGTCTATGGGCGGTATGAGCTTCCAGGCTTAAATAGGTCTTAAAATAGATGATTTTTAATATCCCCAACAATTTTAATTTCCTTCCTTCCTTCCTTCCTTCCTTCCTTCCTTCCTTCCTTCCTTCCTTCCTTCCTTCCTTCCTTCCTTCCTTCCTTCCTTCCTTCCTTCTTTCCTTCCTTCCTTCCTTTTTTTGCTTTTTGGAGGAGGGAAGGCAGGGCAATTGGGGTTAAGCACTTTGCCCAAGGTCACAGGGCTAGTAAGTGTTAAGTGTCTGAGGCTACACTTGAACTCAGGTCCTCCTGACTCCAGGGCTGGTGCTCCATTCACTGTGCCACCTAGTCGCCCCCAGCTTTAATTTTCTATGAATCCATGACTGCCTGTCTCAAGTTCCCCTGATAAGAAGCCTCTTCACACCTGTTAATGAGGTCCAGTCCTCATAGAATGTTAATTTGGTGTCAGTGTGGTCCCTACCTGGCATTAGTTAACCTCAGAAGTCCCCCATTTAAGGTCAAGTGTATGTTGCCACCTTCTACTCCAACCAGAGATAAGTGGTCACTATCATAAGTCCAAGAGAATTTTCAGTGTTATTCTGCAGTAGAAATTCATTCTAGACTCTTGGTCTGTGCACATTTCTTTGGATCTTAGAGGCAGTAAGGCAAAGTGGATAGAGTGCTGGTGTCGTAGGGCCAAAGCTTGGGTTTGTATTCTGTTTCAAATACAAGCTATGTTGCTATAGATACATGATTCAACTTCACAGGCCTCATTGTCTTTATCTGTTAAATGTGGATACATAACCTGTATACTACCTATCTCACAGGATTTTCCAATAAAGTGCTGTAATATTGTCTCATTCTTACAGCAACCCTGGAAGAAAGGTAAGTGCCTGAATCTGTGATGTACTGTGGTTATCCAGCATACTTAGCCATAGATGAATCATCATTGTCACAAACTCAAGGAAATTTCTGGTGTTATTTGAACCTATTTACATACAATATCAGAAAACCGTGGGTTCGTGTACTGCTTCTGACATATCTTAGTTGGAGTTTATGAACTTACCTTTTTTTTTAAAACACAAGTTTTTACACTAAAAATTTTTTTAATTTGCTATTTTTTGGCTCTATTCACTGTGCCACATAGCTGCCCCATGAAATTACTTTAAAAAAATATTTTTATATCAGTATTGCAATATAATGTAACATAATAATAAATCAAATCCGGATTTGTAGTATTTGTTGGTTTCTGAAGTGTTGAAATGGCAAGTTTTAACAGAGTGAGTACAGAATCCGAATAAAAAGTTTTAAGGAGCTTTTAATAGTATTGAAATTTATCAGTGTAAAATCTCATATTGAGAACTTCACAATTAGTGACTTTAGTAAACTGGATGAAGCTGGCTCTAGTACACTGATATGTAAAAAAAATGCCATTCTTAAATTTTTATGGTTATGCGATTGTGGGCAACAATTCTGTCTGTGATAATGGCCTAATTTTAACACTATTAATCTATTACATTTTCCAGGATATTTTAAAGTCTGTATTTGTAGTACTGGGATTTGCTATTAAGGGATAGCTAAGATGATGCACTGGATAGACTGCTCAGCCTGGAATCAGGAAGACTCATATTCCTGAGTTCAAATCTGGCCTCAGACACTAACTAACTGTGTGACCCTGGGAATGTCAGTTAACTTCTGTTTACTTTAATCTACTGGAGAAAGAAATGGTAAACCACTCCAGTATCTTTGCCAAGAAAACCCCCTAGACAGTATGGTCCATGAGGTCATGAAGAATTGAGAACAATAACCATCATTACTACCACAACCTCCAGCATGGGGTGGTTTCCCAATTTCTCTTGCTTCCTTGCATAATCTGCATGGATTGCTAAATCTAGGTTACTTAAGAATGACCCTTCTATATTTTTTGGGTATGACCTTGTCCTGAATTATTACCATTATTATTATTGCACATATATTCCTTCAGTGAGTTTTTGAAATTCCTTTTCCATCTGGCCAGTTCAGCTTTTTAAGGCATTTTTCTCCTCATTGGCTTTTTGAACCTCTTTTGCCATTTGAGTTAGTCTATTTTATAAGGTGCTATTTTCTTCAATATTTTTTATGTCTCCTTTAGCAGGTTGTTGACTTACTTTTCATGATTTTCTTGCATTATTCTCATCTCTCTTCCCAATTTTTCTTCCAATTCTCTTACTTGATTTTCAAAATCCTTCTTGAGACCTTGGCCTGGGACCAATTAATATTTTTGGAAGCTTTTGATGCAAGAGTTTTGACTTTGTTACCTTCTTCTGGTTCCATGTTTTGATTCTTTTTGTCCCCCAAAAAGGATTCTATAGTCTGTTTGTGCTTCTTCTGCTTGCTCATCTTGCCAGCCAGTTACTTGACTTTTGAGCTCTTTGCCACAGTAGAACTCTAATTCCAGAGTGGAGAGAGCTGTGTTCCAAACTGCTGGGGTTTTCGAAAATGTTGTCAGAGCTATGAGGAGGGTGACTTCTCTACAGACCCCACAAGCTCTGGCACACTGGCCACACACTCCTGGACCACCACCCAAGACAGTGACCCAGATCCAAGCAAGTCAAAGCAAGAGCCATTACCCTCTGAATGGTCACTTGGTCCTCCTATGATCTGCAGGCCAGGATCTCTGGAGGCTGCCATGAGGCAGCAGCTGCAGCTGCTGCTCCTCTGCCAGCTCTCACCCTGGGGACAGGGGCCAGACTGTGCTCTTATGACCTTTTACTTTCTTTTTGACATTTATGTGTTGAGAAGTCTGGAAACTGCCAGAGCTGCTGGCGATTCACTCTCCTGAAGCCTGCTCTGGCTGTTCTGTGCTGCTGTTGACCTGCCAGGCTGCCTTCAACCGGAGATTTGTTTCTCTCTGTTATTTTGTTTAGAGTCATATTTTATAGATATTGGAGGTGATTGGTTTGGGAGCTTAAGCAAATTCCTTAAGTAAAATTTAAGCAAGTTTTACTCTGCCATCTTGGCTCCACCAACCACATGTATATTATTGAATAAATTTCCTCATCTACAAAATAAAAGGGATTCAGAATGGATTATTTTATGACCCTTACCAGCTCTAACATTCTATGACTCTATAAGCCTTCTGTACCAAACTGTGTTAAAAGTTATCTGAGGTCTGGGATATGGAGAGTGGTTAAAGGTTGGGGGAGAATGAGTTACAGACTCAGCAAAAGTGGCATCCTATGCAATACCTTCTGATTCCTTTCTTATTCTCCCATGTAGGTTAAGTCAGAAGTTTCTGGATGATGACTGTGCCAGGAGGACTATTCCTTTATTCATAGGATTATGGATAGGATTCATAGGATTCACAGGGTTAGGCTGGCAGCATAAGGAGAGAGAAGGAAGATATTTGGGGAAGGGGCTTTTGGTTTCAGCTGTGGACGCTGTTACTCAGCCTCAATGCACCACATGGTGACCAAAATGCCATCTAGTGCTCCTGGTATCCATGGAATTTCTGATTTGGACAAGCCTGTTAATGTCCTCCCTTGTCCTGGACTAGTGTATAATGACTAAGATGGTGGTTATCATGCTAATTTGGGATCCTAAGGCCTGGTTGCAAATTTTAGCACTAATAGTCCATGTGTGATGTTGGACAAGTCACTTCCCAGACTCCCTTTCTTCATCTTTATTGATAAAGGGATGGGACTGAACTATATAATTTCCAAGGGCCCTTTCAAGCCTATGATATCACCTTTTCACCCTGGGTTCCTCTAAGGCAGAAGTATCCATATTTCTTCAGCATGTTCTTGGACTGAAGTAATCCCAAGCCTAATAATGTCGTTGTTTTGGTCACTGTTGTTGGTTGGGAATATGTGTTGATGAGTATCTGTTTCTGAGTATCAGAAATACCTTCTAAATTTCCCCTGTATGCATTCAGAAGCATAATTCAGTTTGAATGGAGAGTCCAGTGATCAAAATGCCTGTCACAAGTAAAATCCAAATACAATTGCTCACTTCTCAATCAGTTATTAAAAGATTCCCTGTATTGTGAAGGGTAACCGTCATTGTCAGGGAAGGTGTGGGGCAAATAAAACCCTTTCAAAGAGAATCAGTTACTATTTTTAAAAATGCATTTCTGGATAGGCAGAGCCAAGATGGCAGCATTGAAACAGCAAAGTTTTGCAGCTTCCACACAGCCACCCTAAATACCCATAAAATACTACTCTAAACAAATTTTAGGGCTCTCAAACTCACAAAAATACAGAAAACACATCTCTTGCTGAAGGCAGTTCTGCAGGAGGAGCTCATTGGGGAAGACTGGGGGCCAAGGCCAGCCCAGCCCGAAACTGAAACCCCAGACAGGCCCCAGTGTGGTCGGGAGGAGCCAAGCTTCCCAAGCCGCAGCACGAATCTACCTGAGAGAAGATCTACAGCACCTGGAGCAATCTCTACATCTATCAAGGCAGGAAAAATAAGGATTAGAGAAGGTCAGTGAAAGTCAAGCTTTCAAGTTAAATTTGGGGGGAAGAAAAGCAGTTTGGCCAATCTGCCCCCAGGGCAAGAAAGCAGCAGGGAAATGGCAGGGTCTGCTGGAACCAGCAACTGCCTCCACTGGGCTGCTTCAGAGCTTCTGGCCTGCCAATCTCAGCGGGGCTGAGACAATTGATCAGGGCCAAGGGCTCTTGCGTTGAGCGGCCTGGATCTGGATCGTGGTCTTGGGTGGTGGTCCTGGGGTGTGCTTTCAGCAAGCCAAAGCTGATGGGGGCCGCAGCACCCCCCTAATAGTTCTGGCAGCTGGGAAAACCCCAGCAATTTGGGACAGAACTTTCCTCCCTGGAAGCAGAGTTCCACAGACCTAAAAAAATCAGCCAATTAATTGACTGGCCAACATGAGGAAAAGGAAGCAAAATAAGAACAGCAATAAAACTCTAAAAATGCATTTCTGTTTATTTATTCAGATTTAAGTGTGTCTGTGGGTCTAAGTCTGTCCAAGGTATCTGTGAATTTCACATTCCTCACTGCCTGTGGTGCAATTAAAGTTACTTCCCTAATGGAAGCCATCAGTCAGTCACTGAGTCTGAGTAATCGAGATATTTACAGGGGTTTTGTAGGTTTCTATCACCCTTCAAAGATCAGCTAAGCCAGGTGTAAAGGGGTGCATCATCACAGAGTTAACCTCTGAGAGATGACTTTTTATCTTCCTGCAATAAATAATCTATACTTGGTGTACCAGAGGGCCTGTTGGATTTGAAGTCAGCAAGACTTGAATTCAGATGTCATCTCTGAAGACAACTAGCTGTGTCATTATGGGCAAGACACTTACCCTCTCTGAACCCCAGTTGTCTCACCTGCAAAATGGGGATAGATAGTAATTCAACACACTTCTTTTACAGGGTTGTTGTACAATGAGATAATGTGCATTTATCTGTACATCAATACATACACATGCATATTACATACATGTGAATTATTCTGTAAAACTTAAAGTCCTACATAAAATGTCTGTGTCATTTCTTCCTCTTTTCTCTCTTCTTCCTTCTTGTCTTATTATCACTTAAGAGTGGAATCTCTGTCAGTTGGAGGAAGATGAATACCGATGAAATCAGGAGGAATTCTAGGTTTTTCTTGCCTACTATTTCTGCTGTTTATTTTGAAGGGAGATGAGGAAGTATTTAAAAAGGGGCCATTCCTCAAAACCATGCTATTGGGAAGGACATGAACAGTAGATGTCTTCCTAGACAGACAGATGTCTGTCTCTTCTCATCAGGGGCAGCTGGTGGCACAGCAGATAAAAGCTGGAGTCAGAGAAACCTGTGTTTAAATTTGACCTCAGACTTGTACTAGCTGTGTGACCCTGGGCAAGTCATTTAACCTCTTTCTGCTTCAGTTTCCTCAACTACAAAATGCAGATAATAACAATGCCTTCCTGACAGGGCTGCTGAGGGATCAAATGAGGTAATATTTGTAAAGCACTTAGCCTGGTACCTGGCATCTAGTAGATGTTTCATAAATGCTTATTTTCTTCTTTCATAAGACTTTAGAACTAGAAGAGATCACCTAGTCCAGTGATTCTTAATCTGTGGGTCGCTACCCCTTTGAGGGTCAAATGACTCTTTCACAGGGGTCGCCTAAAACTACCAGAAAACACATATTTCCCATGGTCTTAGGAACCGGACACCACTCCTCTATCCATCTCCAGGAAGGTCTGCCCACATGCAGATATGCCCACATACAAGTATTAAAGGGTCATGGCATTAGGAAGGTTGAGAACTGCTGACCTAGTCTAACCCACAAATTAAATAGAGGAAACAGTCTAAAGATCAGTGCAAGACCAGCTGGATAATTAGTGATGGCATTTAGCTATGTTCTATTTGTCAGGACTTGGGCTCCTGCTCTGGCACTAACTTGCTATGAGATCTTGGACAAAATGAAGGGGGTATATGGAATAATCTCCAAGGTCTCCTTCATCTCCTATAATTGATGATTCTATTAATCTAAACTTGGTACTTTTTCCAATAGATTGTAGTCTCTGTCCCTCCCCCCAGCATCTGAGCACCCCAAATGGTGATCGCCAAACTCCTGTACTAAGGGCAGCCTTCATTCCTCCTGCTCTTACTTAGTTTTGTTGACTTGACTTTAATAGTCTTTACCAACCTTGGTTTTCTGATATTCTGACCCAAATTTGATTAAAAGCAGGCAAATGAAGCTCCACAGATCAAATAATGGCTATTACTATTTAAGTTACTGTTCAAGGCATGTACAGTAATAACCAGGGAGAGGGAAAATTAGCAGTTTGACTTTAAAGAAAGAGATGGCAAATGAAAAAATAAACACAGAACTTTAATTGGGTGTCCCGAAAGTCTTAGTGCAACTTTTTAAGTGTTAATAACCTTTTCTTAGCTTAAAGCTGTTAAAGCTTAAGAGAGCATTGAAACTTTTGGAGTCTCCCTTATAAGAAAGGACATTCTTAATGTTAATCCCGAAGGTTAAATTGTACTCAGTATTTAAGTGTTTAAGAAGGCAGGAAAGTTTGTATACTATCATATTGGCTAAAATAGGCAGTACTTTTCCTCAAATTACTGGTTGGTTAAAAACTAGGGTATGCCTTTTTTTCTTTTTGGTTATCATATACTAATGTCCTTTTTCCCTTTCAAAGAGATCTCATTTTAGAGGGTGACCTATATTTGGAAAGGCCAATATCTGGACCAATATGGTGTATATTCATTCAGTAAAGTCTTCCTCTGATACCTCATTGTCTCTTTGTAAAGGTCAAGTTTGATTATTATAATTACTCTGTTCAGTTTTGTTGTTTTTTCTTTTTCATTTCCATTATTGCAGTAATTGTGAATATAATTTTCTTGGTTCTACTTATATGGCACTTTATACCTGTTCATATAAATCTTCCCATACTTCCCTGGATTCTTCACATTCATCACTTCTGGCAGAATGGCATTCTGTCACACCCATGTGTACAATTTATTGAGTTCCTTTCCAGTGGATGAGGATGTGCTTTGTTTCTAGGTCTTTGCAACTAGAAAACATTCTATCATAAATGTTTTGGTGTATATAAGATCCTTCTTTCTGTCTTTGACCTCTTTGGGGGGAAGAGTTAAATTTTTGTCATCCAGAAGATTTAACTGCATGGAACATCTTGTTCCCAGGAGGGAATGAGATACTAAAATGAGATAATTTTTGTAAAGCACTTTGCAAGTTTTAACATGTTATAAAAGTGCTGCTACCTACTGTCACTTTTCTTTTAGTACCTTTCCCTACTCACCTCCTTACTTTTCTTTCTCCTTAGTAGAATATCCAACATTGTTCAAAGCTCAATTTGTGTTACTTCAGGTAGAAAACCCAATCTTGATCTCCCAGTTGCTGATACCCTTCTTCCCTCAGGATATTATACATATTCTATACCACTATATATTTAATTATCTAGGTACATGTTGTTTTCTCCTATAGAATATATAAGCCTCTTAAGGATAGCAGAGTCTATCTTTTGGGCCTTTGTACCTTCAGTGTCTGGAACATAATTGGCACTCAATAAATGCTGCTGCTTGTTATTGAATCATGGGCTAGAACTCATCAGGTTTTAACAGTTTCATTGAATAAATTATTTCCATTGCTTTTCACTTCCCTCTCTATGGACACTGTATGAATAATATCCATAGTTATCTTGGCTTCCGTGTCTTCTCTTGACATTCTGAGAGTTCATTCAGAGGACCCTGGGGCCTTGTTAGGTATTTATGACTTTGAAAGTGGTCAGCTCTGTGGTTTGGGGTAGGGAAAAAAAATCAAAACATTTCCCCTCAGAATTTCTGATATTCTCATTCCCCAATAAAAAACCTGCCAGGATATAGCTTTTAGTTTCTCTTGTGAATACTGAGTTCAAGAAAAGAGAGAAAAATAAAAAAGTGGCCATGCTTAGGGTTTTGATAACATCAACATTTTCTTTGACTAACTTTCTTCTGAAAGAAAAGGGTTTTTTTCCAATCTGGAGTCATACTCCTTAATGCAAAACATCTGTCAATCTTATCTGTCATCATAAGCTTTATAGTGTCATCATTTCATACTGTCATATATTTATATGACAATATATATGACAATATATATATATACATGTCAATATATATGCTTTATACTGTCATCATTAGCTTTATAGTGATATGACATTCAATCTGACATAGGTTCCCATCCCTCCTTTTCTATTTGGTGGACAAATTTAGGACAATTTAAAAAATGTAACTGAAGCCAAACTGATTAGGATGAGATTTTGAAGTACAGTTGGTTGGTTCTTGTTCTCAATTGGGATGGAACATATTTCCTGTACAATGGGTCCCTGAGGGGCTCTTTCAGGTCTATTGGAAGGTTTCTACTTTACAGCTCACCACTGATCCTCACTATTTTAAGACGGAGGTGTTAGCATCTGGGATGACCTTCCTTCAATGTACCAGAAAACTGAATGGGGACTTGATCTTTCCTTATATACCAAAAGGATGCTTAATTTCTCAACTGGGTTATGAGATCCTGGTTAGTTTTACTTATTTCCAGGATCTATGTCACATGACACTCATGGGGTCAGAGGTCAAAATTATAATTTAACTTTATAGCAGTCCTTAGGCCTAGATATGTGGAGGAAAAAAAGAAAAGAAAACATTTTTATTTGTCAACAGACTCAGAAAGATAGGAGGGATTTTTCAAATGGGTATTTTATCCATAAACTCATCATAGGGCTTAGTGGAGATTTAATCAGCCTTGGAAATTCTAAGGCAATGATAAACAAGAAATCACTAAGGGACCAAAAAAAGCAACAACAATAACAAAACCCAGAAATTTAAAAAGAATATACTTGCATGCATATTTTTCTATTCTAATAGTCTTTTCTGGCTAAAATCATATAAATAAAACCTGCAAGCATATAACATATGAAACATAAATATATAAGTATAATACAAAACATATCAAAAGTCCATTGGTGTAATGTGTGAGCAGTAATCTATCTACTTTTGGAAACAACCAGTAAAACATGTCTCCGAGCAAGAGGAATCACCATCAGTGCTTAGCCCGGTGCCTGGCTTGTTGTAGATACTTACTACTTGTTGACTTGAATGAGTAATTTTGCTTTTCTTCAAGAGTTTTACATGTAGATTATTGGAATTACAAGTGACTCCAGAAACCATTTAGTTCATCCTTCCATTTCATGCAACAGTTTTCTCTATAGCATCCCTGATGTGAGATCATCCAGCCTTTGCTTGAGTGCATCTAGTGATGGGGAATTCAGTACCTACCAACACGACCTATTCTATTTTTAGACAACTCTACTTATTAAGGAGTTTTTTCTTATACTGAGTTGAAATTTTCCCATTTAATGAATACTAGGAGCAACGAGGTGGTGCAAAGGATAGAACATTGGGCCCAGATTCAAGAAAACTCGTTTTCCTGAGCTTAAATCTGGTGTCGAACACTTAGTAGCCGTGCGGCCCTGGGTCCATCACTTAACCTTGTTTGCCCTGCTTCCCTCATCTGTAGCATGAACTGGAGAAAGAAGTGGAATATCATTCCAGTATCTTTGCCAAGAAAACCCCAAATGGGGTCACGAAGAGTCAGAGACCACTAGAAAATGACTCAACAGCAACAATGAAAACTAGTCTTAGATCTGTTCTCTGGAGGTACAAAAATGTAATAAATTTGTATTATGTACACACACACACACATATAATTACATAATATATTACAGAATACATTCTTTTTAGGACTTAGTAGATCAGTTTCAGGAAGTTGAATGAGGAAGATAGAGGTTAAGTGACACGATCAGGGTCACATATCTATCAAGTGCTAGAGGTAGGATTTGAATCCACTCTTCTTGATTTCAAGGTCAGAAATCTAATTGTCATATTACACTCTCGGATATATACATTGAATAAGAATAATCCTTTTTTCTACATGAAAACCTGTTAGAAATGTGAAAATAATAGTCATCTTTTCCCTTAAGTTTTATCTTTTGAAGTCTTAATCCCCCCTAGTTCCCTTTACTGTTTCTCGCCTTCAGATCCTCCCACCATCCTGGATATATCCCTCTGGACAAGCTCCAGCTTGTTAATGTTCTTTCTTAAATGACAGGTGTAGAGCCGGATAAATATGGTAGGACGCTCATCTTCTTTTCTGTGAACACTATATGTATATTTCTCCAGAACACAATTTCTTTAATGTCTCCTCATGGGTTCTTGAAGGTCATTGCCAGCAGAATACAAGCTAAGGAGGTTTCCATCAATCAGCAAAGCTCCAAATGTGGTAGTGGTAGCAAGGACCAACTTAGTGATATAAAATCTCTTTGATAGAAAGTTGGCTTCTAAGTGGTGAATTTTTTGTCATGGTAACCCATGAAAGAGATAACAAGAGAAAATGTTCTTAGTTCTAGGTAGCTCCCTTTTACATCTGCAATGGCAACAGTTTAACAAAAAAGACAGAGGGTGCAAAGAACTGCACAGTTTTTAGACTGTCAATAATTATTGACTCATGATAAATATTATTCTAAATGCAAGATCTTTGTCTAGTGACCGAGGAGATGGCACACTTCTGGGGGAGCTAAACCATAACACATTGACATTCTTCCTTTATGCAAATTTGCAATTAAATGGAAGGTTGCTTTATAGGTTCTCTTCAGAAAGGCAAATAATGGAGTTGGTGTACTTGGTTTCACTGTGCACCCAAGGGTACCATTAACCATCATTGCATAGGACACTTGACCATCTCACCAGTTAGTACTCATCATGTACGCAGGCAAGATGAAGATAATTGTAATCAATACACCATTATCTATTGCAGAGGATGAAGAAGCACAGGAATTCTATAAAGAACTTGACCAGGTTTTTAAATCTAAGTCAATACACACACCTTAATTCTTGGTGATTTTGATGTGAAGTGGAACACAGAGGAGGGTGGTAGAAAAATCTGCTACAAAATAAGATTTGTAATTAAGAAATGAAAGAAGTAAAGTAGCCTTCTCAGGACACTAGATCTTATTTACCATGACTATTTCCTTTAAGAAGAGAGCCAGAAGATGATGGCATGGTAAATTGACCAGCACTGCAAAAAATGATGACATCTTAAAAAGTGATTGTTTTCTGACAGGGGAATCATTTCAGGATTGAAATGTGTGCAGCTAGCTTATTGACCTGTCAAACGAAAGGTCAAAATCAAAACTATGTAAGGAGAAAAGATATTTAAGAGGTGTGGAGAATACATGATTCTATTGTGTTTGCTATTTATTGATTGGGAAAAAAAAGCATTTAATTTAGAGGCTATCCTCCAACAAGTTGTCTCCCTCTTGAATGGTGTAAAGACCCAAGAGGATGCCTTGATAGATAAAAACATGGAGATAACTTTGCTTAATGATTTATTATTATCAAAATTGCTAACAGGATTTTACTGAACCAGTCTCCAACCTGGCTGCCCCACAAAGCAGGCCTAGAGACAGGAATGCCTATAATCAAGTAACAGCTTAATTAATTGGTTTCAGAGTGAAGCACGTTCTCTAAAGCTGGAGTAAAAGCAGAGGTTTTATACATAAATCACAAATGGGGAAGGGGGTGGGGTGAGGAAGGTAGATTACAAGCAGTCTTTTCCAGGTCCCGAGTGGTTTCCTACCACAGGCCCACAAGTCCACAATACAGATGTTCTGGAGTTTGTGAGAATAGTACTGTTCAAGTCTCTGGGGGTCATTACTTGGTGAGTCACAGAACCAGAGTTCTGTGATGGAAGCAGGTTCTACAATTTTGATTGTTTCACTTAAGGTACACAGGCACAAGAAAGCAGTGATTGTGAGAGGTTAAGGATTTGATTGATCATTTCAAGCTTAATTGTAAGTCTCTGACTCCCAAGCCAGAGTCTCTTGAGAAATCTAAATTATTATTAGTGTATTCATCATATATATCATATCTATTAATATGAAAATCATAATTCCCTTCAAAACATCAAATGAAGAAGGAAACACAGGTCTTTTGTTCCATCAAGGGATGAGCTTCATGAAATCCAAATTAAAGAAAGATTCTCTAATGATGGTGACATTCTCTAGAGACACTGGATTGCAGATGATTTTGGGCCAATCGCATTAAAACCCGGGACATTGTAGGTCATTTTCAATGAAGTAGATGGGAGGTACTAAAAAAATGCATACTACCCAGGCTATGATATAGATTCATGGGCTGTCCATTGAGTCAGCCAATGTGTGTGTAAGTGTGTGCATGTGTGTGTTTGTGTGTGTGTGCAATCACATACACATGTGTTGTTGCTGATTTTTCATTCTCAAAAAGGAACAATGACATCATGAGGGTGATGTCTTGAACTGCAAGTGAGTCGGATTTAAGAGAGACAGAGCTGTGCAAACCCTTCTCCAGTCATCAAAGTCCAATGGCAGGAAATAGGTCAAGATGACTGGTGATAGCTTAGAGTGCAGAGGGAAATCCCAGCCTTTTTAAGCTAAGGTCTTTCCCAGATCTCAGTTTGTCTGGAGCAACACCCATTCAGTGATTATAGTTTAGGTAAGAATTGAGGTAAAAGATGGTCTAGTTTGCCTTCACAGATGAATAAGTCTGGGAGGGGAAGACCCTCAGAGTTTCTAGCCAGGACAGAAACAATTGCTATTTACACTGGCTCTGAGCCATCAAACCCAAACAATGAGCAAGTGAGGTTTGGACTGGGACCTATCATTGGCCAATTAGTGAGCCAGAGTGATTTGGGTTTAAAGGCACAGTCAAGTAACTCCATTTGAATCTCAATGGGCTTTATTAAAGCCTGGTTTTTCAGAGCTATATTTCAAGAAATCATAAAGAAAACTACATGAGAAAAAAGAGTTAATTGACCAAGTTTTTTTTTGGAAAAAAACATCCAGTCATAGGATAAACAAGTAGGGAAGAAAGAAAAAATCCAGCCTCTAAACCCCAAGTATCTTGCAAAGTATGAACTATTAAAATGTATATTCCTTTGGACAGAGCACCCACATGTAAGGTATATGACTCTGCACATGGACAGAGGGAGACTAGGAGAAGGAGGTGGAGGAGGATGAGAAAGGAAATCACAGTAGTGCCCAACTGGACTGGCCAGTTGGATCTACAGGAGGGCAGCTACTACTACTCACAGATTGTTGCTTGTCCTTCATCAGGAGGGTGATGTCTTGACTTGCATACAAATTGGAGTTAAATGAGGCAGGGCTGTGCAAAGTCACCAGTCTCATTCTCTCCTCCAGAGTCATCTGAGTCCAGTGGTAAGACATAGGTCAAGATTCCTGATGATGGCTCCTGCTACAGTGGGAGACCTTGGTCTTCTTAAGCTAAGGTCTTTCTTAGATCTCAGTTTGTCTGAGAAAACACCTATTTGGTTATTAAAAGTTTGGTAAGAATTCATGTACAAGTATATAACTTGGACAAACACTGCAGCTCTGGGCGGTGAGTCGGGCCCAAAGTTGAACAGGCAGAGAACAGACTATGTCATATTTTGGAAACTGTATGCAGAACAATGTACATCTTCTTAGTATAATTATTCTTCTGATGATCCTGTGTGGTACACCATAATATAAAAAAAAAAAATTAGAATTGCAGGTGACCCAGAGTAAGCCTGTACCAGCAATGACTTGTAGGCAAGAGGTTATATAGAAGATATTGAAGACATGTGTGGCCAGGAAAAGAGATGGAGGCATCCTGTAGTGAGAATGAGGATTTTCAGATAGGTAGCTCAAGTGATGAAGTGACATCCAATACCATTATTAAAATCCTTGAAGAGAGTCTCCATCAAATTGGGCAGGTCCTCTAGTGGGTTTATGGAATGCTACGGATAAAAAAAAATCACCCATGATGACTTGAATGGACTGCTGTCTATACTGCTGGAAGGGAATCCGTAAACTGATGATATAATGGATATCAAAGTAAGTATGTTTATGCTAACTTATTTAAAGAGCACACTGGCTTTTTGGGACACTTAATAAATACTTGTTGATTGATGAGTGCCATACTGTTTTTCAGTCATGTCTAACTCTTCATGATCCCATTTGAGGTTTTCTTGGCAAGGATACCAGAGTGGTTCACCATTTCCTTCTCCAACTCATTTTACAGATGCAGAAACTAAGGCAAATAGGGTTAAGTGACTGCCCACCATCGTGCAGCTAGCAAGTGTCTGTGGCTGGATTTGAACTCAGATGTTTCTGTCTCCATGTCTGGTGCTCTATCCACTGCACTACTTCGACACCCCAGTTCATATTAAACCTTTAGTCAGCTAAAACCTGTAATTCCTTTACACATGGAATGGTAAATATCTCCGACAGTATATTTGAACCTAAATATTCCTCGGGATTTTTAATTGAGCTAGTTCATCATTTTAGGCTATTTTAAATATTATTTATTTTATTTGAGATTGGATCTCCTTTCCTCACCCAGGTTAGAAGTTCATTGTCTACTTATAGGCCCAATCCCACTGCTGATTATCAGGGAAACTTTGTACTTTGCTGTTTCTAACATCAGCCAAGCTGGTTTGGTCCTCCTTAGGCACCCTGGTGGCCCTCTTCTCTCAGACTCACGATGTTCGTACAAGGCTTAATGTGGATACCTGAACTGCCTTAGCTTTCTCGCTGCTCAAAACTCACAAGCTCAAGCTCTCCACCAGCTTCAGCCTCCCTTAGCAGTAGGAATTACAGGTGTGTGCCACCATGACAACCCATGTTAGTCTACTGAAGTATTTATGGATTTGGATTCTGTCACCATCATCCAATGTATTAGCTATCCCTCCAAATTTTAAAGCATCCACATCTTTAATAATTGTGGTACCCTGTGTGACCGTGAGCAAGTCAGATAATTTCTCTTAGCCTTAGTTTCTTCATATGTGAAATAGGAATAATATTTACCTTGCAGTGTCATTGTGATCATCAAATGATATATATATAAAGAACTTTGTAAGCTTTAAATTACTATGGACATTATATCTATTCATTATTATTATTATTCCTTCATTCAGGATATTGATATAAACATTAAATAACACAGTGGCAAGGACAGAATGTTTGAGTATCCTATTAGAGATCTCCGTCTGAGTTGATAGAAGCCCATTAAACCAAAACTCTGTGTTAAGTTCTGTTAGGTCATTCAACCAATTTCAAATGAGCCTATCTGAGATCTCTGCATCTTGCCTATGAAGATACTGTAAAAAGAATTTGTCAAATGCTTTACTAAAATGCAGATAATTCTGGATTTTGTATATCATTATTTTCTAGAGACCACGATTTCTGCTATTTCTGGGACTTGGTTAGTTGCACGCTGAAGGGAATGTTAACAATAACACCTGATATTTATATAGCCTGTGAAGATTTGCAAACTGTTTTATCTACATGATCTCTATTTATTCGCATGATTTTATTTGAACCTCATGGCATCTCATAAGGTTGGCATCATACAAACTACTCACCTTTTCCAAATGAGGAAACAGAAATTTAAAGAGGTTAAGTGATTTGTCCCTGCTTGCATAGCTAAGGTAGGTAGCATATGAACTGAAATCCTCCTGACTGCAGGGCCTGCCTCTTCTGGTTAACAAAGCATCATTTGCTGATCTCTGGGAAATTCTGGTTAGGGAAAAGCAAACTACTATTTCCTGGCTGGATAGATGGAAAAGCGACTGCTGCTAGATTTTCAGTGGCATCCCTATGATCAATGGGGATGTATATCTTAAATGCAGAGATTTTCAATGTGAAGAATTCTGCCTCATCAGTCACATACATTTTTCATGTCTCCTTAAATGCTAAATTCCAATCTTCCTCCTGATGTTTGACATAACTCTTCAGTTTCTGTCTGTGCCATTTTCATTTTCTCCCTTCAGATAAATGTAGATTTTGATATATTTTGGTCACCCTGGTGCTTCTGAAATCATTCTTTCTGCATTTATTCTAAAATTCATAGGATTTTGGAATTGACGGAGACCTTAGATAAGCATCTAGGCTAATGCTTTCTTTGTACAGGACAGGAAACTGAGTCCCTGAACAATCACAGCTTTCAATATTTATAGCTGAGTTATCAGAGGTTTTCAAATGTAATTCTCTCATTTTATAGGAGAAGAATCTAAGAATCAGGGAGTTTAAGTGAACTCTCCAAGGTCACAGTGGTAGTAAGAGCTGGAGAAATATTTGAACCAATGTCCTCTGACTCCAGAGTTGTTACCCTTCCCACTTCCCCTCCCTGACTCCCTATGAAGTACCTTCTCCAAGATCATAAGATGGCAAATAGCTGAGCTTGGATTTAAACCCAGGTACTCTGACTCCTGAGCTAGTAATCTTTCTTTAATATACTGCTGTCACTTGAGAGTCTGGAGTTCTGTTTTGCTTGATGGGAAAGGAGATTGCGCCCTGGATTCACTGTTGTTGAGTGTTCTTGAAAAGTCTTTTGTTTGTATCCTGTTTATTTTTGGGGACTTATTTATTAGAGCTAAGTCTAGGCAGGGATAAGGGACTGGGCAATTACAATGAATGTAAAACTAGAAAGGGCATAGTGACATTCTCATAGCACCTTCCTCATTCTGTGGACATAGTCCTTTTTAGAGCACAGACTAAGCCTTTTATTTTTATAATATTTTTATTCAACAGTCAGTAGGGTAGACATTTGGGTGGAGAACAACATAGGAATGGGAAAGATCAGGGATGGTACCTCACTGAATTAACACAGGATATATATTTAAGTTATATTTCTAGTTGGCTTCATGATCAGTTGGTCTATACACTATCCATGAAGTTATCAAGTTACTGCTTGTAGAATTTCAGTGCTCTAGAACTCAAAACCATGTGATACAGCCCATTCCATTGTTTGGTAGATTGGAATATTAGGAAGTAAAAAATTTATGTTGAGCCAAAACTCACTTCTTTGAAATGTCCCCACTTTTTCCCTAGTCTTCTCCCTCTAGAACCATACACATTGAGTTGACTCTTTCTTCATGATGACTTTTCAAAAATGTAAAGGCAAAGATTATGTCCTTTCTCATTGAAAATCTCCTTTTCTCTAGGTTAACCATCCTCAATTCCTTCAAAGGAATGCCATATGATATTATTTTGAACCACTTCATCATCCCAGTCTCCAAAGGAAGAAGATGCAAGTATCACAAGGATATGTAAGTTGTGATATGATGAAAATGAATTTTTCTTCTTGTTACCCTGACTCTGTCCCTCTGGCCACGGGATGTAGACTATCTCCATTCATAGTTGACTATTCTTAGTAGATTTGGGTACAATTATTTGCCTTTGATCCTGAGGCCAAATTTTTCAGTGGTCAAGTTCTATAATATATTCTATCTATACATATATTAAATATATTTTACCAATTACCCATCTCACGAGACCATCTTCCACATGTGGTAAGACTATCTTGATGTGTGACTCAAAGGGAATCTAGAACAGACATATCTAGTGTTTCCTCCCTCATGCTTTTCCATTCTTACCAAGAGGAGGAACAGGAGGTTGAGGCCAGCAGAGGCTGGCCATTTGCTTTCCTCAAAGAGAGGGAGTACTGAACTAGACATTTATCTGTTTCTTTAAGGATTATTAGTCATGGAGATGTAATTCTTATGTTAAAACTAAACTCCTGATCACTATTTCTTTTTGCTTTTTGGAGGGCAATTGGGGCTAAGTGACTTGCCCAAAGTCACATGGCTAATAAGTGTGTCAAGTGTCTGAGGCCAGATTTGAACTCAGGTCCTCCTGACTTCAGGGCTGGTGCTCTATTCACTGTGCCACCTAGCCACCCACCAATCACTATTTCTTAATGGAGAAAGAAACATTCCAAGATTTATATCCAAGGCTTGACCCCTTTACCACAGATACCAATTCCACAATGAACATAGTTCATTGGGTTCCAAATGGGTTTCCTTGTGAGTAGCAAAGAAACTCATTTGTTCAAACTGATAGCAAAAAAGAAGTCAGAGAAAGTACGCAGATGAGAATATAAGCCTACTAGACAATACAGAGTGAAGGAGCTCTTGGCAGTGAGATAGCTCAGCTCAACCAAGAGAGAGTCCAGGATTTTATCCAAGGTGATAATTCTCAAAAGTTTTTAGTGGAATAAGCTGGAGGTAGGGACATGATGGAGACTGCCAGATCCTTTCATGTTGACTTCTTCCCAGAATCCTTTACTCCTTTCAGCAACCTGAAGTAGGACTGGCATTGCTCATTTCTTTCAAAGCTGGAATCCAGAAGAACCCAAAGAAACTATGAATTGTGGGTATCTCCTCTCTTTGAATATGCTGGGTCTATCCCTGCCTTCACACACGCATGAGGCATTGATCACCAGTGAGGAGAGTTTCATACCAATTGACTTTGGGGCTCGAGTTACATCTATATAATGTCTGTGCCGGGGAGCCAGCTTGGGAGAGAGAGGTGTCATGAGGAAGCTGAGCAGGTATAGAGGAAAAGGTCTGTACAATCAATGATGATACGTGTAGGACATTGCTTGACTAATTGAAATGAGACATTTAGCTTTAAGAGAAGAGAGTCTGAGTCATTATCTCTAAATATTTTAAGGGCTATCATGTTGAAGAAGAATTAGACTTAAATCTATGGGACACCAGAGGACAGAACTATTAGCAAAGGGCAGAAATTACAAGAAAGTAGATTTAAGTTTAATGTTAGCAAGAATTTCTTATCAATTAGAACAATCTGAAAATGGAATAGGAAGGAAGGAGAGGGAAAGAGTAGGCTTTGTATCACTGAAGATACTCAAGTAAAGACTGCATTGTCTAAGAC
>CM053596.1:84423248-84438777 GCA_028646575.1 Pseudocheirus occidentalis | reverse complement strand
TCCACTCTAATTCTGAAGGAATTATTCTCTTCAGAATGCTTTTGAGATTCTTTTTCCATCTGGGAAATTCAACTTTTTAAGGCATTCTTCTCCTCATTGGCTTTCTGGGCCTCTTTTGCCATTTGAGTTAATCTATATTTTAAAGTGTTGTTTTCTTCATTCAGGTTGCTGACTCTCTTTTCATGGTTTTTCTCGCATCATTCTCATTTCTCTTCCCAAGTTTTCCTCCACTTCTCTTATTTGGTCTTCAAAGTCCTTTTTAAATTGATCTATAGCTTGTAGGAAATCTTCATGTTTCTTGGAAGCATTTGGTGTGGGAGTTCTGACTGTGTTGTCTTCCTCCCGTTCCATGCTTTGATCCTTTTTGTCCGCAAAAAAGGATTCTAGAGTTTTATTGCTGTTCTTATTTTTCTTCCTTTTCCTCATGTTGGCCAGTCAATTAATTGTTTGATTTTTTTTTTAGCTTTGTGGAACTCTGCTTCCAGGGGGGTAAGCTCTGTCCCAAATCACTGGGGTTTTCATAGCTGTCAGAGCTATTAGGGTGGTGCTGCAGCCCCCACCAGCTTTGGCTTGCTGAAAGCACACCATAGGATCACCACCCAAGACTACAATCTGGAGTCAGGCTGCTCAACACAAGAGCCCTTTGCCTTGATCAATCGTCTCAGCCCCTCTGCAATTGGCAGGCCAGAAGCTCTGAAGCAGCCCAAAGGAAGCAGTTGCTGGCTGCAGCAGATCCTGCTGCTTTCCTGCTGCTTCCTTGCCCTGGGGGCATATTGGCTGAACTGCTTTTTCTCCCCCAAATTTAGCTTGAAAGCTTGAATCCTACTGACCTTTCTCTAATCCTTATTTCTCCTGGCTTAATAAATGTGGAGATTGTTCCAGGTGCTGCAGATATGCTCTCTGGTATACTCGAGCTACTGATTGGCTCCTCCAGACTGCCCTGGGCCCTGGTCGCAGTTTTGGTTTCAGGCTGGGCTGGCCTTGGCTCCCCGCCTGCCATAGTGAGCCCATCCTGCTGAGTTGCTTTCAGCAGTAGATGTGTTTTCTGTATTTTTGTGAGTTTGGGAGCTCTAAAATTTGTTTAGAGTTGTATTTTATGGGTATTTAGGGTTGCTGTGTGGGAGCTGAGAAACTTTGCTGCTTCTATGCCATCATCTTGGTTCTGCACCCTCTATTCTATTCTTATTTTATTTTATTTAATAACTCTTTTATGGTGTGACCTCCATTCAGGTTTCATGCTTATTTTGAATTTATGGTGGTATATGATATAAGAAGGTGGTCTAAACATCAATTTTGCCAAATTGATTTCTACTTTTCCCTTCTTATCAAAATGGGAATCTACCCCCAATATTTTCTGTTTTTGTATAAATAAAACACTGGGATTTTGTGCATAATTGCTTCTGATTCTTACTTATCTAGTCTGTTCCACTATCTATTTTTCTATTTTGAACCAAGATTAAATAGTTTTTTGGAATGCTACATAGTAATGCAGTTTGAGTTCTGGTGTAAAGCAAGCAGAAGCAGTTTTCCAGAAAATTGCTGCTGTGAACAGCTTCAAGGTTCTGATCACCCAGTATAGTGAACTCTCTACTTATTCAGTAACAAACTAAGACAAAACATTCACAGAAATCAAAGTACAGCATTCACAATTTACAAAGTACAGCTAAGGCCAGCCCAGCCAAAACTGAAACTGGTTGGCAGGAGCCGAGCAGCAGTTTGAGTCTACCAGAGAGCAGATCTGCAGCACCTGGAGAAATCTCTACATCTATAAAACCAGGAAAAATAAGGATTAGAGAAAGGTCAGTGGGATTCAAGCTTTCAAGCTAAATTTGGGGGAGGAAAAGCAGTTCACCCAATCTTCCCCCAGGACAAGGAAACAGCAGGGAAGCGGCAGGATCTGCTACAACCACATAGTTTTCACCAAAGTGGTCACCTGGTTTTAAACAAAAGATACAATCATTTAGTAACTCAATTATTTAGTAAGTCCTTAATTCACAAAGTACAAAGGTCAAAGTTCTCCATCTCTAGGTCCCCTTGTCTTGATCTCTTTAATCAAAAAATCTTCTCTCTTCTTATTTGGAGATTAGTTTCCAATCATTCTTAATTCAATCATCCTGAAAAGGTACAGGATACAGAGTACAGAGTTCTCTAGCCCTAGGCCACAGTAAATCATCATCTTCTCAGTTTGTATTAAATACCTGAAGAGAGGTCTTTTCATCTTGACTGGAGGCAGGTTCCCAGCTTCCATGGTTCCTCTTCCATGGTCCCAGGTCCTGCCCAAATCTACCCAACTGTCACCTGAGTTCAAAGGCAGACAGCTCTCTGTTCCTTCTCCAGCTCCTTGTGCAGTTCCTGTTCCATAATGAAGCTCACAGTGTCTAGTCCACCTCAAATCCTTTTCAGTCAGGGTAACTTCCCTCCCCTCCACACTTTTCAGGTATTTTAATGTGTTGACTTTTCCATCAGAATATAAGCTTCTTGATTTCAGGGACTGTCATTCTTTTTGCTTGGATTTGTGTTCCCAGAGCTTAACACAGTGCCTGGCATATGGTAAGTGTTTAATGAATGCTTGTTTACTTATTTGCCTTGGTGCCTTACTGCTCATATAGTTTATGCATTTTTCTAGTTAATTTGAATGAAATTTCTCTTATAATTATTTTTCTGGGTTCTTTTAGTTTTATGTAGAAATATTTATGATTTTTGTGGGTTGTGGGTTTATTCTATATCTTATTATCTTGCTGGAACTAGTAATATATCCACATTAATTCGTTTCTTTGCTAATTTTCCATATTTTTCTAGATACACCATCCTGTTATCTACAAAAGAAAGGTATGCTTTTGTCTCTTTGTTGTCAATGTTTATATAATTACTTTTTTCTTGACTTTTAACTATAGCTTGTGTTCTTAGAACTATGGTCAAATAATACTGAGGAACTCTCCTACAATTCTTCACTCTTTCCCCTTTCTCCTGTTCCTTCTCCTTTTCCCTCCCCTCCCCTCCTCTTCCCTCTCTGTTCCCCTCCTTCCTCCCTCTCCTCCCCCACCCCTATCCTTTCCTCCATTCTTTCTCTTTCCTTCCTTCCTTGGCCTAGATTATGCCATGGGGGAGATAGCTGAGGAAGCCACAGAGCCTTCCCAGGTGTACAGGACATGTTCTCCAAAATGGTCATTTTGGTGGCTATCAGGGGAGCTGATAGCCACCAGTGAAGACTAGAAACTTCTGGAAAATATGAACAAACTGACTAGCTTGAAGTATTTAGAAATGAAAGCTATTGCAGTAAACATAAGTAGAAACCTAAAGGACTGAAATCAGAAATTTGCAGCCCTTCAGCCTTATCTGGATCAGATCACTTTAATTGAGGAGCAGGTAGCAGCTCTTGAGCAGGCAGCTTACAAGTTAGATGCATATTCAAAGAAACTAGAAGCAAAATACAAGAAGTTAGAGGAGATGAAAGAATTTGTGGTACAAAGACTTTAATAACAAGAATGTTTCCTAAAAGCTGAAATCAGTGGGATGGAGCTTATCACTATGCCGTGGTTCCTAAAAAGAAGTGGTACTGTTGATCCAAGGAGAATCCTGGCCCCTACCTTTGGGCGGGTGTGTAACTCTGGCCATCCTTTAATGGCTTCCTAAAACTGTACTCCTGGAACGTCATCTTATCACGTGCTTTGTTGTGTGCCCTAGACCAAGGCTCAGAAATCAGGATCAACCCCATCTAGAGCACACACAGATGAGACAGCAATAGGTATTGTATTTTATTGTGATTTTATTGTCACAGGCAACTCTCAGATAAGGGAATTCCCTTTCTGGTGCAGGTCAGCACCTGCTCTATGACTAACAGTTTTAGAGAATTTCCTGGAGGCCCGAGGCATACCCAGAGTCACACAAGTAGCCTGTGGTAGAAGTTGGATTTGAATGCAAAATTTCCCAACTCCAAGGCAAACTATCTACTACACAGCTAAAAAGGGATACATACAAGGTTTTCCATTTAGGTTAAAAAAAACTCCACAAACAGACTTGGAGACTGTGGATGAGCAACAGCTTTTATGAAAGGAATCTTGAAGGTTTTAGTGCATTATAAACTCAATAGAAGTTGAGTGCACAAAATGGCAGCTGAAAAGCTAAGACCTTGTTGGGCTACACCAAGAGAGGCACAGTAAGCTGGATGAGAGGAGTGGTAGAGCTGTTATGCTTTGCACTGGTCAGACTACATCAGGGGACTCTCTTCACTTCTATATGGCACATTTGAGGAAGGACAACGACAAATTGCAGAGCATCTGGGAGAGTGCTTGCTACCAAGTAGGTAATGGGATTAGAGATCACAGAATATGAGCACCTTTGGAGGGGATCAGCTTGTTTAATCTATGGAGGAAAAGACTTAAGAAGAGCATGATAGTAGTCTCCAGGTATTTGGGGAGCTGTCATCTGGAAGAGGGAGGACTCCAGGGTACAGAACCGCAGGCAAAGGTGAAAGCAGCAAATTGGAAGATGGAGACGCAATATAAGGAAAATTTTCTTAACAAAGTCATCCAGAAATGGAATGGCTTAATGTGGTGAGGTCCCCATCACTAGGGGTATCCAAGTAGAGACTGGATGACCCCTTGATGAGAACTCTATAGAGAAGATCCCTGTGCAAGCAGGGGTTGGATTTGGTGGTCTCTGATATTCATTCCAGTGGTAAGATTCTGCAATTCTATAAACTGACTATAATTCCTCCCTTCCATTTTCCCTGACCCTTTGGAAGTCCAGCCTTCCATGCAACTTTTCCTCCTTATACAGATTCTTTTTTTCCTGTTTTTCTATCCTCCCTGTATTACTCTCCACTCACTCCTCTATTGCTTATGAATGGGTGGGTAATGCCAACCGCAGGTGTCATCTCCACATGCCAGGAATACGATCTCTAGTAAATTGTGGAGTTGAACAAATGTTTAATAAGAATTTTTTTAATGGAGTAAGAGTCACTGCATACAGCAAATTGTCTGGCTCTTTAACTTCTTCCACTAAAGGTCAGATGCCTGAATTGTGAAATTAGCATTTAGAGTACCTTGCATTTACGCTCTTTGATTTTTGTCTCTGGGTACAGTCAAGGTTCAGTGAAGCTCAGCGAGACAGGCAGTATTTTGTGCCAGTCTAACCCTTCATTCTTAATTTGTCCCTTCCCCAGGGGCACTCCCTTCCCTTGGACTAGGTTTGAAAGAGGAAAGGAGAATGCCTCTGAAATTAACAAGCATGCCACCTGTGGATTTCCTGTGATAAGCATATTCTCACTCTCACTTTTAATTAATTTGAGGGAAGAAATCAATGAAAAGGAATTAACATTGTGTACTGGAAAGAGTGTGTGATCAGGGGACAGGAGATCTGAAGTCTGGTGTCCTGATACTCTTATGGGACGTGACCTTGGGGAATCATTTCTCCTTCTTTGGACCTTGATCACATGATTTTGATGGTCCTTTGCAGCTTTAGTGATCATGCATTTCCAGTGACTGCTCTTGCTTCAATGCTTCTGGCCAGCAGAATGAGGTTTGAAGGCTCAGGGCAAAGCTGGTTGCAATCATTTGCCATAGCTAAAGGATCCTGGGTCATTGTGTTGTGATATTCAATAATTTTTCAGTCTTGTCCAACTCTCCATGACCGCATTTTGGGGTTTTCTTGGCAAAGATACTGGAGAGGTTTGCCATTCCCTCCTCCAGCTCATTTTACAGATGAAGAAACTGAAGCAAATAGGATTAAGTGACTTGCCCAGGGTCACACAGCTAGTAAGTATAGTAGGTGCTAGTAAAGTAGGCCAGATTTGATTTCAGAAAGATGAGTCTTCTTGATTGCAAGCCCAGTGCTCTATCCACTTTACCACCTAGCTGCCCTCGTTGTGCAGAGTAAAAAAGTTTAGATTTAGAGGCATGGGATCTGGGTTCAAATCCCCTTTCTTCAGCTTACTTGGTTTGTGACCTTGGGCAAGTTACTTCACCTCTCTATTTCTAATTTCCTTCATCTGTAAAACACGAGTGTTAGACTTGATAGAAAGGTTTCAATCTGTGGCAAGCAATGCTGCTAAACCATATTAAAAATAATTGGGGAATGTTTAACAAAATAAATGAAAATTCAATAAAACATGGATAATGTTAATTTGTGGCTTTCTTTTTTTATTTTTTCTTTTGGTCTTTATTAAATTTTTTTTTACTTTTAGTTTACAAGATCACTTCCACAATCCCTTGAGTTTCAAATTTTCTTCCTTCCTTCCTTGTCCCCCCGCATTCCCCCCCCTGCCATGGTGGCATGCAATCAAGTATAAGATCTGCAAATACTTTCACATTAGATATTAGTCAGGTTGTAAAGAAGGATTGTAACTGATGGAATGAACAATGGGAAAGAGGAAACAAAACCAAACAAGAAAAAGGAGAGCAGGTAGTTTGCTTCAGTAGTCTGCATTTAAACTCTGTTCTTTCTAGTTCTTTTTCTAAATATAGACAACTCCCTCTATCACGAGTCTTTTGGAGTTGTCTAATAACCTTTCATTGCTGAGAAGAGTCCAGTCTATCAAAGTTGGTCTTCATAATACATACATTGTGTCTGTAATTGACTGGTCCTCTTGAAACTTCCCATTGGATAAAATGGAATCACATTAATTTGCCACAAGTATTAGCAGGAGAGGCAGCTTGGCATAGTAGATAGAAGCCAGTCTTGGACTATAATGACCCAGGAAGACCTGGATTCATGTGTTCCCTCTGGCATACCCTGGGTATGTCATGGACAAGTCATTTAATTTCTCAGGGCCCCTTGCTAAGATGTCAAGTTATAGGCAGTTGTTGAGCTGTATCAGTGGAGGAAATTTACACACTGGGAGGTTTAGATACAGATGAAATTATAGGTCTTGTCCAAAATCAATGAACCAATCAATCAACCAAGAGCAAAAACGAAAACAAAAACCCTAAACTAAAGCCTGCTTCAAGGATTATCAACAATCTTGAGGTTAGAAAAGCTTTTCTGGGGTATACATCTGAGAAGGTAGAGTTGTTTCAGTCCATTTTGCTTTGCCTTAAGTGCTGGTGTCTTCTGGCAGATCAGCCAAATCTTCATTAGAGTCCCAGAGTAGTATGCAAGAAAGCTGACAGACAGGGCTCAGATAAGTCTTCAGCACCTTGTCTGTAGTGTTCAGGGGGTTTCCTTTCTTCCTTGATGCTTAATGTGGTCCCGACTGGCAAGAGTAGTCAACCCAGAACTTATGTAATATGTTTGTACTTTGATGGTGGTTTATATGGTCTATAGTTAGAGCCTGTTCTACTTGGGAATCATGATGCAGAATATATTCAATAGGGAATCTAAGTTGTGAGTATGTATGTATGTATCTGTCTGTCTGTCTATCTATCTATCCATCCATCTTTTTTTTTTTTTTTTTTTGCTTTTTGGAAGGGCAATTAGGGTTAAGTGACTTGCCCAAGGTCACATGGGTAGTGTTAAGTATCTGAGTCCAGATTTGAACTCAGGTCCTCCTGACTCCAGGGCTGCTGTTCTATTCACTGTGCCACCTAGCCACCCCCTCTATCTATCTATCTATCTATCTATCTATCTATCTATCTATCTATCTATCTATCTATCTATCTATATCTGTCTGTCTGTCGGTCTGTCCACCTGTCTGTCTGTTTATCTATCTACATGCATAATCTTAGTCTAAATTCTTTGTCTTTTTAAAATAACATTTATTTCCCCCCAATTACATGTTAAATTTTTTTTAAACATACAAAGTTTTAAGTTCTAGATTCTATTCCTCCCTCTTCTCCCTTCCACCCTCCCAAAGACAGTAAGCATTTCCGTATGTTTTATATATATATATATACATATATATATATATATGCAATCATGCAAAACATCTCCATGGATTATGAATATCTCGTTCTCCGCAATTGAGCTTAATTCCTTGTCTCTGGGAAAGTAAGGCAGTAGTGAGAGCATGCCCTGATAGACTGACACAAAGGAACAGCATAACATAAATTGTAGTCAAATCTAGACATGTGATTAGAAAGATCTATTATTATTGTCCAACCTGAGATCTTAGCCAATATTCCCCTTTGAGCCTTAATCCCGCATTCCTTTCCTCCCTCTTTTGAACATCCTTTTCACTCAGGAGGTTGCAACTTTAAAGTTAACTGAAATTTGTAGTCAGTATATAATTATTGTCTCATATCTCTTTAAAGTTTGCAAAATATTGTACATACCTTGTGTTCTTTTAGCATGGTGATGACTATAAAGTAGGTACTGCAGGTACTGTATTATTTCAGGCATTTTGTAGATATAAGGTTCTGAGAGGTTACCTCATTTCCCCATGGTCACCAAGGTTTTAAGGATTAGAAGCAAGATTAGAAAACGAGGTCTTTTTGATTAAGCCCAACAGTCCCTGCTTTGCAGCTATTCTGTGGGTAGTAGAAAATGCCCTGAAGATGGAACTGTTGAGTCTTGAGTTTCGTGTGTGACCACAGATTTAGCTTTTATGAACCTCAGTTTTTTCACCTGTGAAAAGCAGATTTTGTATAAACTGGAAAGTGCTACATAAATGTAAGATATTTTCTGGTCCAGTCTCGGTGTTTTTTAATCTGAGGAGCCTGGGGCCATAATCGGAAAAAGGATTGGGGATTATTAGAAGGCTCTCAGGCCCAGTGTTTTCACTGAATTACCCTGCCTTCTATTCATAGGATCATGGATTTGAAGCTAAGAGAATTCTTAGAGGTTATCTGACCCAATTCCCTCATTTTACAAATGAGGTAACTGAGGCACAGAAAGATTGTAATGATTTACGCTAGGTCACTCAGGTAGCAAATATCGGGGATGGGATTCTTCCAACCCAGGTTCTTAGCACCAACTATTTCTTTTTCCACTGTGCAATGCTGTCTCCCACTCCCTACCCAAATGTTTTATTACATTTTGCGGACCAGCTCATTCTTTCCACCATCTTGATAATCCTCCTTCCTTTCATTTAGGTTCAAAAGCTTCTCCTCGCTTATCAATTGAGATTCGTAGTGAAGAATTTTGCTGAAAGATATCTTCAGCAGGAAGAGTGGCCAAATTAATCATTTGGTCCTGCCAGAGGATTGACAGGACTACACAAACATTTTAATCAACGAGATCCCTCCGACTGAATTCCGTGGTTTGTATCAGAATTCAAACAGTCACCTCAGCCACAGTTTCACTCCCTTGGGGAAGGATTTTAAATAACCAATGAAATGTGTTGTGCCTTCCCTCCAGTGTACTCTGAATGTCATGGAGCCTGCTCTCCTCCCCTCCTTCCTTTCCTTCAGCTTGAGTTTCTGAAGCTTAAGTAGTTCCTTGTCCTGGCTCCTGTCTCCATCAGCTCATTCATCCATTGTCCTTCCTTACACTGTGCTCATGGCAGCTTCTACTCCCAAAGCATATTTCCAGTTCCTTTCTCCCTCGGAGCTATTGGACATAATCCCAGAGAGCAGTAGCTAAAGCTAGGAAAAGAAACTGGGTTCAAACACGAAAACTTATCACAACTTCTATACTCGGCGGAAGATTCTTCTCTTTACAATTGCGCTAAGTACACAATCTTGCCCTCAGGGAGCTAGCTTCGAGGTGGTTAATATAACACCTCTGCTGTAGGGCACTGAGAAGTCTAGGAGCTAGACAAACATGGACATTCAGTCTGGGCTAGCTTGTGGCTTAGTGCTGGCTTTGGGGGAAAGTGACAAAATTCTATCTTTCCCCTTTCCCTAGTGTGAGAAGCAAAAGAAGGAATTCTGTTTCCACAGGATTAAAACTACTGCCAGCTCTGAGTGATTACAGGATGTAAATCAGAAGTAACTGATTCTAATCAGTTCTAATCAGAGCTTTGACCTAGCAGAACAAGGCTTCTGATTAAGTAAAAGGTCAGAAGCTTATACACATGCTTAATGAGCTGTTTGAGGTGGGGAACACATCAAGGAAGAGAATCTGAAGTGAGTGGTTCAGGAGGTTGCATCTAGCCTATAGGGAGCAAGGGGGGAAATTTGACTTAGGAACCGAGCATAAATAGCTTTGCATTTGTCTGAGCAAGGCTACTCCTTTAGGGAGTTACCCATTCACTGATGAATGCAAAATAAAATAAAACCTTCTCTGGCTTCACAGCATGTTTCTTATGCTAGTAAAGGAGGATAAAAGACTTGGGCATTGAGAATAATGAGAAAATGGTGGAGACTGGATCCAGGACCATGTTTTAGCTGAAGTGTTTATGCCAAGCTTTTCCACTGGGGTTTGAGATGTGTGCCGAGCATCTCATAATTCCTCATTTCAGAAGTGCCAAAGAAGGACCCTAAGAACTGAGGACATCACAATCCTGAGGTGACACTTTAGGGGCTGTCTCCACTTATACACTGCTGAGACATGCCTGGAGATCGTTCCATGTGTCTCTTAGGGTATAGGGACCTGCACCACATGTACCTGCTCTCAATCACTGTCTTCACTAATCTTCCCCATGGAAGGCGGTATCAAAGAGGAAGTAGCCAGACTGGGTTTTCTTCCCCTTCCCTTCCCTATTTCCCAACTCTGATTGTTGAGAAGGGATAGCCAGCTCCTAGAAAAGCGTCTTCTCTTTAAAGGGGTTGTTTTAGGTTTTCTCATTGTCATGGATGAGACGCTGTTAAAGTTGAATAGCAATCTGAATTTGTCACAATCTACTCACTTGAATGAATGCAGAAGATTGAGAAGGAAGAAAGGAACCTTAAAGGGGGACAGATTTAAATGATTGAGGATTTATAAATTCAAATTTGAGCTGCCAGGGCGATCTGGATGGACTTTGAGGTACTTGGTGAAACATTGGTTAGAGTGCCAGGTAGGAGTCAGGAAGATCTGAGTTCAAATATGGCCCCACCATGCTGTGAGAACCTTAACCTTCGTTTGCCTTAGTTTCCTTATCTGTAAAATGGGGATATAATAGCATCTACCTCCTAGGTTTATTGTAAAGATTAAATGAAATAATAAGAAGCTTAGTGAGTTATCTGGCATATAATAAGCCTCTTAGCCAAGAAAACCCCATCCGGGGTAATGAAGAGTTAGATATGACAGAACAACATACGAATAGTCATTTTAAAGATGCCACCTGGATAAACTTAGTACTGACTAAGAGTAGAACACATACAACATAGCCATTTTCTGAACCCAAAGGATGGGTGGATTTTTGAAGTCCCTTAAACCAAAAAACCAAACTCAATATCAGATGACATGTATTAATTACTGAGGCATATGTGGCTGAAGCCAGATGAGGGCAGAAGAGGAAGGTTGAATGACCGAAGAAAGGGAAAATTGGACCAACACTAGACCATGCTGTACCTCTGGTTTCCTAAATCTGAGCTGTCCTCTTGTTTGGGCCTTCTCTCTTTTTCATGCCTGGTGCTCCACTGGCCTGTTCTATGATTAAGCTAATGCACTCAGTAGTGAATTAAGATGTCAGAGACTTCATTTCTATGTCTCCCTTGCATATTTGCATTTTATAAAAGGTATCAAGGAAGGCAGTAGGGCTTAGCACAAAAGAATGAGTAGTTTATAGGATTTAGCCCTGGAGGGGACCTTAGAACTCATCTAATCTCACCCCTTCATTTAACAAATAAAGAGATTGAGGCCTAGAGAGGGTTAACCTCCCTTACCCCCCTCCCCCACCAATGGCACATTGTAATTCTAACCCAGATCTACTGGTTCTATATCCAGAATGTTTTCGAATACTGGTCTGGGGTAGACATTCAGGCAGTAAGAATGTGAGGTTAGGGTCAGATCTGATCACAGGGGCCCCCTGTACTGCCTCTGTCTGTGCCTGGCCTGAAGAAGAAAAGTCAGACCAGGAGACTGAGAGAAGAGAATGAGAGTGTGGGATCCGGGAGGAGGTGAGTGGGAAGACTTGATGGATTGATATGTGTTCTTTCATGCAGCCCAGATTGAAACATCTCTGTGGTTGTGAAAGGCAGCCTGGGCTCCATGTGCTGTGCTGTGCTGTGATAATATCTATTAAAGATTCCCAAGATCAATAGCATTCACTTGATGTGCTGGAGGATCTGCCTCCCCCAGGATTGTTTATATTGACTTACCACCATTAATATTTACTTAACAGCCTGTCTGTCAGGACAGATAGAACACAGAATGTTCTTTTCAGTCCTATCAACATTCCAATTTCTTTTTCTTTCTCTGGCTGTATTGACTGCAAATGAATGTCTGGCTCTCAGAAGTCCCTGGTATAAAATTCATCTTGGGGTGTTCATTAGGGGCTTTCTGTAGGGTGGCACTATAGCAACTCACGTGTATTCTGTGTACATGTGAACACATCTGAGTGTGTTTCCAAGAGGCACATGATTTGTGAATAACAATTCCTGCTTATGCTACTTGTCTGCTTCCTTCTTGATTTCTGCCTCACACTCTCATCACTACCTGGGGAAGGTCAGTCAATAGGCCTGATAATGGGTATATGCATATGCTTGGTGAAGTCAAACACATTCGTATTTAGGAAGCCAGTCCCTAGAAAAGGCCAATGCCACAGAAGGTACAATTAGGAGTCATGTGGGGAGGAGGTCCTCAGAGATAGGCAGACCTCTGATTTAAGGGAAAACTTCCTAATGACTAGAGATGTCTCAAGGCCTTTGTCCCAGGGGATCTTCCAGGGGATCCCAGATGACCACTTGCTGGAGATGCTTGAGAAGGACTCTCCATCTGCTTCTGTGGTCTTTTCCAGGTCTGGGCTTCTCTGAAAGCAATGGTGATTTTTTGGCTCATTCATTCCCACATAGGAGCTAAGGCTGATGAGGAGAGACTGATAATAACAAAAGAGGCTCTTTAAAATCTATATTTGGGAAAAGGGGAAAATTAGAAAAATGAGAGCACCATGATCTGGAGTGATTAGGACCTTGATATCAGGTGACAGGGAACACAGAGCTGCCCAGCTCCTACCTGGCTTCTGTTTTTCTGTCAAGGAGAATACTCCCAGATTCTACCTTTTTTTCTGCACTTGAAATGTTGCCTTGTGATGGTCATTTTCCTTCTCTCCCCTCTTTTAGTGTGTGTGTTGCCTTACCCCTGTTAGACTGTAAGCTCTTTGAAGGTAGGAACTTGCTTGTGTTTCTGTCTTAGAACTTAGCATAGGGCCTGGCACATGGTAAATGCTAAATGAATGCTTGAATGTTTATTTCCCTCTCTCTTTCTCTCCCTCTCTGTCTCTCTGTCTCTGTCTCTGTCTGTATCTCTCTCTCTGTTCTTCTGTCTCTCTCCCTCCCATGCTCAGAATACTGTCACTCACTGATCTCTAGAAACACCTGTAGCTCCTGTCTCCTCCTTCCCACTTACCCTTTTGTGACCCTAGTTCAGGTCCTGATCACCTCTTCTGAGAAGGCTTGACCCAAGTCTTATGTCTTGACCCCCTGGATCCAGATTCTTCAGTGGTTCACCTCTTAGTTTGCATGCCAGAAGAGATGTCTGGCCACTGCCCCTTTTTAAAGGATAATGATCTGGGAAGAATCATTCAATCAGAGGGGAGGTTTGACCAAATGCCTCTCTGGGAGGGAGGAAGACCGGAATCCAGGCGAGGGATGAATCCAGGACAAGAGCTTCCCTGCCCTCTGCTTGGGTCTTGGTTTGCCAAAGTCTCACTCTAGAGTCTGGAGGTATGAAGTTCAGGGTTGAAATGATCTGGAATGAAGAGGTTTCTGGCATGATGGAAAAGTCTGGATTGCAGCCTGGGGTCCTCTGAGGCATGTTTGGAAGATCATAGGAAATATTATATATAAAAGTGATTTGAAACCCAGAAAGCACCATCAGCATGGAAGGGACTATTTTTATTAGAGATTGCACCTGAACCCTGTTACTCTTGGCAAAATTGCAATGTTGGGGAAGCTGGCACTCATTCCAAGTCTAAGGCCTTTTCTTTATGTAGCCTTTTCCTAGCTCATTTCCCTTGGTGCTCAGGGCTGTCTTCACAGTAGGAAGATGATCTGATCAGCTTACTCACACCAAGTGGTTAGAAGCCAGGGATGTGCTCGAGGAAGCCTAACCAGCTTGAGAGTGAGAGCTGATTGTTCAATTCTTCATGTGAGCATTTACACCTTGGATCAGCAGATTGGCAAATTCTACATATCAGGGCTTGTTCTATTGACTAGATGTAAGAAAGTGATAGAGACAAAATTAATAATGTAGAATAAATATAAAAGCATGTCTTCTGTACCTTTCCCCCTTCCCCCAGAGGGCTGGTTGTTAAACATTTGCTGGTACTTCCATGTCAGAACCTATCATGCCTTTTCCCTCCCATGGGATTACATGTTTAGATCAAGTCTGCAAGGAGAAATCCACATTTAATAAAAAAGAATGACTTACTAAGGGTGGAATTTTAGTGGGCCATGTTTAATACAAAGGAAAGACTTACTAAGGGTAGAACTCTAGTCAGAGAGGTTTCTTGGGACCTCTCAAATAACATCATAGTGAAGGTCACCTTTGCATAAGGTCAGTGTTCTGTTGCTTTAACCACTCCAGTTGGCAACTGGCCACATTTTGAAATAAAAGGATCACTGATTGTTATGCATGAATTTAATTTGACTTAAGTATCTTTATTGTATAATTATTTTGATCATTTGGTAACCGTTAAAAAAAAACAAAACCTGACTGTCTCCTTCTATTAACAATGACCTCATTACTGGGCATAATATTCAGGGATGCCCAGAACTTGTTTCCATGGAAACACATTTATGACAAGACATTATAGGAAGGAAATCCTCTGATTACAGATCTAGTCCTGTTTCTTAGCAACCCACCTAAATCTTCCCATTTAAATGAAGATGCTGCATTCCCTTGATAGTCTTATTAATATACAATATTTAAAAGGTCAATTGGGTTTATTTTTGAAATTCAGAACATGGATAATTTTGGTGAAATCTATTTGTATAATAAAGGGGAAAAGCATCCTCTTGCTGATACTTCCCTGTTTGCTAGCTATTTATAGGTACATGACATTTAAAAAATACTTTGGGGGTCAGGAGAAGACAAAGGGAAAAAAAGAGACCTTATCAAATGTGTCTTAAAGTATCCTTGAAATCTATGATTTCTTTTTTACTTATTGTAGGAAAGAATACTCAGTAAAGCATTTGCTTGTTGGGCTACATCTCTAAAAATCATGTCACTCATGCAAACCTCAATGTGGAATGGGCTACTTTGTGGAGTAATGAGTTTCCCATCACTGGGGATGTTTAAACAGAGGCTACTTGTTGCCAGTGTTGTAGGGGGATTCATATTTGTGGTCTGATTCATAGGCAGTTCCGTGGCATAGTGGATAGAGTGAGGGATCTGAATTCACTTAACCTTTCTGACCTTCAATTTCTTCATCTGTAAAATGTGGATACTTACTTCAGAGAGTTCTTGTGAAGACCAAATGAAATAATACATGTAAAGCAATTTGCCGACCTTAAAGCACCATATTATATTATAGTTATTATTATTTTCATTATTATCTAAAAATAAGAGTTAGGACTAAAAATCGTCTTTTTTTTTCTTTTTTCTTTTTTTTTTTTTTTTTTTTTTT
>CM053596.1:84391528-84423148 GCA_028646575.1 Pseudocheirus occidentalis | reverse complement strand
ATCATGAAAACTTGAGTTCAAATCTAACCTCAAACACTTCCTAGCTGTGTGACCCTGGATAAATCACTTAACCTCTATTTACTTTGGTTTCCTTATATGTAAAATGATAGCACCTTCCTCCTAGGGTTGTTGTGAGAATAAAAATTAGATAACATTTGCCAAATGCTTTGCAAACTGTAAAGCACTATGTAAGTGTTAGCAATTCGTCTCCTCCTGCTTCTTACTGTTAATCTTGTTATTTTCGGTGAAGGCTGTATCACATCTAAGGTCTCTCCTGACTCCGGGGTTTTGGTTCTGAGCATGTTTCTATTTGAATTCCCAGTGTTCAGTGCAGTGCTTTGTACATAGTGAGTGTTTAACCAAGGCTTCCTTCTTTCTCTCACTCATTCATGTTGAGAGGCAATGATGGCGACGTCTCGATGTCTCGGTTGTCTCAGAGAGCGCGTTGTGTTAGTCGGCTGTGTTTGTGTCTTTGCTCTTCCCTTTAGATGATCACGTTTTGACCTTCTCTTCCAGAGCTTTATGATTCAGGTCTTAGAAGGCTGTTGTCACACGGGTGTGGAACAGATTGAACCCTCCCACCGTCACCAAGCTGTCATCTCTTTGGGAGGGTAAGAAGTATTTTCAGATTTCTTGGTGGAAGTTAAGTCTCTCATTGTGGCAAATTAAAGCTGTGTCTTGGTTCACACTAAGGGCAGTGTCGAGTTGGAAGATCTGGGTTTAGTTTTCACCTTTTATGTTTGTGGTTGTGTGATTATGAGCAAGTAGTTTAACTTTTCTTAAACTCCGTCTTACCGTCTGTAACACGCGGCAATAATACTCCCAGTACCCGTGTCTTGGGGCAGCTAGGTGGTACAGTGGATACAGTCAGGAAGACCTGAATTAGTACACTCACTGGCTGGGTGACCCTGGGCAAGTCACTTTACTCCATTTGCCTCAGTTTCCTCATCTATAAAGTGAGCTGAAGAAGGAAATGGCCAAACCACTCCAGTATCTTTGCTATGAAAACCCCAACTCATGAAGACTTGGATATGACTGAAATGTCAACAACAATAATAATACGTACTTCCTGGGATCATTGTGAGGCTCAAATAAGTTAATGTACATAAAGCATATTGTACGTTAGGCATTGTTTAGGAGTTTTGTTGGAATTTTTCTCGTCTTTGGGTACCGTGAGGAGTTTTTTTTTGAGAACTACATTTTATTTTCAAAGATCTTTTCCTTCCTCCCTCCTCCCTCCATTTACCTTTAAAAAAGAAAGAAAGACAAAACCTTTGTTACAAACACACGTAGTCCAAGTAAAAAAATTCCCACAAAATAGGCTCCAATCTGAACTCTGGATCTAACAACTCTCTATCAGGAGGTAGGCAATAAAGCACATTTCATTTTAAGTTTCCTGGTCATCGTGTGCATCAGAGTTTTCAAAGCTTTCTTAGTGGCTTTTCTTTACAAAATTATTTTATTGAAAAAAATTACTGTCATGGTTCTGCTTGTCTTACTTTGTATCAGTTTATACAAGTCTTCTAAGATTTCTCTGGAATTGTACCTGTCATCATTTCACACAGCTCACAATGGAGTGTCATCACTTTCATGTATTAGGACTAGTGCGGCCGTTCCTCAATTGATGGGAACTGATTAGGTGAAGGTTTAACCTGGCATGCCACTGATAACAAAAATCACTAGGATTTATGTAGCATTTTAAACTTTTTACAGCACTTTTTATATGCAAGATCATTTGTTCCTCATGACAACAGATAAGTGCTATTTTATACCTATTTTACACACGAGGAACCTGAACAGTGTGTCTAAGGCAGGATTTGAACTCAGATCTTCCTCACTCCAGGTCTGGTGCTCAGTCCACCCTACTGTCTGGTTACCTTTCTGATAGCTGAAAAAGGCTGAGAGGAAACCTATGTGGTTGATTGGGGTTTCAAAGAAACATCAGGGAGGACATTTGAAGTAGTCCCCAGCCTGTGGGAAAGATAATTTTGCTAAAGGGAGAAGAGGAGGCAGCCAGAGTGGCAAGACTGGGTATGGGAAAGTGGGGACCCCTGAAGAGGGGCAGAACCCAGACCGAACTGATGTAACCTGAAGCCTGGTACTGAGAATGAACTAATACCCAAAGGAGAGACAATAGGAAGGCTACTACAATGGGAAGGGCAGTGGTCTTGAAGTCAGGGGACTTGAATTTAATTCCCACCCTGCCAGATACTCCTTTGTGGCCTTAGACAACCCTTAGACCCACCTGTCTGGGTCTCTTTTTACTCCTCTATATAATGACATAGTTGGACAAGACCTTTTCCCCTTCCTTCTCTAGCTCTCTGAACTGTAAGAACAGATTACTATAGGGAATTATAGAATTTAGAGCTGGAAGGGAGAACTTCTAGTCCAACCTTGTCATTTTGTGACAATCCTGTCACAAATGGGGAAACTGAGACCAAGAAAAGGACAGTGACTTACCCAAGGTCAAGGAACTAATAAGTGACTGAGCTGGATTTAGAACTTATGCCTTTTATTCTTCCTACTCTTTCACTAATCCAGGAGTTTCTTTTAATGGGGATTTAGAATAGGGTATCTGGAATGGTAATGGTAATTTGAAGATCTTCCCTGCTCCTAAATAGGCCAATTGTAATAACATGGAGCCTGTGATGGGAGGAGCTTGCTGAACAGGTGAAACAGAGCCCAGAGGAAGCTAGGAGTCAGAAGTTAGAGCTGGAGGGAGGAGAGGAGGCAGGTAAGGATACAGGTATGGTGTGTCTCCTTGCTATGTTATAATGTATTAACTTCTTTGTTGCTGTGATGAATTTGGTTTTCTGGTTTGGGGACTTGACTTTCTGGTGACTGAATAAATGTTTTGCTTCTGTCTTCTATATGGAGAGTCTGTTATACTTTGAAGTTCAGAACTATGCTGGCATATTCATAGTTGCCATCAGTGCTGCTAATGTTGTGTTGATGCTACACCATCCACTCTGCTATTTTAAAGAACCCATCATCCTCTGAACCTAGAACATGAAGACATTGACCTGTCAGTTTAGTTAACAGGCAATTATTATGTTTAAAGGGAGGTAGAGGAAAAGGCATTTATTAAGGGCCTATCATGTGACAGGCATTGTGCTAAGTGCTTTACAAAGATCTCATTTGATCCTCACAACTACCCTGGGTGGTAGGTGCTATTATTATCCCCATTTTAAATTGAGGAAACTGAGGCAGAGAGGAGTTAAGTGACTTGCCCAGGGTCACACAGCTAATAAATGTCCAAGGTTATATGTGAACTTAAGTCTTCCTGACCCTAGGCTCAGGGCTGTATCTATGGTGCCACTCAGCTACCCTACTCAAGAAAAAGTCTAATTGACTCAGTAGCTTAATCAAAATGGTGGAGTCAGCTATGGCTGTACACACAATGCAGATATTCTATTGTATGCTGATGGACCATTGGCTAACTCCTGTGAGTTGGTCTAATTGTAAAACGCCTTTATTAATGGAGTTCTAAAAGGGATCAGACCTTCAATGCATAGTAACCAGCCCCGTATTTCCTAGAAATGTCAGCTATTTGCTTCACTGTGATGGGCTGTATTGTTGTTGGGAATCACAGAAAGATAAAGCTCCAATTGCTCAGGATTCTCTCGAAAGAGAAAGGCAAAACTCCAGAGAAGTACAACTCCAAAACTTCAGGTAAAACTTCCAGAGGAAGGTTAAACTCCAATTGCTCAGCTTTATGCGAATATGTAGAGTGTGTGTTTTGCTTTAGTCGAAGTTTGAAGGGAAGTGTTGGACCTGCTGTTTAGTGAGTTAGTACTTGGCAGAAGGGAAGTGAGAAGGGAAAAGCCTGCCCCATGGGAACCATTAAATTTGTGCTAATTACTTTGCCTTTAGGTGTCTTAGCCCCTGGGGTGAGAATAAGACGCTAAAAACCAGGCTGCCCTAATGGCTTCGTCCCATCTTTGTGCAGATACTGAAAAATACTGGAGTTTTCCTTTGCTGATTTGATTTGCCAGGTGGTAAGTAGAATATACTCCAGGTAGGAGAAGTTCTTAAACCTTTTCTGTGTCATGGATCCCACTGACAACCAATAAAGCCTATGGACCCTTCTCAGAATAAAGTTGTTAAAGATATAAGGGAGGTAGGAAGGAAAGAAGGAAAGAGGAGAAGAAGGAAATAGAACCCAGGGAAGTAGATGCTACTATTTTCTTCATTTTACAGTTGCAGAAACTGAGACAGACAGAGGGTAAGTGCCTTGCGGGCAGTCACATAAAGTAAAATGTATAAGATTAAAAGGAAACCTGTTATATTGAAATTTAGTCATTAAAATATTAATAAGTAAGTTCACAGGCCCTCTGAAATCTATCCATGGACCCCAACTTAAGAACTTCTTAGGTGAAAGGGAGAAAGGAAAAGTTTCCCCCCAAATTGATTCTCTGGTCTAGCCCAAGTCCTGGGTCTGACCTATGCTACTCTTATGGACAGCTGACCTGTTACTTCTTCCCCATAAAGCCCTGACATTAGACAGGTATGATGATGTACTAGATGGGCATTGAACATGGAGTTAGGAAGACAGGTTCAAATCTTTCCTCAGATCTTTACTAGCAAGTTGGGGTGTGTGGATTGTTTAAGGAGGGCTAGCACCTCTGGAGTGAGAGCCTGCTGAGCCCTTTTCAAGGATACTCATCCTTTTGGTGTTTACCTCACACACAACTCTCAAGAGGCTATAGTATGTAGAGCAGCCACACTGCAGAAAACCACCTCAGCATATGGGCTAAAACAGATTGAAGGTACCCGACAGAACTCAAACCCATCAATGGTGAGTTAAGGGGATGTCTACTCCAAGTATGTGATGATTTTCCCTGGTGGAATAGGCAGAGGAGAACAATTTATTCTAATGGTGACTTAAGTTGACTTAAGCATGTGCTGTGGAGCACTTAGAGCTTGGTCAGACACTGAAGAAGCCAAAGCCATCCACTGCATCTCAGGCCATCACCAGGCATTCTGACTTTTGTCTTGCCACTGGACTTTGATGACTCTGGAAGAGAGAGTGAGGTTGATGACTTTGTACAACTCTCCCTTACTTTAATTCAACTGACACATGAGTAAAGACATCATTCCATGATGTCACTGGTCCTCTTTGAAAATGGACAAACAATGACAAGAAGAAGCAAGTCACTTATTTCCAGAGTGCCTGTTTCCTCATCTGTAAATGAAGGGTTTTGACTCAATGGCCTCTAAAGTACCTTCCAGTTGGAAATCTCTGATTCTATAATTCTATGATTACTCAGTAGAATGTAAGCTCCTTGAAAGTAGGGACTATTTCATTTTAATCTTTGTATTTGTAGCACATTGGATAGTACTTAACACATAGTTGGTGCTTAATAAATGATTGTTGAATTGAATTCAATATTGTTTCATTATTGGTCCTAGATTCAAGGACAAATGAGTCCTTCAGCTTTTGAAAATGCAAAGTTTTCTTAAAAATCTTAATTAAACCCAAGGGATGGTAATGGAGGCCCTGGCTTCTCAAAACTTAGAAAATGAATCTTAGGGTTTCATAGTTTATTCAGAGTTGGAAAGGACCTTTAGGGTCACCTAGTTGGATACCCTGCCTCATGCATGAATCACTTCTACAATAGCCCTGGCAAATGGTTATCTATATTCTGTTTGAAAATCTCCAGAGATAAGGAGTGGATTACTTACCAAGGCAGTATATTGCATTTTTTGGACAGCCCTAATTATTGGGAATTTTTTCCCTTATATATTTAGTTGAAATGTACTTCCTTGTGTCCTTCAACAAATTCTGCCCTCTGAGATAAAGTTTTATTCCCAGAGGTCAAACAAAATAAGTTTAACTAGAAAAATGTCAAAAATAGAATGAGACACTTTAACATCATCATCCCTGGAAAAGAAGTGCCAATTAATTGCTAGATGGCTCTCCTCTCTACCTGTACGACTTCTCAGACCAAAACATCCCTTTTTTGTCATGACTCCTCTATATGTGTTCTCTTTCTCTATTAAAATATAAACTTCTAGAGGGCAGGAATGTTTGGTCTTTTGTATTTGTATTTCTAGTGTTTCACACAATGGCACAATGCCCAACATGTGGTAAGCACTTTAATGTATCTTTTAAAAATTAACAAAATAATTAATCCCTTCTTTCCTCATTCCCTTCCTCTTTCCTTCCTTCTTTCCTTTCCCTACCACTGGAAGTCTTCAAATGTCTAGAAGACCATTTGTTAAGGATATTATGAATGAGAGTCCTCTTTAGGTATGGATTGGACAAGATAATAATAGTAATAGTAGCATTTATATGGTGCTTTAAGGTTTACAATGTGCTTTACAACTACTGTCTCATTCATTCCTCAAAAAAATCCTTGGGAGGTAGTTATTATTGTTGCCATTTTGAAGTTGAGGAAAATGAGGAAGACGGAGGCTAAGATTCCCTAAGGATATAGCTAGTAAATGAGTATGGATTTGAACTCAGGTCTTCTTGATTCTAGCATCCAACACTATATCTACTCTAACACCTAACTGACGCTGATGTCCCTTCCAATATTGAAATATTGCTCAGGAATCTGAGAGACAATCCATTCCAAACCATGTGTAAGAAAGAATTCTCTCTTAGACATATCTCATTAGTTCAGTCTTTGTTTATAGACTTCAAATGAGGGGGAGTAATTATCTCCCAAAGAAGCTCATGACATTTTTTTTATCTTTCTAATTGTTAGGAAAATTTTTCCTTAACTGAAGACTAAATATTCACAGAATCCACAGGTTGTTGGCTTCATTACCCCCCAATCCCATTCTTCAGGTTAAAGTATTGTATATGTGAAATGTGTATGTGTGTGTATGTATGTCCCATGCAGAGTATGTGTATGTCTATGTAAGTTGGTCTAAATGTGGCTTGAAGGCAGAGATGAATAGATATCTCTGGAGACTTACCCATCCCTTTCCAAAGAAAACTTTGATGCCCCCTAGGAGGGGAGCAGGAGATTGGATCACAAAGCTCTCCTGTTCTGCTTTCCTCAGAATGAAGATACTGGAGTAGAGTTGTATCTATCTGCTCCAGCCCCTAAATATTGTTAGTCTAAGGGAAATGGTTTTTAGGTTTATATCACTCTCTTGTTTGTTATCTCTTGGGAAGGCAGAGCGAAGATGGTGGAGAAAAGGCAGGGACTTGTCTGTGCTTCCCCAAATTCTCCTCCAAACAACTTTAAAATAATGCCTCAAACTGAATTCTGAAGTGGCAAAAACCAACAAAAAGATGAGGTGAAACATTTTTCCAGCCCAAGACAACTTAGAAAGTCAGCAGGAAAGGCCTTTCACACTGGAATGAGAGTGGATCACAGTCCAGTGGAGGCATCAACCTGGAAGGAGAGCAGTAGGCCTGCCTTGACAAGCCAGCAGCAGGCCTTGAGGGCAACTGAATCAATAGCAGCAGCTTCTAGAGTTCTCAGGCCAAGATAGTAAGGGGAATAGACAACCACTCAGAAGATTACAGGGGTCCCTCTGCTGGAAGTGAGGGCAGAACTCTGTTGCATTGCTCATACTTGGATCCAGGTTGTAGTCCTGGGCCAAAGTCCCAGGGTAAGGAGGAACATTAGTGTATCAGAACTTGCAGTCATGGGGAAGCATGCGTCTTGATCATGGTTGTAGGGCTGAAAAAAGTGCAAAGGCTCTCTATATCATACAACCTTCAAAGAACCGAAAACTTACAGACCCCCAGATCTAGCTTTGAAAATAGCTGCACAGCAAACTTGATATTCAGGCCAATAACCCTTCCAACCTGGGAACGGAGCCCAACTTTAAAATAAAATTAAAAGTCAAGAAATAGGTTGGAAAAATGAGCCAAAAAGAGAAACTGACCATAGAAAGTCACTATGATTACAGGGAATAGCAACACTCAAACTCAGAAGAAAACAACAAAATTAAAACTGCTACATCCAAAGCATTAAAGAAAAATGTGAATTTTCCTCAGACCCAAAAAGAATTTCTGGAAAAAAACTCAAAAGATTATAAAATGCAATTAAGAAAGCTAGAGGAAAATTTGGGAAAAGAAATGAGAGTAATGAAAAATTAATAATGAAAAGAGTCAATAACTTGATAAAGGAGGCACAAAAAATACTGAAGAAAATAACTACTTCAAAAACAAAATAGTCCAAATAGGTACAAAAATAAGTTGAAGACAAGAAATTCTTAAAAAGCAGAAATGGCCAAATGGTTGTTATCTTTTATGGAGAAAGAATGTCTTAAGCTATATCCTAAAGCTTGATTTCCTTTTGCTAGTTATACAAAGGCTATTACAAAGAGTGAATATTGAATGACTACATTAGTCCAAGCTGGTAGCAAACAGATATTAGAGAAATTATTAGATTAGAATTATGAGATTATACAGAAATTAATATAATATAGAAATGAGAGCATATTAGATAGTGAATACTCATACTACTGGGAAAAAGATATCTGAGTTCTCTTCTGATGGAGCCCTCAAACTCACCCAAGTGGATATTCTCTGAAGTCTCTAGTATGATAAACTGAAAAGACTATGTTGAGGTGCCAGTTCTTTCAGAACTATGTTATCTTCTTCCCAAAGTCTTTCCCTCCTGGGACCTCTCCCTAAAAAGGGCCTGGAACTGCATATCTATGCCCTTGAGAACTCTTTTCTCCCAAACTCTTGCTCATTCCATCCCTCATTCAGGGAGGAACTTAGAGTAATTATTCTTTCCACCAATGAAGTTGCTATGCAAATGCTCGGGCTTGAGCCACAGATTACATTTGTTAGACTCATACCGTATTTAACTGCACATTAATATGGTTATACTTGCTTGTGATTACTACAGAGAGCATTACTTTGATGCAGTAAATGACGTCTGAATGAAGTGAGTCACCACACTCCTCAACCAGTCACTCTTTTATCCATAGGTCACCCTTGGGTGACCCCAAGTCTTGCGCTGATTTTATGGACAAAAGAAAGATGTCTTCTACCTGCCCTGATACTAGGAATTGCTACCATTCACGGTTTTTGATCCTAAAAATCATCTATTAAAATGCTAATGTATCTTGGAAGGATGTTGATTCAAGTCATTACCAGCTTTTTACACCTTCACTGGGATCCTGGATTGTGGATTGGATACATTTGTAGTAGAGCAGAAAGAGCATTGGATTTGGAGTCAGAGAATTTGGGTTCAGATCCTGGCCCATTTATTATCCATGTGACTAGGGAAAATCATTTAATCTCTCTGGACTTCAGCATTCTCATTTTTCTCTTGAGGGAGTTAGACTAGATTACCACCAAAGTTCCTTCCAGATTTCAACCTGTGATTTTGTAATCCTAGTTTCAAAGCCTCTTGGTGTGTGACTCAATGGAGATCAATGCCCTTCACTTGTGTCAGGGGGAGGGCAGTGCTGTTGAGAGTTGAAGAGAGGACAGATCTTCAGTCTTTAGTCCTGCTTTGAGATTTCTTCAAGTCTTCTTGGGGGCTGAGTTGCTCTGGGTGTTTATGGCTTTGAGAGAGATGGAGGAAGATGCCAACTCCACTTTGGGTTGCTGAAGGAAAAGACCCTGGGAAGAAGCTGACATGAGAGGAGCAGGTAGTCTCTGTGATGACCCCATCCTCAGTTCTCTCTGCTGTAGACATTGGCTAACTTTCACTTGGGCAAGATCTAGGAATTTCTTTCTTAGTTTAGCTGAGTTGCTTCACTCTCAGTGGGAAACTATTTCACTCTATTGTCTTGGTATACACATACACACACGAATACTTTCTATTGACTTGGATAAACATATTTCTTTGATAATTGCTTTGTATGTTCATTGTGGAACTGGTATTTGGATAGAAAAGGGGGAAAGAGGTCAATCCTTGGATATAAAGCTTAGTGGCCTGCTTCTCCCATAAATTGAACAGTGATCAAAAGTTAGATTGAACGTAGAAATCCCAATCCTGCATACAATGTTTAAAAGAACAAATATAATTTTATCTTTGTACCCCCTATTTCTGAGGAGATCAGAATGGCTGAAATTCTGCCCTCAATCTCCTACTTCCCTTCCTAGCAAGAATTAATCTCCTTTGGAGAAGGGACCAGGGAGAGAAAGGGCTCATCATAATATCTTTGTGAGTTTTCTAGTGTGCAGATGGAATTTAAGGCAGAGAACTTGAGTTCTGATATTGGGGAGATGGTGTTGCATGGAGCATGGCTGAGGAGGACAGACCCAGGTGACTTACAACCAAATGGGAGGGTTGTGTGACTAGTGAGTCATAGTTGATTAATTTAGAACTAGAAGTGACTTAGAGATCATGGAGTCTAGTCCTGCCATTCTGTAGATGAGGAAGCTGAGATCCAGAGCAAAGGAGAGAATTGCCAAAGTTCAAGTCCAAGTAGCAGAGTTGGGACTCAAAACCTGATCCTCTAACTCCAAATCTTTTCACTACATCTTGCTTATTAAATTGAATAGAATTCTATTCTGCTTCATGGAACAAAGAGGATTTTGGGAGCTGGGGAAAGAAGGTACAAAGGAGAGTGATGAAATGGGATGGAGGGACAATGAAGACAAGCTTCAGCAACATCATAGTCTTTTTGGAAAGCAGGTCCTGGGGAGAATAGAATTGATTCAAATATTAGGCTTTCATTTCCTGGGGAATGTTTTTTTCTGGTTGAGAAAGCTTATATTCTAGTTCTCAAGTTGACTGGCTTTAAGCTCTGAAGAGTTATCTGTCTGAATCAATAGATTGTCACTTTCCTAGAGTGCAATGGGATTTTTGTTAAGTGTGCTGAATGGGTAATGAGACTCTTAGAAATATATAGGGAAAAGTGTATGAGACAAAGAGAATTAGGATAATGTGGTGATACCTAAAGTTCAGTCAAGGTATTCTTGTTGGCAGGACAAGTTAAAAAACAGACTTTGATTGCTCAATTCTTTGGCTAAAAACTATGTCACTTAAAATTTGGTCAGCAAATGTTAAAAGAGATTCAGGATTCACAACCATATGCAGGTGATGAAAAGCCATTGTTTTTATATCATGTTCATTTCCAACTGAATCCCTGCCTCAATCTGGGCATATCCTACCTTGCTGGATATCTGTTTGGGCAATGCTCCAGACATTGAGCAATCCAAGAAATATTTTACATCACATCAGATTTCAACAGGGCCAGTTTCAGGCAATCTCCTAGAGAACCTTCAAGAATGTTATGTAAAGGGAAGGGTGAGGGCTTTGTTGGCAGAAGTTCCTCACCTTGCCACCTTCTAGACTTTTAGACCTTTTAGAGCCTTCTAGAGGCTTCTCAGAGCCTTAGGATGATTTGCATAGCCAGTTACTGGTTACTTTGGCAGGTGACAGGAATTGAAGGGACAAAGGAAAACAGGCATAAATGTTTATGTCCAGGCTCAAAGTAATACAGCAATAAGTACTGACCATTTTGGACAATAAAGAGATGAATGGGATTGTTACTCTACTAAATTAAGATAGTCTTATAGCTACTTAATGTACATTTTCTAACTATTAGTGGTTTGGGGCATTTTTATCTGGTTATAGATAGCTTGGATTTCTTCCCTTCAGTATAGTCTCTTCATGTCCCTTCATAATTTAGTAATTGGAGAATGGTTCTTATTCTTCTAAATTTGTTTCAATTTTTATATATCTTGAAATAAGACTTATTGTAAAATTTTATCAGAGAAACTTGTAAAATTTCCCTCTCCCCTGTTCAGGTAACTATTTCCCTTCTAATATGAGATATATTGAATTTTTTAATGCAAACATTTACAAAATTATGTAATCAAAATGATCAATTTTATTATTTGTTATGCTCTCTCTATTTTGCTTGATCATAAACCCAAATCCATAGATTTGGAAGATAATTTCTTCCTTAGTCTTCTAATTTGTTTATGAGGTAACCTTTTATACCTCAATCATGTATTCATTTGGAGTTTACCTTGGTAAATAGCGTAAGGTGTTGGTTCAAAGATAATTTATGTTAGACTGTTAGCCAATTGTCCTAGGACTTTATGCTAAATAGGGGGTCATTAACCCAAGAATCAGATGTCTTTGGGTTGACCTGACACAAGGTTACTATGTTTACTTGCTTTTGTATGTTTTTTTAACTCATCTTTTTAAAACTGGTTTACTTTTCTATTTTTTTAAACCAGTACCAACCTGTTTTGATGATTTGGGCTTTGTAGTATAATTTGAGAGGAGGTACTGCTAGATACTTTTCCTTCCTACTTATTTCCCCTGTAATACCCCTTCATGTTTTTGACCTTTTGTTCTTCCAGGTGAATTTTGGATTTTTATTTTTAGCTCTATAAAGAAATCCTTTAGTAACTGACTGATACGGTACTGAATAAGTAAATGAATTTAAATAGTATTGTCATTTTTGCCACTGGCATTATGTTATATTAACTTTGCTCACCCATGAACAATGAATATTTCTTGAATTATTTAGATGTGTCTTTATTTCTGTAAATAATAGTGTGTGTGTGTGTGTGTGTGTGTGTGTGTGTGTGTGTGTGTGTGTTTGTGAAAATTATCTGTAGCTCCCGGGGCAGCTAGGAGGCACAGTAGATAGAGCACTGGGCTTGGAATTAGGAACACTCCTGTTTATGAGTTCAAATCTAACCTCAAACGCTTAAAAGTTGTGTGAACCTTGGCAAATCACTTAACCCTTCTTGCCTCAGTTCCTCATCTATAAAATGAACTGGAGAAGGAAATGATAAATCACTCCAGTGTCTCTGCCAAGAAAACCCCAAATGGGGTCATGAAGAGTCAGATGCAATTGAAATGACTGAACAGCAATGAACAACATGGTTCTTGTGCATATTTTGGTAGACAGACTTTTGAGTATTTTATATATTCTGTAGTACAAGTTGAATTTCTCTTGCTCTCTCTTCATTAATGTTTTTATTAGTAGCATATGGAAATGCTGATGATTTATGTGGATTCTTTTATATCCTGCCATTTTGCTGAAGGTGTTGTTTCTATTCATTTTTGATTGTATTTCTTTAAGCACAACATTATATCATCTGTAAAGCCCAATAGTTTTGTTTCTTCTTTGCCTGTGCTTATTCCCCCCATTCCTTTTTCCTCTCTTATTGTTATAGCTAGCATTTCCAAGTTGGTGTTAAATAGTAGTGCTGATGCCTTGCTTCATCCATGATCTTAGAAGAGTAATAGTAGTTGGCTGGAAATCCATTGATTAGGTACTGCTGCTGATGGTACAATCAGCAATGCAGCAATAGGGACCTTCATGCACCCTCCCCTCCCCCCAAGTCCCTGAAGTTTATTACTCTTAGAGCACAGGCTTCACTGAACGTAAAGGCAGTGATCTTTGAGTTTTAGGCTCCATTGTATAAGCCTGGTTACATAAACAGGATGGGTACAATGGCACTTCAAAGAGCAAATAAAAAAAGATAAATGACTTGCAGGTCAAAGAATAGATGGAAGAAGGGGCAGATCTGTATCAGGTAAAACAGGAAACTAGCCAGTTAACATCTGACTTGTAGTTGATATGCTTGATTTTTGCAGACTAAATGATAGGCTCATCTTAAATGAAGGGTAGTTAGAAGGTTAAGCCGCACATTCTCTTAGCACGTTAGAATTGTCTGTAGTCTAACCCCATTATGGATAATTTTAGCTTTTGATTTTAGATAGATAGTTTTTACCATGTTGAGGAAAGAACCATTTATTTTAATTAATTACTTTTTATGTTTTCTCTTAAAAAAAACCCCAACAAGTAGCCAAGAATTATTTTGCTTGCCATTACAGCAGCGATTCTCAGCCTGTGGGTTATGTTCAATTTGTAACAATAAAAATACATCCTGCATATCAGATATTTACATTACAGTTCATAACAGTAGCAAAATTACAGTTATGAAGTAGCAACAAAAATAATTTTATGGTTGGGGGTCACCACAACATGAGGAACTGTATTAAAGGGTCGCAGCATTAGGAAGGTTGAGAACCACTGCATTACAGGGTCCCTGGTGAGCAGGCTGGGTAGCACCTACTCTCAGGACTTTCCATGTAGTAAGAATTTAATTGCTATCTGTTGAAATGAATTATTGAAAGTGTTATGGAAGAAACTTCTCCTCTCTAAGTTCATGAAGAGGGTAACTGCTTCCAAATATTTATCTACCACAATGCAGAAATTATGGAGGCAAAAACCTGAGTTTTATGATTATATTCAAGCATAGGTTTGGACCTGAACAGCCATGAGGATTCTGACAAGGCTTCTTATAGGTATAATTATTTTAGATTGACAGAGAATTGATTCTTTTGCATGTTGCAATCTTGTACAATTCTCTGTATAAATTAAAGAGAAGATAGATCTATAATTTCATACTTAAGCTGAGCAAATTTAAACAAATTAAACAAATTTAAAATAAACAGTCACAATCTCATACATGTAATAAAAAAACCCACTTCATTAAAACAATAGGTAGAGTCAGATTACAGACTAGAGAATTCACAAATAGGCTCATTGAGCAGGAGTCAGACAGTCAAAATTCTTTTTCAGACTTGTTGTCTAAAGGCATGTTTAAGGCTCTAAGTACAATTTCTCAGCCCAAGCGACAGGTTTTGAACAGGTGAGGTTAGTATTAAGACAGAAGAGGCAGAGTCTGTTTTTGTTATTGACAATCTCTTTGTTCTCCATCCTTCTTCCCCTCTGGTTCTGTCTTTTGTCTCCCTTTTACCAGGAACTTAGTGTATCCATTTTGCCACTTCCCCACACCCATCTTCTCAGTCCCTTCATTGACACTGGGATGGAAATTATTACGAATTCATGGTATTAGTCTTCTTAGGGATATTAGGCTCAAAGGATCATAAGATTTAGAGATGGCGATGAGAATAATGATAATTATATATTAACTAGCATTTACATAGATCTTTAAGGCTTGTAAAAATACATGACAAATAAGTCATTTTTTCCCTTATAACACCATGGGATGTGGGTGTTACTCTTATTCCCATTTTTACAGTTGAGGAAACAGGAGCAGAGAGGTTAAGTGAGTTGTCTAGGGTCACATAGCCAGCTAAGCTAATATCTGAGGTCAGATTCTAACTCAGGACTTCGTGACTTTGGGTTTGCAGTGTGACATCTAGATGAGCAAAAAGTAACTTAGAGGTCAGATGGCCCCACCCCGTAATAATAATAATTTACATAGTGCTTTAAGCATTGCAAAATGCTTCACATATGTTATCTCATTTGGTCTTTACAACAACCTTCTGAAGTAGATACCACTATCATTCCTATTTTACAGATGAAGAAATTGAGACTGGAAAAGGTTAAGTAAATTGCCTAGGATTATATGGCCAATAAGTGCTTGAGTCAGGATTTGAACTCAGATCTTCCTGACTCCAAATACCATATGCTTTTCACTTGAATTTAACATTTAAATTAAACAGGATTAAAACTTGCTGGTAGATATTTAGCCATCATCTGGCAGATAAAGGAATTTTTAAAATTGGATTTCTCAGTGCCTTTCAAATTACACCATGACAGTTCCCTTCCCCCTGATTCATGTGCACACTTAAGTCCAAACATCTTTAATTCTCTGCCCTTGCATTGACTGCTACCACAGGCATACCTTGTTTGATTGTACTTCCTTTTCTTGTGCTTTGCAGATATTGCAAACTTAATAAATGTTGTGCAAAGGTTGCTCCAAGTATGGGACTTTCCCCATCTCTGTCTCTCTCCTTGGGTCTCTGTGAGACACAATAATATTGAAACCAGGCCAAATCAATAACACTACAAAGATCTCTAAGTGTTCAAGTGAAAAGAAGAGTCAATTCATGTGGCAAATTTCACTGTTGTATTTTAAAGAAATTGCCACAGCCACCCCAACCTTCAGCAACCACCATCCTGATCAGTCAGCAGCCATCAACATGGAGGCAAGAGCCTCCATCAGCAAAAAGATTATAACTTGCTGAAGGCTCAGATGATGGTTAGCATTTTTTTTAGCAATAAAGTATTTTAAAATGAAGGCATGTACCTTTTTTTAAAACACATAATACCATCACACACTTAATAGACTACAGTAAGCATAACTTGTACATGCACTGGGAGACCAAAAAATTTGTATGACTTGTTTTATTGTGATATTCACTTTATTGCTGGAACCAAACCTGCAATATCTCTGAGCTATGCCTGTATTTTTCCACAGGTCTCAGGATTCCCTATAAATATCTAATTTTCAACACAACATTTGACAAAGTCTCCCTTGATAGCCTTGTAGACAAGATGGAGAGATATGGTCTGGATCATATTAGGTGGTGATATGGATTCTGAATCGGCTACGTGAGGGGAATGTCTTCTGAATAGATATGGCCCCACTTAGGTTTCTGAGAATGGTATTTCCTTCTGGCACAGCTTTGATAAATCAATTTCATAATTGCAGAATGATGGAGGCAGAATTAGACAGTAATTTGTGTGAAAAAGGTCTGAGACCTCCACATGAGTCAACAGTGTGATGGATGATCAAAAGCATTAAATGTGCCTCAGGGTTCATTAAGAGAGGTGTAGCTTCCAAGAACAAAGCAGCAATACTCCTGCTATGGTCTATCCTGGTATTGCAGTGGATTCTGGGCATCATATTTGATAAAGTACCAGAACTTGGAGAGAATCCTGACAAGGGCAGTCATATTGGTGAAGGGTCTCAAGTCAATCAATCTATCAATCAATAAACATTTATTAAGCATCTACTGTGTGCCAGGCCCTGTGCTAAGCACTGAGTCCAAGACATATGCTGTTTGGTTGAAAGAGATGGGGATAGTTAGCCTGGAGAAGAGATGCAGATCTTCTTTATAAAGCCGCCTTCTCAGTGTGTACCCTTGATCTCATCCCTTCCATTTCCTTACTTTTTTATCAAAGACCCTCCTCTCACCTTTTCAACCTCTTTTTTCTTCATTAACTCTTTCTTCTCACTTTCAAATGACATGGTTGCTGTTGTCATGAAATACTGAAAGACTGTCCCACAAAAGAAGGATTAGATGTTTCCTCTTTGGCTCTAAAGGCAGAATTAAGGACAATGAGTAAAACTGCAAAGGGACAAATTGAAACTTGGTGTAAAGAAATACTTTTAATAATGACAAATGCTCCAAAGTGGAATAAGCTGTTTCAAAGGGTTTGTACAGCCAAGAGGAGCCAAGGGTGAATGAGAGATTGTTCAAGGATTCCAGTGTCAAATAATAGAGCCTGTATGTTATCTTATAGGCAATAGGAAGACAGGAAGTTGTGGAGCAGGGGAATGACAGGGTCATATATGTACTCTGGGAATATCAATCTGGAAGCCAAATGAAGGATGGTTTGGAGATGGGAAAGACAGGCACCAGGGAGCCCAATTAAGAGATAATTTTAATAATTAAAGCAAAAGGTGAGAAGGGTTTGAATGATGGTTGCATTAATGGTTGGGATGTGAATGGAGAGAGGGGGACAGATTCAAGAATTTATGAGGAGGTAGAATTGAGACTGGCCATGGAGTGTGAAAGAGATCACATGAATGGGAATTGACAAAGTATATATCTGAGGTAATTTAGGTTTGAGTTGTTGGCAAGGTAGGAATGGCAGAAGGTCAAAAAGGATGGGCTTTAATCAGCAAGGATAAGACTAGGTAGATTCAGAGACTCATTACCAAAAGACTTAGATCAGCAACTGCTTTTTTTTCCCCACAACCAGACATGCATCAAACAAGTGAACTGTCAAAGACCGTTAGAATGTGAGGACAGAGAAGCATAACGCCATTGCCACTAATATCACAGACTTGCATAGTATGCTACAGCTCTCAATATTTGCTTTCTTAGCTACCATCCACTTGTGTGGGATACAAATACCTAACTTATGAGTGTCCTTCATTCCTAACATCTGAAAATTCCACTTATGTACTATGATCATTGTAATCCAAACACAAATGAATTTACAGCTGTTGGAGAGTAATAGAGTCAGACAATGTTAGAATTAGAAGAGATCATGTTTTAGAGAATATTATTTAAGACTAATGTTAGACTTTGGGACCCCTGGTTCTTGGATCCCTAACAATACTTTAACATTTAATGTCATGGTGTCATATAGTGAGCATTTTCTAGCACTTTCCTTAGAGCCAAACTCTACATTTGCCCTTCAGGGTTCCAGGAGGTAACTTTGAGGGACTGAAGTATTTGTTCTTGAATGTCATCCAGGGGTGGGTAACCTGAGGCCTCAAGGCCACATGTGGGACTTTTTGACTGAGTTCAAGTTTTACAGAACAAATTCTTTTATTGAGGAGATTTGTTGTATGAAGCTTGGATTCAATCAAAGGGCTGTACTTGAGGACCTAGAGGACTACATGTGGTCTCCAGGCCTCAGGTTCCCCACCCCTGTGACATAGACTGAACTTGGTTCCCCTCATTGTTAGGCACTAGTGAAAGAATCTCAGCTCTTTATTCCAATTAGCTTTTACAAGGGATGTTTACTACAAATGTGTTTGTGTGTGTGTACACACACACACACACACACACACGCACACACACACACACATATATACATATATACACACATATATATGCACACACACACATGCACACATACACATATACGTCTGTCCCAATACTTCAGAGACATACTCTCTTGTACACCACCTCATTTTCTAGGGACAGTAAGTTCAGTTTAGCTCAATTACCACATAGGCTTGATCCTACTAAGTTTGTGTACAAAGATGGCATCTCTGCTCGGGTTCACAAGGTTACTCTCAAAGGTTACCTCATGCTTTTCAGGGCAGCCATGCTCTCTTGGCTGTGTGGGACACCACAGTGAAGCCTTGACATTTTAAACTCACAAGGTCATAGGCTTTAATCTCCTTCACCTAAAAGGGAAAAGGACAAACACAGAGGCCAATTCCTCAGGCCCCTTCACAGAGCTATATGGCTTCAGAGAGAAGGAGTCATGGCATCCCCCTTTACCATGTTGTCTCACCAGACCAAACAAAGGAATCACCACATTAGACAATGAGGAAGTAGATGTAGGACTTTTTGATAGGACTTATTGAATGACTCCACAGGCGGTCAAAGAGCCATTTTTTTGGACACATGGTTGGCTGACCAGAGCCAGTTACAGAATGGCCAAATATACCTTACAATGGCTCCAGGATACTTCCATTCTATGTTATCATTTCTCTCCCAAGCTTCTTCAAAAAGAAAGTTTAGTTTCAAGTTCCCTAGTTTCCTTTACATTGTGGGCCACCATTTGAGATACTTTGTGCATGCAATATTATTACCTGTATTTAAATATATACATAGGTATTTGTATATTTAAGAAGGTCTTGTGATTTAGTCATTAGGAGACCTTATTATTTGTAGAAAGATGGAGAGGAGGTAGTGAAGCAAAGAAAGGAGCATTCATGGATCTCCCCCAGGAAAGTAATGAAGGAGACTTTCTGTACCAAGACGGAAAGGCACCATGTCTAGAGGAACTGAGAGGCTATGTGGCTTACCTAGCAAGTATATGGTAGAGGTAGGATTTGAATCCATGTCTTCCTGATTTTGTGACCAGTTCTCTCTATATTGCTAGATCTCCATACCATTCTTATTCTTAACATAATATGTTATACTTTTAAAAAAGATGCAAAAAATATAGCTTTAAAAATGTGTAAAACATCTCCCCATGCTTTAAAATAATTTCCAGATATGGAATTGCTCCTGCCTACTCCCTAATTCCAACTCTCCCTTGTGTTATTAACTATTTAATACTGAATCATTTTCAAACATCCTTCATATATGCTCTGTCTCTGTCTCTGTCTCTCTCTGTCTCTCTCTCTGTCTCTCTGTCTCCCTGTCTCTCCGACTCTGTCTCTCTCTTTCCTCATAACAATCTTGTGAGGTAAACAAGAAAGGTCTGTAGCAGGGGTCAGGAACTTGTGGCCTTGAGACCACATATGATTTTATAAGTTCTTGGGTGCAGCCTTTTGTCTGAGTACACTGTTTTAGAAAACAAATCATTTTTTAAGGGGATTTGTTTGTTCTGTGAAATTTGGATTCAGTCAAAAGGCTACACTTGAGGACCTAGAGGGCCACATATGGCCTCAAGGCCACAGGTTCCCCATCTCTGGACTCTAGTATACAATAGATATAGCACTGGGCTAGAATTCAGGAGACCAGGATTTTCATTCTAGTCCTACCTCTAACTACCTGTATGAGATCACTTAATCTCTCAATTTCTTTTCCCATAAAATGAAAAGCTTGAAGTAGATGATCTCTCTAAACCACACTTAATTTTATGTCTGAGAAAACTTTCGTTTACTCTTTTGCTCACCGTGGCTAATGTAAACATCCTGCCTCTTTGCTCCATTTTACCCCCAAAGTTCTTTAAAAAGTTGTTATCTTTTGTCGCCATTCATTCTCTCCTCAGCCTTTGGCAATCTGGTTTCCACCTCCCTGAGACTACTCACTCAGAGGTCACAAATGATCTCTTAATTTTGAAACCAGTGACCTTATATTCCCAGTTATCTATTCCCCTTCTCAACCAATCTGGAGCCTTTACTGTTGTTCAAAATGCCCCTTTCTCCATACTCTCATCTCGCTTGTGTTCCCAAGACAACTCATTTTCTTGTTTTTCCTCCTCCAAATCTAAACCCTTCTGTGGTTCTTTAAAACTTAAGTTGGATGTCCCAAAGGTTTTGTCTCCAGCTCACCTCTTTTCCCTCTGTACATTTTCTATCTTGGTAACCTTGTTCAATCCCCGACTTGAAGTGAAATGAACTGTGAAGTCTTTATAGGTGACTCTCACACCTGTATTTTCAGGCCCAATTTTTCTCTCAAGCTCCAGATTTGCCTCTCTAGTTCATGTTTATTTTTACTTGAACACGCTACCAACACCTTAAAATCAATCTGTTCAAAACTGAACTTGTCTTGCCCTGAACTTCTGCCTCTCCTGTTGATTTTTATTATTTTTGAGTGATACCAACATTCATTCTGTCTCCCATACTGAAAACTTTGGTCTTATTTTTGACTCTTCTCCTTCACATCTTGTCACCCATCAATTACCAAATTTTTCCAGTTACCTTTATAATCTCTCTTGTACCCAATCCTTTTTTTTTCAGTCAACAAGTCTATATTTTTCTACTTCCAATGTTCCCCCCCAACACAATTAAAATAGCAAAAGAAAAACAAAACTCTTATAGCAAATACACATAGTCAGGAGGAACAAATTTCTACATGTGTCCCATTCTATATATGTTGTCCATTGCATCTTCATCAGGAGATGAATAGTATTCTTTATTATTGGTCCTCTGAATTCATAGATGGGCATTATGTTGAGTTCTTAACTCTTTTGAAATTGCTCATTTTCAGTGTTGTAACATAAATTGTTCTTCTGGTTCTGCTTTACATCATTTTGCACCTCTATTCCTACATTCAGAATCCTAGAACAGGTCCTCATTACTACCCACCTGATTTACTGCAATATTTCTCCAGTCTTCCTGCTTCCCTTACTGTTGTAAGTCAGACTAAGTGATCCGTACCTGTGTGCAATTCAATAACTTTTCCTTGCTGAGAAATAGACTTCTGGGCTTACACATCTAATTATCTTCTCCAATCAGAAAAACCAAATACCACTGAGCCAAAGTGTCCTATTTGTCAATAATGATTATAGCCTGTAATCTGCCATTACCTTGTTTGGTCCCAGTTCCAAACATATATTTTATCTTCTTCTGTCTGAGCAAGTCCTAAGCTTGTCTAGATGAATGCTTGGTCCTCATTCCTCATTCCTCCCAAAGATTAATTTACTCCCTAGATCAATTACTAGTATATTTATAGTACTAGATTAATTGCTCTCCCTGCCACTTCAGTTTCTATGCTCTTTGTCAAGACTTCAGTAAGGGAAAGGTTGGTGTATAATAATATACCCACCCTCCTCCCAAAATGGTGCATCTTTTAATCTTGATAGCAAGAATGTTTGTCTTCCTCTGCCTTCCCTGTCTCCTTGTATAGACACATTTTTCAGTATGATGCTACAAACATTTCTTTTGTTCTTCCTATGTGGAAGACATCATGGGGGAAAGCAGAGAAAAACAAGATACAGTATCAGCCTTAAGAGGTTGAAAACAGAGGTGGGGAAAATGATATGGGAAAAGTCTTAATAATGCACATTTCTATAGAACTTTAATATTTGCAGAGAATTTCTTTTCAATTAACAAGCATTTATTTTCTTTCTCCCTTGTAATGCTTATAAAAAATAGAAAAAAACCAAACTCCCCCATTGGTTATGTAAAAAAGAAAAGAATGATTCATCATGCATCTTATTTCCATAATTTCTGTCAGGAGGCAGATAGTGTGCTTCATCATTGATCTTCCAGGAATATGGTCATTGTATTAATTGGGGTTTTTAATCTTTCTAAGTTGTCTTTACAATATTGTTATTTATATAAACTGACCTGCTGGTTGTGTTCACTTCACCATGTGTCAGTTCTCATATATTTCCCCAGATTATATGGAAACCATCCCTTTCACCATTTCTTATGGCCCAATAATGTTCTGTTGTATCAGATTTGGTTGAGCCTTTCTCCAGATGATTAGCTTCTCATTTCTCACCTGGTTGTACTGCTCAGGGACTTCTCTGACTTATCCACCATATCTCAGGAAGCTCATTATTGGGAAAAATCTCATAATCATAATCATCAAATAAGATCCCATCAGTTTTGCTATTCTATTTTATCACGATCTTCTGCTCCTTTGACTGGGGAATGGAGCCATGATCTCCAAAACCTTCTCCCGCTTAAGGAGGGAGTTCAGATTTCTCATTTCTCACCTGGCTGTACTATTCTTGGACTGAATTCTCCACCATGTTCCTGACATCTCGACACCTCTCCTGCCTGCTTTTTAGCTTCCTTTTTTATCTTTCCTCACTAGATCATAAGCTCCCTGAGGGCAGGGGTTATCTCACCCCTCCCAATCCTCTCCACATTTATATCTTTAGCACCTAGAACAGTGCCTAGCACATAGTAGGCACTTATCAAATGTTTATTGACTGACTGGCAGCCCTCTATAATTTCAATTCTTTTGATGTGTATGTTTTCTTTTAAAAATCTTTCTCATTTTATTTTCCTATCAAATCTTATAATTTATTTAATAAATAATTTGCCCTTTAATGTAATTAATAATCAACAAACAAAAGCTATATAAATCCCCAAAGAACAAAAAGAGGATTGTATATGAAAGTACAAGCTTCTGTTGTGTAATTATATATTAAATTTAATGAGGTAGTAACAAAAATGCCTATTTGTGGCCTCTTTTGTCCTTTTTTGGGTTCTCTTCTCTATATTTTAAAATGCTGATGCTTTCTTTTTTCTTTATCATTATCCCTTAATTTGTTGTTCAGTTCAGTTATTTTTTAATGTCTGACTCTTTGTGATGCTTTTTGGGGTTTTTGTGACAAAGATACTGGAGTGTTTTGCCATTCCCTTCTAGTTCATTTTATAGATTAAGAAACTGAAGCCAATAGGGTTAAGTGACTTTCTCACGGTTACACAGCTAGTAAGTGTCTGAGACTGGATTTGAACTTGTGATGAGTCTTCCTGATTTCAAGACCAATGCTCTATTCACTCTTCCACCCAGCTTTCCCTAATTTACTGTCCCCCCCCAATTACTGTTCCCCTTTCCAAAATAATAGAAGCCATCTCTTATATCAAATTAGCATTTTCAAGCAAAGTAGATGAACACATTTGCCATGTCTGAAAATATTGTATAATTATGTATCCCTTATTCTTTACTTACTCTACAAGGGGTGGGAGGCATGCCTTCTCTGTTTCAGGAAGTCATGATTGATTCACATATTTCATGTATCATGGACTCATTAACTTCTGTTTGTTCTATTCTAATTTTCAAGGAATCTGTTGCTTGAGTAGGGTTTTTTTTCCTCTTGTGTTAAGCTGTTATTTCTCTTTTCAAGTCTTTCCTCCATAGTTCTCATTTCTCTTCCAATTATTTCCTCTAGTGCTTTCATATAATTTATAAAATAATTTAAATGTTTAAATTTTTTTAAAGCTTACTTCATTTCTTCCAGGAAATCAGATTGCACTTGCACCTAAGCTGTTTTTTATTGAGTTATTTTCTTCTTTTGAGTTTGTACAAATCTTTGGCATGCCATTACCATACTAATTACTTGTAGTATAAGGTTTTTTGTTTCTTTTTACTCATTATTCCATCTTCCTAAATTGGGGCTTTGTATTAGACCAGCCTCTGCCTGGAGGCACTGTCTGGGTTTTTCTGTTTTATAAAAAATACTCTTATGTCCTGTTTTTGCTTTTACTGAGTATTAAGTGCTGCATTCTGCAAGGATCTCAGGCACAGCATAAGCCTGAGATTTGCAGGGTTTCAGAGTGCCCCAAACTATGTGATCTAGAACAAAGTCTAACCACCTGAGTCTTGCCAGCTTCTGACTAGGTGCTCATTAGAAGTCTTGGTTGGAATAGTTGTGGGGGAGAACTGGACTATGTGGCTTCCTTCTACTCTGTCATCTTGAAGTAATGATGGATGAGTATATTGATGAGCATTCTGACGTCTTCAAAATTGTTTTCCTTTAGGCCATTGTGGTGATCATGTGAATTGTGCTCCTGGTTCTGCTAATTAAATTCTCTTTTTTCTTATAAGTCTTTCTTTAAATAATTCATATTCATCATTTCAATAAAATTCTATTGCATGTATATATATACCTTAATTTTTCAGCCATTCTCTAATTTATAGACACCTTTTGTTTATAATCGATGAATTTTTATTAAGTACCTACTATGTGTCAAGCACTGTGCAAAGTGCTGGGGATACAAAAGGGGTCAAAAGACAATCTCTGCCTCCAAAGAGTATACATGTCTAGTGAGGGAGGCAACATGAGACAAATTTATACAAACCAAACTATCTACAGTATAAATAGGAAATAATTAACAGAGAGAAGGTGCTAGACAAAAGAGGGATGGTGGAAGACTTCTGATAAAAGATGGGATTTTACTTTGGACTTAAAGGAAGCAAGGGTAATCTGTAGGCAGAGCTGAGGCATGAGAGTATTCCAGGCATGAGGGAGAGTCAGAGAAAAATGCCCAGAGCTGAGAGATGCAGTATCTTGTTCATGGAACAGCAAGAAGATCATTGTCACTGGATCAAAGAATTCATGGTGGGGAGGAAGGGATAAGGAGACTGGAAAGGTAGGTTAGGGCTAAGTTATGTAGGATTTTGAATGCCAAATAGAGTATTTTGTGTTTGGCCTTGGAGGTAATAGGGAGCCATTGGAATTTATTGAGTAGGGGTGATGGTGACATAATCAGACCAGTTCTTCAGGAAAATCATTTTAGTGGCTGAATAGAGGATGGATAAGGATGAGGAGAGAGTTGAGGCAGACAGATCCATCAGAAGATTATTACAGTAGTCCAGCCATGAGATAATGATAGGGGGAGGATAGTATTGTCTTCTACAGAAATAGGGAAGGTAGGAGGCAAGAATGGTTTAGGAGAAAAGATAATGGGTTCACTTTTGGACATGTCTGCTAGACATCCAATTTGAGATATCTAAAAGGTAGTTGGAGATGTAAGATTGAAGGTCAGCAGAGAATCTGGAGAAGAATAAGTAGATTTGAGAATCATCATCATAGAGATGGTGATTATATCCATGGGAGCTGATGAGGTCACCAAATGCAGTATTGTGTAGAAGTAAAAGAGAAGAGGGCCCAAGAAAGAACCCTGATGGGCACTTAAAGGGTGTGATCTGAAAGAGAGTCCACCAAAGGAGACAAAAGAGAAGGATCCACCAAAGAAGAAAGAGTGAACGGATAGGTAGGAGTAGAACCAGTAGAGAGCAGGGTCTCGAAAACCTAGAGAGAAGAGACTATCAGGGAGGAGAGAGTGACCAACAGTGTCAAAGGCTGCAGAGAGGTAAAGGAGAATGAAGACTGAGAAAAGGTTATTGGATTTAGCCATGAAGAGATCACTAGTAATTTTGGAGAGAGCAGTTTTGATGGAATGAAAAGGTCAGCACCTGGGGAGAGGAGAGAAAATAGAAGCACTTATTGTGGATAGTCTTTTCAAGGAGTTTAGCTATAAATGGCGAAGAAATATAGGAAGATAGTTAAGAATCAAGTGAGGGACAGGGGAGACATGGGCATGTTTATAGGCAGTTGGGAATCACCTTGTAGATAGTGAGAAACTGAAAATAAGTGAAAGAATGGGGAAGACACAGTATGCAGGCTGTTGGAGGAGATAAATTGGAATGGGATCACTTGAACAAATAGAGGGGTTGGCCTTGGTAAGGATGAAGGTCATTTCATCAAATGAGATGAGTTAAGGAGGAGAAAGTGACAAAATGCATCGGGGTGATAGAGGATGAAGAAAGGGGGAAAAGAGAGAACTCAGAGTGAATGTCCTCAGTTTTTTTCTGTAAATATGGGGCAAGTGGGGAAAGTGGGGTAGGGGGTCTGAGGAGGGATGAAAGTTTTAGAAGAGCTACTGTGGAAAGTGGGAGAGTGAATTGATAAAGAAGATATAATAGGATTTCCTTGAAACAATAAAGGTTTAGTTTAAGTTATATAAAGTTAATTTTAATAGGCCTAGTCAGAATGGTTACATGGTTTTCTCAATCTTTGTTCAGCATTATGTGTATAGGAGTGAAGGCAATGAATGATGGGAGTGATCTAGAACAGAAAGTTGTCTAGATGTAATCAGTGATATGATAAGCTGGTTAGTGATTCAAGAGGACACAATGTAGAGTTGAGTTGCTTCACCAAGGGTTCAAGGTGGATAAAAGAGTGAAGTAGCAAGAATGGTGGGGATGGAAGATGAGAGAGCTGAGGGGTCAAGACTGGAGGCCATCGTGTAGATTAAGAGTAGGGTTTTGTAAGGGAAGGCAGAGGGAGAGGTGAAAAAACCAGTAGATTATGGTTGGATAAGGGGATTTCAGAATTCTTGAGCATGGAGGTGGTACATTTGTGAGTGATGGTATGATCAAGGCAATAACCATCTTCATGTGCAGTTGAGGTGGGTCAGAGGAGTAGGTCATGAGAAGTGGGTAGGCTGAGGAACTGAGTGGTTATGGTGTTTGTAAGAGTCAATATGTTATGTTGAAATCCCCTGTTATGAGGGCAGAAATTGGGGAAGAGAGAAAAATTGTGAATCAGGTATCAAACCCGTTGAGGAAGGAAGGACAGTGACCTGGGGGGGTTTGTAGACAATAGCTACTGGGATTATGATTGGGTGGTAGATAACAATAGCATGGAACTTAAAGGAGCTCCAGTTCTTTGCTACAGCAAAAGATGTTGATAGAAACATTTTTTGTACATCTGTCTTTTTCCTCTATCTTTGACCTCTTTGGAGTATATGCCTGATGCTGATCTCACTGGGTCAAAGGGTATTCAGAGTTTAATGACATTTTGGGTCCTTGGCTGAGGCTCCTCACCACCTTTGTGAATCCTTGACTCCCTTCCATACTCGGCTCATGTGCATTCATGCAGATCCAATTCTTTCCAATTTTAGTGCTGTGCTTCCACCCCTCAAAGAATTACTTTGCTTTTGTTGCATTTATTTTGCATTTACTTATTGGTGCAAATAAGCAGGTTCCTTTTAAAATTTAAGTTCCATGAGGCAAGGACTTTTGTTTTTGGTCTTTGTATCACCACTTACAATGCCTGGCATGGGAGTAGTTACTAAATAAATGTGTGAAAATATAATTCAATAGTGGAATTAATGTTGAAGGGCTTAGCTTTCTCAGCTAGGCCAGCTAAGAGGGAACACCCAGGAGCCTCAGAGGTTAGCCTAAGAACTAGCAGAAGAGAAGGCAGAGGTGCCAGAACCATGTCAGATCTGAGGTGCGGGTCTATTATACCATGAAGAATTCTCCACAGAGGGTGGTCTAGAGCTTGATGGTGAAGACTGATGTCAGACTCTCAGTGGCCATCAGGTTTGCTCAATACCTGAATGGCACTGCTTTTCTATAATAGCCACAAAGACTGGTCATTTACCTCGACTTAAACTTCTCCAGAGACTGGGAATTCATCTTCTTGCAAAGGGACCCACTTTGGGGCAGCTCTAATTATTAGGATTTATTTCCCTCTATGGAGCTGAATCTGCTTCTCTGAATGAATTAATTCTACCCATTTTTCCTGGCTATATCTCTTTTCTCATCTGGGATATTTCTGTGTAGCTTGCCATTGTTTGAAAGGCCTTCTGATGACCACCTCCTTGTTCCTAAGCCAATGTAGCTCTCCATTACACTGTGGGAGGCTGCTGCTTGGACTAATCTGGCATGTGAGCGATGTTGCTTCAGCAAATCCTGCCTGAGAATACCTGGGACTTTGGGAGAGGAGGACAGATTTTGAGGACATGATTCCATGAACACAATTCTGATGGAGCAGGATCCTGGCCAATAGAAAAGCTTCCGGAATGAACCGGGGAAGTGCATATGCTATTACAGTGGTATCCTGAGACAGGGCCAAGTAATTAACCTTGTAATGGTTTGAAGTTGCTTGGAGTCCTGCTGTTTCTGGAATTACTCTGGATCCTGTGCAATCACTGCATTGGGAGTTCCAAAGGGTTTGTTCTATAGTTGATCAGATATTGGCCAGGTTCCACACAACCTCATTCTTTTGAAGAGCCTCATGAAGTAGTTTTTAGTGGTTTTCACTGAATTTCTTCCTGATTTATTTTTTCTTTTTCTACTTTAACTGAATAAATAAAACACGATAGAAAGTTGGAAGTCCATAAATCAGTGGATTGTGAAATTGTTTGATAAGACTTTATAGCTCTTAGAATGGCCTTCTCTTTATCTATGTATTCATTTATTTATTCATCCACCATTCATTAATTCATCCATCCATCCATCCATTCATCTCTCTCTGTCTCTGTCTGTCTGTCTCTATTTCTTTCAACCTGTGATTTCATAAGCTTCAGAAACTTTTGTTGTAGAAACTCTAATGGAGAACCATCATCTCACCTGTAATTTAGATATCTAGGATTATAGGACCATAGATTAAGAGTTAGAAGGCATCTCAGAGGTTAAGTAGTCCTACTCCAACATTTCACATAGAGGGAAACCAAGGCCTAAGAATGGTTAAGCCATTTATTGTAGGTCACACAACTAATTAGTATAATAGAGAGGATTTGGAGTCAGGCCTTTCCTAATTTCAAATCCACTATTCTCTTTCTTGCACCCCATTACTCCTTTATAGTCTTAGAGAGCTGCCTGGGAAACTGAGAGGTTAAGTGGTCATTTCCTCAGGAATTATAAATAATGACTGAAAAATATGGAATGATAAATGAAAATTAAACAATAGACTATATATATTTGTTATAAAGATTTTTAAAAAATGGCTATGGTTATTGATAAAGAGAGAAAATAAATGCTTGTGGGGCAGAGCCAAGATGGCAGAGTATAAATAGGACCTCTGCATGGCTCTGGCTCCTACCACCTCCAATACATATAAAAATGAATATAAACAAATTTTAGAGCTATAGAACTCACAAAGTGACACAGAGAATCAAATCTCCTGCTGAAGGCCGCCTGGAAGGCTGACAGAAAGGGTCTATAGCTCTGGGTTGGGAGCCGAGCACAGTCCCACAGGAGCCAAGAGGTTCTGGTCCTGGGACAGCCCTGACTACCGGTGCTGGGAGCAGACTTCAGGGGAATGAATCACCAGCAGCTGTCGCAGTTTCCAGACTTCTTAACCCATAAATGCCAAAAAGAGAGTAAAAGATCAGTCAGAAACTCTGCTGGAACTGGGTGTAGAAGAGCAGGGTCTGTCTCCTGTCCCTGGGGTGAGAAGTGGTAAAGGCCTGGAAGCTGCAGCTGCTGCTGCATGGCCGCTGCCAGAGCTCCTGGCCTGTAGGTCATAGGGGGACCGAGCAATAATTCAGAGGGTAACTGCTCTTCCTTTAACCTGCTTGGATCTGGATCACAGTCTTAGGTGGTGGTCCTGGTGTGTGTGTGTGGCCAGTTTGCTAGGGTTTGTTGGGGCTTCAGAGAGGGCACCCTCCTAATAGCTTGAGCAGCTGTGAAAAACCCAGTAATTTGGGACACAGCTCTCTGCAATCTGGAAGCAGAGTTCTACCACGGCAAAGAGCTCAAAAGTCAAGTAATTGGCTGCCAAGATGAGCAAGCAAAGGAAGCACAAACAGACTATAGAATCCTTCTTGGGGACAAAAAGGATCAAAGCATGGAATGGGAGAAAGACAATGAAGTCAGAATTCCGGCATCAAAAGCTTTCAAGAAAAATATGAATCAGTTATAGGCCATGGAAGAGCTCAAGAAGGATTTCAAAAATCAAGTAAGAGAAGCAGACGAAAAATTGGGAAGAGAAATGAGAAAGATGCAAGAAAATCATGAAAAATGAGTCAACAGCCTGCTGAAGGAGACCCAAAAATGCTGAAGAAAACACCTTAAAAATAGACTAACTCAAATGACAAAAGAGGCCCCAAAAGCCAATGGGGAGAAGAATGCCTTAAAAACTGAATTGGCCAGATGGAAATAGAATTTCAAAATTCACTGAAGAGAATAATTCCTTCAAAATTAGATTGGAGCAAATGGAAGCTAATGAATGCATGAGAAATCAAGATACTATAAAACAGATCCAAACAAATGAAAAAAAAAATAGAAGGCAATGTGAGATATCTCATGGGTAAAACCACTGAACTGGAAAATAGATCCAGGAGAGATAATTTGAAAAATATTGGACTACCTGAAAGCTGTGAAAAAAAGAACCTAGACAACATCTTTCAAGAAATCATCAAGCAAAATTGCTCTGATATTCTAGAACCAGAGGGCAAAATAGAAATTGAAAGAATTCACCAATCACTTCTTGAAAAAGATACCAAAAAGGAAACCCCTAGGAATATCATAGCCAAATTACAGAGTTCCCAGGTCAAGGACAAAATACTACAAGCAGTCAGGAAGAAACAATTTGAGTATTGTGGGAACATAATCAGGATAACACAAGACCTAGCAGCTTCTATATTAAGAGGTCAAAGGCTTGGAATGTGATATTCTGGAAGTCAAAGAAGCTAGGATTAAAGTCAAGAATCACCTACCAAGCAAAACTGAGTCTAATGCTTCAGGGAAAAAATATGGCGACTCAATGAAATAGAGGATTTTCAAGCATTTTTGATGAAAAAACCAGAACTGAACAGAAAATTTGACTTTCAAATATATGAAGCAAGAGAAGCATGAGAAGGTAAACAGAAAAAAGAATAATGTATTGACACTCATTACATATGACATTCATTGACATTCAATACATATGATACAAAAATGTATCATACATTCAAGAATAAGGAACTTATTATTAAATTTGAACCATATACATTCCTACATGGAAAAATGATAATTGTAACTCATAAGACTTTTCTCAGTATGATAGTTGAAGGGAATATATGTGTATATATGTATATATACATATATCTGTATGTATAGGAGAGTGTATGTGTGTATAAATATATGTGTGAACGTGTGCATATGTATGTACATGTATACATAGACAGAGGGAACAGGATGAGTTGAATATGAAGGGATGATATCTAAAAAATGAAATTAAAAGGTGAGAGATGAATATATTGGGAGGAGAAAGGGAGAGATAGATTAGAGTAAATTATCCTATATAAAAGAGGCAAAAGAAAACTGTTACAATGGAGGGGAAGAACAGGAAGGTGAAAGG
>CM053596.1:84320814-84391028 GCA_028646575.1 Pseudocheirus occidentalis | reverse complement strand
AGGGAATAACATACACACTCAATTGGGTATCTTGTCCTACAGGAACATTGGGGGGAAGGGAATAAGAGGGGGGATGATAGAAGGGAGGGCAGATTGGGGGAGAGGGTAGTTAGAAGCAAACATTTTTGAAAAGGGCCAGGGTCAAAGTAGAATATAGAATAAGTGGGGGGCAGAATAGGATGGAGGGAATTATAGTTAGTCTTTCATAGTATAACTACTATGGAAATGGTTTGTGTAACTACACATGTACAACCTATATTCAATTTTTTATCTTCTCAGTGGGCTGGGTGAGGAGGGTGAATCTGGAATTCAAAGATTTAAAAACAAATGTTAAAAAATTGTTTTGTACATGCAACTGGGAAATAAGATATATAGGCACTGGGGTATAGAAATCCATCTTGCCCTACTAGAAAGTTGGAGGGGATGAGGGAGGATATAAGAGAGGACAGATTAGGTGAAGGGGTATTCAGTAGGCTAGCTATTTTGGGGTGGGGGGTAGGGGAGAGATGGGGAGAAAAATTTGTAACTCAAAATCTTGTGGAAATGAATGTTGAAAACTAAAAATAAATAAATAAATTGGAAAAAAAGAAAAGAAAAAAAGAAAAAGTCCTTGTTAATTGAAAAAAATTAAAAGGAATTTCTGTAGACCTGAGAAGAGGACAAGATAACAAGCATTTATTAAGTACTTATTATGTGCCAGGCTCTGTGCTAAGCATTGGAAATAAGAAGACAAGCCAAAAGAACAATAGCTCCTTCCCTCAAGGAGTTTTCTTTCTAATGGAGGAAAATAAAACATGAACAGTAGAGGAGGGGTGAGGCCAAATGAGGAAAAGGAAAGGGACCCACTTGGGGACATGGTGTAAGTTCAGAAAGTCAGTGGTAGAGCTAATTGGTAGGGGAAGGAAAGCTGGTTGGCTTGCCAATCCCTTCCCAATCCAAACCTCCATTTCTTGCCAAATGGAAGGCTGGGTGGAACTTCCCAAGGAGAGAAGAGGGCCATGTTCTGGAGTGAAAAGGGTTCAGGGAGGGATCCAGGGTAAATTAATGTCTTGGACATGTTGGCAAAGTCCTAGAAAGAAGACTAGCATATGTTGGCTTTGAAGAAATCTCATAGAAGAGATTTGGCTGGATTGGTTGAGACATTGAAGGATATAAGAAGTAATGAGTACATTTAGTAAGAGAACATTTAGTTGCCCTCAGTGAATTCAGGTCACTGGACCCAGATGCACTCCCTCTAAGAACAATGCAAGAACGGATAGTTGTCGTTGCTAATTAATATAGAAATTTTGAAAAATCATGAGAAATACAACAAGACTGGAGGTAGCCAAGCACTGTCCCAATTTTCCAAAAGGGTAAAAAAGTAGGTTCCTCAAAGTACAGGCTGCTGAGTAGGACATTGATTCCTAGTAAGATCCTAGACAGATTATTAAAGGGGTAGTTTGTGAATAAATACATGGGAAAATATCAGCATGAGTTTATTACGACTAAGTCAGGCAACAATGTTCTCATTTTTTTTTGGGAAAACAATAGTAGAATATTATATCAAAGGAATACCATAGTCATTTTAGATTTAAATTTCAGCAAGGTATCAGTGCTATCATGAAGTGATACCATTATGGACGAGAGGGAGAGATACAGATGTGATGATGGTATAATTAGGTGGATTTAGAAATGATGATCAGATCCAAAGATTATTGATTAATAGACCTAGAAGGTCCTACAAGGGTTTTCTAGTGAAATGGCACAAGGTTTTGTCTTTGACAAACCTTCTGTGCAATGCTTTTTACCAATATATTGAATGATAAAAATAATTAGAACATATACATATGTCTCTATATATCTATATTCATATATGTGTATACATTACGTGTGTGTTTTGCAAAGCCCTTTACAAATATTATTTCATTTTTTCCTCACAATAACCCTAGGAGGTCGGTGCTATTGTTACCCCAATCTTACAGATGAGGAAACGAAGCCATAGAGATTAAATAATTTGTCCATAGTTATGATCTGGTAAATGAGGTTGAATTTGAACTTACACCCTTCTGACCCGAAGTCCAACACTCTATCCATTGCACCACTGCACTATCTAAAAGAAGGCATAAGATGATATGAATACATAGTTAACGTGTGCTTAAAATGATCAGATAACAGAACTGGGAAGGATAACTTATTTATGGCATGACACCTACATCAACAATGAATAGGGGACATGTCCAGAAAGACATTTCTGTGACTGAACTTTTAAAGAGTGTTTAAAGCTTCAAGTGAGTCAGCAGAGTGATGCAGTAGTTGAAAAAGCTAATGTGTCCTCAGGCTGCATTTAATAGGACTATAGTTTCTAGTGTGTAGGAAGCAAAGTTCAGCTGTACTGTACTCTCATTAGACCGCCTGCAGGATTTTGGCAAGTCTGGGGTATCACATTTTGGAAGAGACATTGACAAGATAGGGTGAACCCTGTCTAGGCTAACCCATATAGTAAGACTCTAAACTTGGGTTTCTTAACTTTTTTGGGTCATAGACACCTTAGACATCTTGATGAGGAATATTGCCTTCTTTTGTGAGCAATGTTTTTAAATAATTGAAGATAATGCTAAATATCAAGTAGAAATTACTGAAAGTAGAGATAAAATTCTTTTCCTGTCCAGGTGCATAAATCCTCTGAAATTTAATAGAGCTTAGACTAAGAATGTTCTCCAGACCATTCCTTGTGGAAATCAGCTAAAATATCTGGGGATGCTTAGTCAGACAAAAGACTTATTGAAAAATAAACGTCTTCACATATTAGGGTTGTGAGGTATAAAATAGGTTAGATTTTCTTCTGTTTTGTCTCATAGGGTAGAAGTAGAACCAGTGGGCGAAAGCTTCAGGGAATGGATTTTAGACATAACATAATGGAGAAATTCTTAATTGTTAAAAATTACATAATTACCTTGGGAGGCACACATTTACATAATTCAGTAATGTAATGGGATGTTCAAGAGAATTGTTGATTAAATGGAGTTTACCCAATGAACTTTCAAATCACTAAATTTTTTTGGTTTTCTTTTTAGACATTTTCATTTCCATACGAAGCTACAGAATTCAACAGCTGTCATTGAGTTTTACAAGTTTTGCTAGCTTCTCCCTTATGTCTCAGATAAATATTTCTGGCAGACAGCATATTTCCTTGTTGTTTATATTTTATCTTTCTACAGCTACTGATTTACCAATGAATACAAGATAACCCACGACCACATCTGATCCTTACTCCATGGAGCCAGTTATAGGTTTTGGCAAACCAGTAAGTAGCCAAGGGTTCCATGGTGTCCAATGTGCTGCTTTTTTTCTGCAGGTTCAGATTCCATCTCTATGAGACAGAGTAGCTAGGGGAGCTTGTATAGCTCTAGGGGATGGTGCAGACCTTCTTCACATTTCCCTTTGTCTTTACTTATTGTTCTATGTTACAATCCTTGAAACCAGCTTCTCACCAGTCTGTTGACACCGATTTCAATTCAGAGAATCATGGAATCTTAGGGACAGAAGGAGACCTTAGAGGTCATTGAGTTTAACCAATACTTGAACAACAGCCTCCTGTACAATATCCCCATTCAGTAGCCATCTTGCCTTTGCTTGAAAACTTCCAGTGAGAAGAAATACATTAATTTCTAATGTGGTCTATTCCATTTTTGGATCGCCTTAATTGTTAGGAGGTTTTTCTTTATATCAACCCTAAATTTGACTCATTGCAACATTACTTATTGCTCCTGGTTCTATCTGATGCTACCAAACATAATCTTAACCAGGAATGTGCTGGATCTGGCTCATACTGATACAAAAGAGCCAATTGTTAAATCTTCGGTATGAGCTTTTACACTTTGGAATCCAGCAGTCATTACAAATCAAGGCTTGGTTTATTATTTTGTTTGTTTTAGACTAAAGAAAATGATGGAAAAAATATTAAGGCAGATTAAACTTTAAAAATGTGTTGTGAGTACCTGCCCCCTACCCCAGATCTAATTGCTAGATATTTACCAGGACATGTTCTTATACTTGAGGGAAGACACCAGATACCATTACCTGACTCCCCTCCCCCACCTCTGAGTCTTCTCTTCTTGGGCTACACCCCCAGTTCCTTCAACCAGTCCTTCTATAACAAGGACTCAAAATCCTTCATTATCCTACTTTTCAATTCTTTGAGTGTTTTCTAACTTGGTGATTTTCCTGAAATGTGACTTCAGGAAATTGTAGTGTTAATGGGATTTAAGATCTTCCCCAACAATTAATAAGCCTCCTGTGCCGAGTCCCTTAAGGGAAACTTGCTTAGGTTAGGCTTGCTTGTAAGAAGGCTTTCACACCTTTTCCTAATTTCTAATTAGGCACCAAGTCAAAAGGGTTGTGATGCCTTCTGGCTCTGGGAAGCGTATACATACTCTGAGTTGGTATTTTGCTTTGGGGGCTTGCTTATGAGAATGATCTTGTGATTCCCTGGTCAAGATTCTGAGTGGTTGCATGTTCACAGCTGTAAATGCTCAGATGTAAGGGCTTTCTCAATCCAGGGGTATATGTAAAGTGTATAACAATAGTGCTTTGATTTAGGCAGTCAGATTCCTGTCTGCTCGTCTTCATTTCTCTGCTTGTATTTTCTTTGTTTATATTTCCTCTGAAGTTCAGGATACTGACTTTTCCCCTGAACTAGTGAATGTAATTTAAAGAAAAAGATTGTTGACCCCTTAAACATCTATCTTTCCTAGTAAAGCAGATCTAAGAACCTGTGCTAGCAGCCATCCTGGGTATGCTGTGTGGTTGCTGCTACAGAAATGAACAAAACACTCCAGATATGGTTTGACCACCACAGATTCAGTAGAACCCTATTTCTCTGTCTTCCCCCTTCCTCCCTTTCTCTCTCCCTCTTTCCACCTGTTTCTCTCTTCTGTCCTCCATCTCTCTATCTCTCTGTTTCTCTTTTTGTCTTTCCTTACCTCTGCCTCCAATGCCCCTTAAAATAGTTTTTCTTAGTCATATCAAAATTGTCACTCAGAATGAGCTTGTCCTCAAAACTCCTAAATCTTTTTTTAGAAGAATTACTATTTAGCTATTCCTCTTAGCCATCTTGTATTTGTGAAGGTGATTTAAAAAAAAATTCAAATATAAGACTAGCTTATTTATCTCTACTAAATTCCTTCTTATTAGATTTTGCACAATGTTCTAGCCTTGAATCTTGACCCTATTAGCTGTTATTTATTCCTTAGAGCTTCATGGTATCTGCAAATCTAATAAAGCACAACATCCTTATTCCCTGTGACATTTATATGTTTATCCAAATCATTGATAAAAATGTACAACAGGGACTGAATTCCAACTAGACATTGAAATGGTTATGGCTGTTCTTTGGCTCTAGTCCTTCAATTGTGCTTATCTAATTGTGCTATCATGTATTCAAGTCAAGCCAACAAGCATTTATTAAACACCTACTGTATGCCAGGGACTAGGCTAAGTGCTGGAGTTACAAAGAAAGGCAGAAACAGCCTTTATTCCTAAGGAACTTACAATCCAGCCTACATTTCTCAGTTTTTTCCATCTCATATTATTTTGCTGTCTTGTTTCCCTTAGGAATTATTTATTCACTTTCATTTAGGAACTCTTCATGCTCTCTGAAAAATAAGATTTCAAAGTGTCTTTCCTCAAGCCCTTTCATCTTAACCTGAAATAAGGTGACCTGTTCACTTGGAGCATGTCTTTGACTAATGCCTATATAGAAGATGACCGTCACATGAACTACTTGTTACTAAATGGTTTCCTCCTCCTACATTGCTCCTGACTCTTCTCACATACAAGCTTAAGATTTAGAATTGCACACACACACACACACGCACTATACATGTACATAAACAGTGATAATATTGTTTAACCTCCATCATTTTATAGATGATGAAACTGAAGCTCAGAAAAGTAACTGACTTGCCCAAGGCCATATTGGGCCACTTGTCTGAAGCCTGAATTCCAACTCAGGTCCTCTGTCTTTAAATCCAGCATTGCTCTCCTCCCCGTTATTTGTGATTCTTCTTAAAAATCTAACTTTCCTCACGCGATGCTATTTTGCTGTGCTTCTTTTTAGAACTACTTTTAATATGACTGAGATCCAAGTGTCTCGAAGCTCTGGAGATATCACATTTAAGCCAATCTGGGCATAATCTTTTCTTTCATCACTAGGCCCTGCTAAGTCACTTAGGTGTGATTAATCATCATCTTACTCATGGCTCCCACTAAGCTTTGCCTAGATTACAGCTAAGGGGAACAGCAGTTAAAGAGAAGGACTGTTCATCAGGAAGATCTGAATTCAAATCCAGCCTTGGACACTTCCTAAGCTGTGTGATCCTGGGCAAGTCATTTCATCTCACTCAGCCTTTGTTTCTTCTTCTGTAAAATGGGGATAATAAGAGAACTTCCTTTAGTGGTTTTTTGTGAGGGTCAAGTCAGATACCTCTGTAAAACACTTTGCAAACCTTAAAATGCTGTCTCCTCTTCCTCCTTCTCTTCCTCCCTAGGTCATTCCTGGATATAATCAGCCACTCACAGCAGAATGCCTGATCCAAATAACTGAAAAACTTTCCTTCATTGCTTGACTTCTACTTGCCTGTAAAAAAAGACCAAGTCCCTAGTAAAAGATGAGGATCCTTCTGTCGTCTTCCCTTTGATTTGATCCCTTTGATCCTCCACAAAAGCACAGAGTAGAAGAGTTGACACTAAATTTTGCATCAAAGTAATTTAACTAAAAATCTTGGCTTTGCTACTTATTTTCTGTGTGACCTTGGAGAAATTACTTAACCTCAGTTTCTTCATTAACTGACATTTGTAGAGTGATTTAAAGTTTTCAAAGTCCCTTACATAATTATCACCTTTATTAAACCACACAAGAACCCGGTGAGGTGGACACCACAGGCATTATTATCAGCATATTATAAACAAAGAGTTTGAGGAGGTTAGACTATTTGGTTTTTGAGAGCCTTTCCTGCTTCCATTAATAACTAATTTCTTGGACCTAAGCCTTTGTTGTTCAGTCCCTTCAGTTGCATCTGACTCTTCTTGATCCCATTTGAGGTTTCCTTGCCCAAAATACCAGAATCGTTGGCCATTTCCTTCTTTAGTCCATTTTATGGATGAGAAACCAAGGCAAACAGAGTTAAGTGACTTGCTTGGGGTCACACAGCTAATAAGTACCTGGGACCAGATTTGAACACAGGAAGAGGAATTTTCTTGATTCCAGGTCTGGCACTCTCTCCACTCCACCACACCTAGGTGTCTGAGGCTAAGCCTAGTGTGCTTAGGTTAGGTCTAGTTGCTGTTTGAAGTGCCATCTCTAGCCCACTCAGGTCAATACTCTGTCTCCTCTTGGCTATCTTCATATAGAAATAGACGGTAAGAAGCCTACTGTTCTGGGAATACAAGGATAGGTCATACCTCTCTTCTGCCAGAGCTAAAGAAAAAAAATGAGTTTTCCCAGACTCAAAAGAACACCACTGGGAATGTGTTGATGTGTGTGAAAAATACTAAAGACAATTAAAAGGACATTTATTTACTTATCCACCCATATCTTTGATTTCATCGGAGCTCCTAGTGAGTAAATTCCCTTTCCCAATGCAGAAGGCATCTGTCTTGCTATTCATAGTCATAGAGCATTGTTTAGCTCCTTGAGAAGTCAAAAAACTTATCCCATTTAACAGAGCCAATATTTATCAGAAATGAGGCTTAAATACAGGTCTTTCTGAAATAGTGACCAGCTCTCTATTCACAATACCACACTGCCTTTGATTGATCATTGCATTTATTGCTAAACTTCTTACCAGAATTCTTGTAAGCCTAATATCAACACTAGTCACATAAATAACAGGCGCCTTCATGTCTTCCCCTTAGGAAATGTCTTCCATAGTAGTAAGGTAGTGGAATTTCTTCCTAGAGGTGGCGTGATAAGAAGTTTAGCCTTAATTCTGGATAAATGTCTCTAATTGCACTGGAGGCTATTTTAATATTCAGCTCTGTCCTCTTTCATAGTGTCCTTTAGGAGAAATAATTGAACAAATTGCCAACATTCATTTAAATCCACTGAGAGATAGGATAGTTTTGCTTTTGCTTCTTGTCAAGGAATCTCTTGATTCCCCAAATCTTGTGGGACATGACAAAGAAGTCATTGCTATACACAGTAACATTGATAGGGTGTGGCTATGTGGAGCAAGAGTACTAAAAAAGGTTTTTAAAGCTATATTCATATCTTCATGGTTTAGATTAGCATTCTCAAAGTATAGTTTGCAATCCCTGAGGTTCCAAGATCCTTTCAGGCAATCTTTGAGGTCAAAGCTATTTTCATAATAATACTAAGAAATTATTTGCCTTATTAAAATACTCCCATTTTCAACTATATTATCCATGTGAGACCTTATTTTCTTCATATACTTCAACCAAAACAATATAATGCAACAGATTGAATGCAGAAGCAATATGAGAATCCAGATGTCTTCCATTTTCCCCGACAAAAAGATTTGCAAAAATATGTAAAAGAACACCATACTTTCCACTGAATTGTTTCTTGTTTTGGAAAATACTTTTTTTATAAAATCATGCCATTTGTGTTAGCATGTAATAGATCTATAGTTATTCCAAAACAAACTAATAAATGTTTAAAAAATTTACCCTTTTATTTTTATTACCCTTAATGTCTAATATGTTAAATTATTGATAGACATAACTCAATATTTTTAAGAATGTGGTGGGGTGGATCATGAGACCAAAAAGTTTGAGAACTAGTGGTTTAGACAATTTGTTAGGTGGTAAAACAGAACCAGATGGATTCTGACGGAATGAATGCTGGACTCATGGAAGGGCGGTCAAGTCTGCATTTTTTAAATGAGATGATGACAGTAGCCATCCATTACAAGGCAGGTAATTCTTGTCTTAGGATCTATAGTGAGGTTTGCGAGGTTTTAAGGTATTATAGTAGCTGCTGAAATGTTACAACCAGGACCATACATATCTACTTGTTCCCAATAAGACTTCTTTCTGTCCTAAATCTGTTTACTGGTCTCTCTCCCTTTCCTGGGAGCTAAGCATATGATGCTAGCTAAGAGCTGGCCTCTAAGGAAGATCAAATTTCCCAGTGAAATGTAGATTTCCTGTTAAAAGGGAAATTTTGATGATGACAGAAAGAATTCCAGCTGGTCTCATTAGCAGTGGTGAAATTAGGCCAATCTAAGCACATTCTGACGTGGAGTTCACAGCACTTATGTTTGACTGTCAGTTGAACAAATCTCCATTCTTCCTTCACATCCTTTCCTGTGAGCTGGCATACCAGCTTTGTTGGTCTCATGGGTACCACCTGCTTTATTTCAGAGAGCTGTCCTGGTTGGATGGTCAGTGACCGGTGGCCTTATGCAGACTGGTTCACTTTCTTTTTTTTTCTGCTAAAAAGTATTTTATTTTTCCAATTGCATGTAAAGATAGTATTCAGCATTCGTTTTCAAATAAGATTTTGAGTTTCAGTTTTTTTCTCTCTCCCTTCCATCCTCCTTCCCCAAGATGGCAAACAATCTTATATAGGTTATACACGTGCAATCATGTAAGCATATTTCTGCATTAGTCATGTTGTGAAGAAAAAACAGAACAAAAGGGAAAAGCCACAAAAAATGACAAAAAAGTGAAAATAGTCTGCTTTGATCTACATTCAGATCCATAGTTCTTTCTCTGGATGTAGATAGCATTTGCCATTGTGAGTCTTTTGGAATTGTCTTGGATCATTGTATTGTTGAGGAGAGCTAAGTCAGTCATAGCTGATCATTTCATAATGTTGCTGTTACTGTGTACAATGTTCTCCTGGTTCTGCTTACTTCATTCAGCATCAGTTCATGTAAGTCTTTCCAGGTCTTTCTGAAATCCACCTGCTCATAATTTCTTTTAGAATAATAGTATTTCATTATATTAATATACCACAATCTGTTGAGCCATTCTGCAATTGATGGGCATTTCCTAAATTTCCAATTCTTAGCCACCACAAAAAGAACTGTTCTAAATATTTTTTGTACAGATGGGTCCTTTTTTCCCTTTTAAAAAATCTCTTTGGGATACATACCTAGTAGTGGTATTGTTGGATCAAAGAGTATGCACAGTTCAATTGCACTTTGGGCACAGTTCCAAATTACTCTCCCAAATGACTGGATCAGTTCACAACTCCAGCAATATATTAGTGTTCCAATTTTCCCACACCTTCAACATTTGTCATTTTTCTTTTCTGTCATCTTAGTCAATCTGATAGGTGTGAAGTGGTACCTCAGAGTTGTTTTAATTTGCATTTCTCTAATCAATAGTGATTTAGAGCATTTTTTCACATGACTACAGATAGCTTTAATTTCTTCATGTGAAAACTCCCTGTTTATATCTCTTGACCACTTATCAATTGGGGAATAACTTGTATTCTCATAAATTCAACTCAGTTCTCTATATATTTTCGAAATTAGACCTTTATTAGAAACACTGAGAGTAAAAATTGTTTCCCAGTTTTCTGCTTTTCTTTTAATTTTGGTTGCATTGGCTTTGTGTAAAATTTTTAAATTTAATGTAATTAAAATTATCCATTTTGCATTTTATAATGTTCTCTATCTCTTGTTTAGTCACAAATTCTTCCCTTCTCCATAGACCTGACAGGTAAACTATTCCTTGCTTTCCTAATTTGCTTAAGGTATCACCCTTTATGTCTAAACTATGTACCCATTTTGACCTTTTCTTGATATATGGTGTAGGATGTTGATCTATGCCTAGTTTCTGCCATACTATTTTCCATTTTTCCCAGCAGTTTTTTGTCATATAGTGAGTTCTTATCCCAGAAATTAGAGTCTTTGGGTTTATCAAATAGTAGACTACTATAGTCCTTGGGGGTGGCTAGGTGGTTCAGTGAATAGAGCCCTGGCCCTGGAGTCAGGAGGGCCTGAGTTCAAATTTGGCCTCAGACACTCAATACTTACTAGCTGTGTGACCTTGGACAAGTCACTTAACCCCAATTGCCCTGCATTGCCCCCTCCAAAAAGAAAAAAAATATTACTATGGTCCTTGACTACTATGTCTTGGGTACCTAACCTGTTCTACTGATCCACCAGTCTGTTTCTTAGCCAGCACCAAATAGTTTTGATGATTGCTGCTTTATGATATAGTTTAAATCTGGATACTGCTAGATCATATTCCTTTGCATTTTTCCCTATCAGTTCCCTTGATTTTCTGGACCTTTTGCTCTTCCACATGAATTTTGTTATTGTCTTTTTTTCTAGCTTTATAAAATAATTTTTTGGTAAAGCTGATACACTTTCATTGGCTCTAGTATCTACAATGTGACCTTGTATAGTGTACTTCAGTGGACCCACCCTTAAAAATCAGCTTAAAAGAGGCCATTGTGGAACAAATAAAAGGAAACATTGAATCCAATGGTAGACAGTCAACCTATGGAACTCATTATGTTAAGAAGCAGTACTTATTTTGATGGTTCAAAGATCTGCAATTTCCTCAGTGTGGGTGCTCTCTATAATATTTGATCATAAACCCTCCCTGCCTTAATAGAGAATCTTCAAGAAATCATATAACTAAAAAAAAACTCCCCCCAAAATAACGACATGGTGACTGACTTGAACATTTTGTGAGTTGCTCTACTCTAAGTGAGGATGGTTTTCATCTGGCAGATATAAAGGTCATTCCTGTAGCCATGCTTGAAGCCTCTCCATCCTGCTGAGACTTCCCAAAGTCTGGACTTCACTGACATAACCTTTGAGATGCCTGGATCACTTCTGGATTGTACTGAGAAATCAGAGAAGAATTTTTATTGGAGACTAAGAAGCAGTAAAGAGAGGTGTATTGGATTGAAGGTTGGTTATGGAGTCAGGAGGTTATGGATTCAAATCCATACTGGCTGAGTTGTCATGGGAAAGTTACTTAAATTCTAAGCATCCTGGAAAATTCTTTCAGACAATAAGTTATAAATCAGCTCTTGACCTACATCAGGGAGGCAGTTTCCATCTCTGGAGTTTCCTAAACCAATGACATCACAGATCAGCAGAGAAAACAAAACGAAAGAAGTGCCACAAACTTAGAATGACAAGAACCCCATGACAAGGTGACATAAATAGATAATAGTAGATTTCAAAAAAGGAAGTTTAGAATGAACCTTGAATTTTGCAACTGGTGTCAGAGGACCACGCAGCCTTCAGTAGTACATTCTGTGAGGCTGGCATGGGGTGTGCCAGAATCCTGGGCACACCCTGGCTTTCTCCAGAGCAGTTGTGTTTACGACATTTTTGCTTAAGAAACAAACAGGATATTTATTGTGTTCGATAACAAATGGATGATGGGCCTGAAATGAGCAGCAATTCTGTTCTCATGTCAAAATTGTAATAACTCATGATTATATATAGAATTATAAAGCACATTTTCAGTAATAGTGATCCTTTTATTATAATGCTACGTGAAAGCACTCTGGCACTTTGTTAGTTAATCATAGGAAGACAGGGTTAGCACTAGAAGGAGTCTTAGAGATTATGTGGCTTAACCCAAGAAACCAACATATCCAGGAATGTAAGTGACTTCCTATCAATCAGAACTCTCTAAAAGAGGAATAAGTTTTTTCTGGAAGTAGGGCGTTTCCTTTCAGGCAAAGACTTAATGACTCTGTTTATAGATGCCTTGCGTATCTTTTTTTAGCCATAGGGTGAACTAAAATGGTTGCTGAGGGTCCCTTCCAACCCAGGGTGTGCTGATAGATTTTTTTTTTTGCTTTTTTTGGGGAGGGAGGGGAGGGCAATTGGGGTTAAGTGACTTGCCCAAGGTCACACGGCTAGTTTTTGTGTTAAGGGTCTGAGGCCAGAGTTGAACTCAGGTCCTCCTGACTCCAGGGCCCATGCTCTATTCACTGTACCACCTAGCCACCCAGCTGATAGATGTTTAACAACTGGGTCCCCCCTCCAAGTCCCCATGACACACTTTTAAGTTAAATCTGCATTATTAACATTTTTTTGATCACTTCCAACAATCAACAGAACAAATCAAGCCCTGATGTGTAGCATATTCCGAGTTACTGATGCTTATATGGAAAAATTTAACGATCAGCTCTCTCAAGTTGATTTGGGCTGGCTCCAGTGCACCTCTGTTTCCAACTCAGATTCTGTGATTCTGTGACTTTTCCCAGGTCTTCTAGGGAGTAAACAGCAGAGCTGGGATTCAAATCCAGAGCCTCTCACACCAAATCCACAACTCTTTCCAGTACATCTGTTACCTCTCTATGTCAAACATATGTTCCATGTTAAAAAGAATCTCAGCTTGGTTCTAACAGGTTTCTGCACTGTTACATTTAAATGTTTAAAAATTGAATCAATATACATATACATGTCTCACCCCGCTGCTTTGAAGGTCATGCTGAGTCCGTAAGAGGTATCTGGGAATCTAATTTTGTTCAAGAACTTTTCTAATGAAACCCAGGAGCTGGAATATATCCAGACAAGTCTACAACCTAGACTTTCTCTATCCTTCCCTCCTTTCCTTCCCTTTCATTAACGATGTGGAATCAGTTAAGGATGTGAAAAATGCACATGATTCTCAGGTTGTCTTTGGATTTAAAAAAAGCCATAGTTTGTCCTTAGGAAGTCTTTCTAGAAGCAGGGGGGGCAATGCATAGAAGCATCGAATAGCAGAGCTAGATGGAATCTTCTAGCTTGGCCAAATATCTCATTTTATAAATGAAGAAACCGAGACCCAGGGAAGGGAAGTATTTAATGGAAAACACAAAGCTGGTTAATGGTGGAGCCATAAATAGAGCCCAGGTCTCTTGGCTCCCATTAACTGCTCTTGTTATTGTGAAATTTTCTCATTTGATTCTTAACCCTTTTGAAGAGGGCAGGACAGGTATCACTTCTTTTTTAGGAGATCTGTGTATCCATAGTCCAAGTGCCTCTCTATCTAAGGGTAGAGAATAGTAGTTAATAGTAGTTTTCCCCTGGAAAAGAGGTTATTACTAGAATGTTGGGCACTAAGAAATGAAAATTCACAAAATCCCAGCCTGGGAAGAGCCTCCAAAGACCAATCAACTTCAACTTGTAATGAAAAATAAGCCCCTCTCCAATATGTCTAGTAAGTGGTCATAGAGCCTTTGTTGGAAGACCACCAGTGAGAGAGACCCTCTGCCTCTTGGGGGCAGTGTATATAAGGTGGGTTTTAGTGTGTGTAAGGTAGATTTTTGTTATTCTTTCTCAGAGTTTAATTTCTCAGGATCCATGGCCATAACAACCTCTACTTCCCAGGCTCATGACTTGTAAACATCTCTACCATGCTTGTGCAGCATTATATAATGATAAATAATATAAATACTTGTGCTTAAAATTGTAAATATCCACTGTGACTGTGCAGTGAGATGTAACGGTGAGATGATGTATTGCTGGCAGATTGCCTTCTTTGTCTGTTGCTCTATAAAGCAGGTGGGCACTGGTCAGTGAGAAAGGAATCTGTGTTTACCATAACTAGCCCCCACTGAGGCTTAGGGGGAACCTGTAGAAGAATATGACAGTGTAATGCTGTGTGTACCTTGACTGGCCCCATCAGTGCTTGAGCAGATTTAGCAGAGTGCACAAGGTGGAATGCTGTGTAGTTCTCAATTGACCCCTTCGAGACCCACAGTTAGTTGCCCCATACCAGCCCCTGAGAGAAGGGTGACTTTGGAAATGCTGTAGAAGTTGGTGCTTCCATTATCAGCAACCCCTCGTGAGAAGAAGAGATTAGAACAAGTAAGATTACTAACCCCTCCAAACCTATCTTCCTGTCTGCCCAACTCAAGAGTGAACCTGTCAGAGGCTGGAGTCCAAATACTCCAGTCTCCTGGGTGTTGTTTGTGAAACAGTCAGGCAGCTCATTTTGCTTCTAGTTAGCTCAAATGATTAGGAAGTTTTCTTTACATTGGTCTAAATCTGCCTCTTTCTATCTTCCATTGTTCTCTCTTCTGGGGCTAGGGAGAACAAGTGTATTCTGTCTTCCATATGACAGCTCTCCCAATACTGGGAGTTGGTTGTCCTGCCCCCCTAAGGTATTCACTTCTCCAGTATGAACATCCCCAGACCCTTACAGGGAATGACTTTGAGGCCATTTATAATAGAACATTGAAAAGTATGACCAGGGTAACAAAGCTGAAGGCATTAGTTAGTTAAAGATAAGTAGAAAGAAATCATTGCTTAACTGAGTATAATGTCTGCTGTTTCTTGCAGTCATCTTCCTAGGCCTCAGGAAATTAACTTGTCTCAGCATTTAAGTGTCTCAAACTAGGAGCAGCAATGTCACCTGTACAAAAAGTGTTCGAGAATTTGGCCTGAATTCAGAGAGACTCACTTGGAGAAAATCATGACTCATCCTTCAGTCAAGGAAGATGGAAGTGGGGATGTGGATAAGGGCAGCGAAGACTTTGTCGGGGCATGATGGAAATGGATCTATTGTAGGATTTTTTTTTACCCAAGCATCAGTGACTGTTCATTACCTCTAGGATCAGAAATAAACTTATTTTTTGTACATTTGTTATGACATTTAAAATTGCACAATATGATCCCTTCTTCCTTTCCAATCTTATATATTACTCTCCTCCACATATTCTGTGGCTCACCCATACTGGCTCACCTGCTCTTCTGCACATACGGTGATCAGTCTCCTACCTTCTGGATACTGACTGTCCTGTATGCTTGAAATGCTCTCCTTCTTCACCTCCATTTTTTAAAAAATTGTGATTTCTCTTAAGCCTTAGCTCAAGTACTGACTCTACATGAAATTTTCCTGATCCTCCCAAAAGTTAGTTCTTTTCCTTTTAAGATTTCCTTGTGTCTGCTTTATTTGTACTCTCTCTCTCTCTCTGTCTCTCTCTCCCTCTCTCCCTCTCTCTCTCTCTCTCTCTCTCCTTCTCTCTCTCTGTCTCTCTGTCTCTCTCTTTCTTCATTTTCTCCCTATTAAAGCATAAGCCCCTTGAAGGGAAGGACTGTTTCACTTCTGTCTTTCCATCCTTAGCACAGTACCTGGCACACAGTAGGTACTTAATAAATGCATGTTGATTGATTTATAAGATTTTCATGTACAAAGAACTAGATTTAGTTCCAATGTTGGCACCAAGAAGCTTTGTGGCTTTAGGCAAGTCACATGATGTCTAAACATTCCAGGTTTCCTCTTCTGTACTTACTGCAATATACTTGCAATTAAAAATTCAACAGAGCATGCTCACAATTGCCCATCCTACTTCTGGCTAACCATGCATACAGGCTCAGTGCTTAGGAGATGATGAAGCAATATCCTTATTGGCCACAGAACAGGATGAAGTGTTGACGTGGTGGCCCTTTAGAAAGGAGCGACTTCATCTTTGTTACTTTACTGCTAGGATCTTTCACAAGGTAGTATTTAACTCTGAGACTTCCTGTGAGTAGGGGTAGAGGAGGAGGAGTGGTCCTTTTCCACCTCAGCACTATATTAGGGCACACCAATGGGAAGGAGAATGGGCTCAGCTAAGCAAGCTTGAACCTGGGTTGTGAACTCTTCTGCTTTGTTTCTTTGTCTCAACCTAAGTGATTGAACAAAGTGATCTTCTCATCTTGTGAGAGTCGTGAGGGCTGTCCTGTAGCCCCCAAACCATGGAAGTTTTGTTGTGTAGCTCAAGGCAGGCAGAATAGACATTTCTAACCTCTCTCTCATTTTTTTCCCCTAAAGAGGATTTTAATTCCTGCCAGGAGGGGAAACAGGAGATTGGGGCCAGATGACTTGGCTATTTCATTCTTCTAAGAGAAAGGGATACTGGGCTAGAATTATATTATTCTATTCCCTTAAATATTATTAGTCTAGAGTATGTAATTTTCAGGTTCAAGCTAATTTCTGATTATTGTTTCATTAATGGGAGGAAAAGGAAGATCTCAAACTTTATAGCCAAGGTTTGACTCCCCACCAAATACCAGTTCCATAATGAACACATGTATGACAAATGCAAAGAAACTTATTTATTCCAATCACATAAACACAGGAGAATTTATACCAGATAACAGAGTGAAGAAGCATTCCTATTGGGACTGAGGTAATTCTGCTCAACCAAAAGAGAAAATCCCAGATTTCAACCCAGAGAAAATTCTCTGAAATCTCTCAAGTAACAAGCTAGAGACAAGACACAATGGACACAAACAGTTCCTCTCAAGTCAGCTTCTTCTCAGAGTCTTTTCCTTCAGCAACCTGAAATGGGGTTGGCATCATCCATCTTCTTTCTTGCAGCTGGAAATCAGAAGTGCCTGAAGTGACTGCAGAATCCAAAGAGTGAGAAAAGTCTAGAAGATTCTCTCAAAGAACTCTGTACTCTCTTGCTCTTACCAGCTCTGCCCAGGCTCCCATGAAGGTGCAGGGCATTGATCTTCACCAGTAAGGAGAGAGTTTCATACCAATGGGCTTTGGGACTGGGGTTACATGAGTCTGACTGACTGTCAATGCCTGCTGAAGACTGAGGGTCTCTGGACCTTTCAGTCATCTTCACATTAGAATCTGCTCCTGACTTGGCATTCCACCAAATTGCCTTGGACCCCTTGACTTTTGTGTGTTCTATTCCCTTCCACTGTTTTATGCTTCCATATCTGAAAATAATAATAAAACCAACACTCCCATTCCTGGGAAGGCCATGTCAATCAATTGCTCTATGATTTCACTCACTGTGCCCATGACCGCTCTGACCTTAAGGGCCAAAAAAAAAAAGACCTTGGAGGATATTTGGTTCAACACACTCATTTTCAATTGTGGAAACTGATGCCAATAAGGATTAATTAATAGCAAAAGGTAAGAGAGATTGCAAGCAGCTGAGTTGTGATTCAAGCCCAAGTTCTCAAATTTCTTACTGCCTCTGACAATTTCAAGGAAGAAATGGTTTAGGTGTCAAATGCCTCTGAAAGAAATCAAGAAAAACATTTTCTCTGTTAAAATCCTTCCTGTCTTCTAGCTCAGACACCATTCTTCCATAAACTTTCCCTGATTGCCCCAGCTGGAAGTGATTTTGTTCCTCCTCACATTTTCTCATAACACTTTGCATCTTACTCTTTTCCTTATCTCCTTGTTCCAGACTTAGTTGAATATATGTTGAATTCCCTGATTGGACTGGAAGTTCTTTGTGACAAGAAGTATGTTGTTGTTTCATCCCAGTATTAACAATTCCTAGCACAATAGCATGAGCATAGTAGGCACTTAATAAAAATGTGTTGAACTTGAATTGGAGAGATTTTTTAAACTAAGTAAAGACCATTAGACTTGGCCAAAGGAGGTCACTGTTGACCAGTTTTAGGGAAGTCAATAAGTAAGTAAGCCAAGACCCAGCAGGTTAGAGTAATGACTCAGAAAAAAGAGAGTGAAACCCAAATAAGAGACTTCTGGGTCTACCAGAAAAAAGATTTTTGTTGACATAAGGCGCTAGGTTTAAGTGTTGCAGATAAACAGAATCTTGGTGGAAAACTTGGTGGAAAAGCTAGTTCTTTAATTCCTTGGGTCTGCCCAAACAAGATTCCTATTAGCAAGAAACAGGATTTTGAATTCTGGTAGCTAACAAATGACCCTGTCATAACAAAGAGACTCTGCTGTCCCTGTGGGGAGGAGGCAGGGGAATTGTAATAGGGCTTTCCAATGGCACCTCCTTGATTGATTGCAAGTTGTGAACTAAAACAGTGATGAAAAGGGGTCTACAAGACACCCGGATCAGTTTTTTTCCTGATAATTACATGGGATGATAAAAGGTATTTTGCCATGTGCCTGGATCTTTCTCTTTCTCAAAAATATAATCCTTCACTCCTTTTTACCACTTTTACCACATTTCTTTGCATAATTGAGGGCATGGAGTCTAAGAACATCAATCTCTGTTAGAAAATTCTGACTTTTAACAAGTATCTGAGAGGTGCTGACAACTAGAAATGAGAAGACTGGTAGTGAGGAGAGAAGAGAGAAAGAGGACGTTTGCTTGATCATTAACTTCTATGTCACACAGGAGGGAAAAGATGTTAGGATAAATTTGGTACTTTTTCATAAGCTATTCATTTTTTCTTTTAAACTTTCCATGGCTCCTTGGATGAACCTATTCCTAGCTCCTGGGATAGTGGAAGGAGCCATGAACTTGGAGCTAGGAGACCTAGCTCCCTGCGTAAATATCCCTGGCCTGAGAAGACTTCCCTGATTGGAATCGATGTATGAGAACAATTTGTTCCAATAGCTATGAAGGCAACTGAAGCAGGTGCTGTGGTGTGCTGAGAGCTTGGTTAGACACTGAAGATGCCAAGATCATCCACTGCATCCCAGGCCATCAGTTTGCTGGCTCTCTATCTTATCCTTGTTTTACCTGCTAATTCTCTGAGCATACTTAACAATACTTTTATCCAAGTCACAGATAGAACTGTCAAATAGCTCAGGGACAAATGCAGACCATGAGGGTACTTCACCAGGGACCTCATTTCATGTTGGCTTTGAATCATTAGAGTAGACCCTTTGAGTCTGGCAATGTAGCCCATTCCAAATGCATCTGTTGCATCATTTTCTAATTCTAAGGTTGTGAGTATCAAAGAGGTGGCATTTAAAAATGGTTAGAATTCCCATAAGTGCTGGGGGAATATCCTCCGGTTATAGGAAAGTCATGGGGATGGGAAAAGATGGAATAAAATAAATTGAAAGGTAGGTTGTGGACATTATGGGGAGCCTTGAATGTCAAGCTAACAGGTATTGGAATTACAATGGTAGACTAAGAATAGGTATTAATGCTACAAACATATTTTAGTTCCTTAAGATCATGTGATAAATGAGTGATGCTTTTATGAAGTAGGTGAAATTTAGTAAAATCATTTAATGGTACTGTGCCAGTTCAGTCACTCTAGATATGTATTTCCACTATGGTGTCTCATTCAATTGAGAAATAAGGTAGGAAACTATATTTTGCTAAAAGGTACCATAGACAACGAAGTAATATCAATACTAAACATATATGCACCAAGTGGCATAACATCCAGATTCTTAGGAGAAATTAAATGTTATAAGAAGAAATAGACAGCAAAAATATACTAGTTGGAGACTTCAACTTCCCCCTCCAAAACTAGATAAATCTAACCACAAAATAAACAATAAAGAAGTGAATAGAATTTTAGCAAAGTTAGATATGGTAGACCTCTGAAGAGGACTGAACAGGGATAGAAGAGAATATACCTTTTTCTCAGCAGTATATGGCACCTACACAGAAATTGACTGTATATTAGGGCGTAAACACCTCACAATCTAATGCAGAAAAGCAAAGATATTAAATTCATCCTTTTCAGATCATGATGCAATAAAAAATTCATGAAATAAAGGGCCATGGAAAGATAGACTAAAAATTAATTGAAAACTAAATAATCTTATCCTAAAGAATGAGTTGGTCAAATAACAAATCATAGAAACAATCAATAACTTCATCAAAGAGAATGACAATAATGAGATAATAATTTTCTCAAACCCTTGATATGTATAAAACATGTGTCCACCAAGATAATGGAAAGATTTATTTTCAGCATAACTCTTAAACACTTATACCTAAACAACAAACAAACAAAAACATTAGAGCACTAGTTATTTAGTAAGTAACATTGCAACACAAGGATATAGTAAGTACCTCCATGTAATGTAAAATCATCTGAAATAATAGTGGGATAACAAAGGAATGCACTACATGTAAATTTTACTTCCACCCCAGTGAGTCTGTCCATCTGACTGAGAGGGTGGGTTTCTCCTTTGAGCTTTAGCTTGCAGTAGCATCTATCCCTTCCTTCTCAGCTGTGATTCAGTGTGACTCCACCTTTTTATTGGGTGAGCTGATGGGGAACACTGGACTTGCCCAGCTCATTGATGGGCAAGTGTGAGTAACTTGGAAGAAAGGCAAGCAGTATAGAACTTCTGTTGAAGGAAGGTGGGGGACATAATCCTAGCTATGCTCATCTCCTTACCATATTAGGGAACCAACTAGATACTCTTAGTAATAGCTTGAGGAGACTCTAAAGTATTCCACCTCTGTTGCTGTGGACAAGAGGAAATATGGATAATAGTGGAAAAGTAAGGGCAAAACATGTTGGATGCTTGATACAATGTTAATTGAACAGAAGAGAAAGGGTAGAAGGCAAAAAGATTGAAATCAAAAGGATAGGGATAACTCTAGCCCTCCAGCAGAAAATTAGTGGTGAGATTAATAAAAAATAAACAAAAAATGCACTAGAAATGTATAGAATGAAATTACTAAATATTATGCATTGATAGAAAGGAACTCAAAAGGAGCACTTGTGTGAACTGATGCAGAATGAAATGAAAAGAATCAGGAGAACAATTTGTGTGATGATTGCAATAATCCAAGGGAAACTAATGCTGAAAGACTTCAGAAGTCTGATCAATGCAGTGATCAATCATGATTTCAGAAAACTGAAAGTATAGCATACCTCCCATTTCTCAACAGAGAAGTGGTCTACTAGAGATGTGGAAAAAAGGGATATATTTTCAGACATAATGAAAATGTTGATTCATTTGCTTGATTATGCTTCTTTGTTAGAAAGGAGGGTTTTATGGGGAGGGGTGAGGGTCAGTAGAAAGTGTATAGTGATTTAAAGAAAAAGAAAATGTCATAAATAAAATACTTAGAAAGGAACCTCAAAACACTTAACAACAAAAAAGATAATATATTCTATGGTACTCTAAGGAATAATAGATAAACAGGAAATTCCAGAATAGCTCAAAATAGAAATAAAACGATCAAAAGAACTAAAGGAGAAATTAGTGAAAATCAGAGACCTCAAAAAAGAAATCAATGAGACAAATGAGATGAGATAATTTGAAACAGGTGGCCAATAATGTTTCCCAAATGGTGGATGTTTGAAAAAAGAAAAGGGAAAAATATATAGAAATATAGATGTCTTAGAATAATTTGCAGTACTGGATAAAATGACAATAACTTTGGAAGAGCACATGACTTCTGCATAAGATAAAAACAACTTATCTTTTTAAAATATTTTTAAATTTAATATTTCCAAATTACATTAAAAAAATTTTTTTTGGATAAGCAATCATTTTAATACATTAGGCAGACTGACATACAAATCCCGACAAACTAGCCAAGCCTCATCGCAGAAAGCTGCCTTCAGCCTGTGGACTCTGGCCCCTCAGCTAGCTCAGCCCAGACTTCCAGCTCCCAGTCCGCCGTCTATCTGTCCAACCGTCTGTCCATCGGTCCATCCATCCATGGAGTGCGCTTTAGCTCCTGTTCTCAGCACCGAACATCCTTTCCTGCAGCATTCTCTCCAGCTTCACCACATCAGCGACAAACTTGCGGATGCCATCAGACCGCTTCTCCACGGCCATCTGGTCCTGGTTGTGATGCCAGCGGAAGGCCTTCTCGTCCAGGTGAATCTTCTCTAGGTTGCTGGCCTGGGCTTCCTGGACGCTGAGCACCAGTGTGAGTTTGGTGTTCTCTTTGAGCAGCTCGCCCAGGAGCTTGGGGGAGATGGTCAGATAATCACAGCCCGTCAGGGCCTTGATCTCACCCACATTGCGGAAGTACGCGCCCATCACAATCGTCTTGTAGCCAAACTTTTTGTAGTAGTTGTAGATTTTGGTGACACTCTTCACGCATGGGTCCTCCTGGGGATCATAGGACTTCTTGTCCGTGTTTGCCATGTGCCAGTCCAAGATGTGCCCCACGAATGGGGAGATGAGGGTCACGCCTGCCTCAGTGCAGGCCACGGCCTGAGCAAAGGAAAACAGCAGGGTCATGTTGCAGCGCACCCCGTGCTGCTCCTCCAGGATCTTTCCAGCCTGAATTCCTTCCCAGGTGGAGGCCAGCTTGATGAGAATTCGTTCTTTGCCGATGCCGGCTTCTTTGTAGAGGTCAACGAGGCGTAGGGCCCTTTGGACCATTTCTTCCTTGTCAAAGGACAACCTGGCATCGACTTCTGTGGAGACCCGGCCAGGAATCTTCTTCAGAATCTCAGCCAAAAATAACACAAAGAGCTTGTCACTGGCATTCTGGATTTGGTGGTCCTGGGACCCTCTCCCCCAGCTTTTTTCCATAGACAATGGCATCTTCTATCAGGTCCTGGTAGGCTGGCGTCTGGGCCGTGGCCAGGATCAGTGAGGGATTGGTGGTGGCATCCTGGGGTTTATATTTATTGATGGCGCAGAAGTCGCCTGTGTCCGCCACCACTGCGGTGAAGCTCCGCAGCTGCTTGAACGTGGATTCCATGCAGGCAGCTTGACGGGAGAGCCAGAGGCCATGGCTACATTAAAATTTTTAACATTAATTTTAAAAAATTTTGAGCTTCAAATTCTCTCCTTCCCTCTTCTTACTTCTCCCTCCACAAGCAACATGATATTAACTATACATGTGATTCATGCAAAATATATTTCCATATCAGTTATGTTGCAAAAGAAAATACACTCCCCCAAATGTTTAAAAAAACTTCACCATATTCAGAGTTCCAACAGTTCTCTTTTTGGAGGTGGAAATCCTTTTTCATCATGGGTCCTATGGAATTGTCTCTTGCTCGATTATTATCTTGATCAGAGTAGATACATTTTCCACAGTTGATCATCCTTACATATTGCTAGGAACAATGGATTGGTTTTGCTCACTTTACTTTGCATCAGTTCATATAAATCTTCCCAGGTTTTTTGGAAACTATCCTACTGGTCATTTCTTATGGCACAATAGTATTCCACCACAATCACATGCCTCAATTTGTTCAGCAATTCCCCCAAAAGATGAGCATCCCATTAACTTCCAATTCTTTGTTACCACAAAAGGAACTGCTATATTTTTTTGTTCACTTTTTCCCCCTTTTCTCTGGTCTCTTTGGCATACAAACCTAGAAGTGATATTGCTGGATCAAATTTCTCTTCAGAATTGTTGGAGTAGTTCACAACTCTACCAACAGTGCATTGGTGTACCAAGTTTTCTACATCCCCTCTCACATTCGTTACTTTCTTTTTGTCTCCTGTTAACCAATCTGATAGATATGAGGTGGTATCTCAGAGCTGTTTTAATTTGCCTTTCCCTAAATCAATGGTGATTTAAGGCATTTTAAATGTGACTATTAATAACTTTGAATTCATCTGAAAACTGCCTATTCACATTTTTAGCCATTTATTAATTGGGGAATGGCTCATATTTTTTAAAAAAAAATTTGGCTCAATTCCCAACATATTTGAGAAATGAAACTTGATCAGAAAAATTTGCCATAAAATTTCTCCCCAGTTCCCTGTTCTTTCTTTCTAATTTTGGCTGCCTTACTTTTGTTTATGTAAAACTTTTTTTTAACATCATGCAAAGGTCTATGCCTAATTTCTTCCAAAGTGCATTCAAGTTTTTCCAGCAATTTTTTTTGAAATGAGTTCTTACCCCCAAAAGCTTATTTTTGGTTTATCAAACACCAGATTGCAATAGTTATTTACTGCTGTGTATTGTGTATCAAATCTATCCCACTGATCCACCACTCTATTTCTTAGCCAGTACCAGATTGTTTTCATGATTACTATACTCTATTCTTTATCTAGGAAGGGCCTTTGATCCCTTGGGATTGCAAAGGATACTGCTCTTCTGGCAGTATCACTTGGCACAGAAAGTGATATTGCTTCTCAGAGTCTCTGCTCACTCAATACCAGAAATAATACCATTCCTCAGGGTTCCTGATCTCTTAACTCAAAGTATTTTATCTGCCCTTGAATTGTGATCCAGAAGTGCATATAGGGAAGGAAGTTGCCAAACAACATCTGGTCCTGCTGCATCCAGTGCTACCACAGGGGTCTCCTGTAACCTCTTTCTGACCAGTTGCCAGATGCCCTTACTGTGTCTTGTTTAAGAGCTCCTGACACAGCTGCTCCTCTCTTCTCCTTCTACTTCCAATTTTTGTGTTTCATCCAGACTCCAGGTCAGTCTCCATGCCTGTGCCACAGATCTTTCCTTCTGACCTCCTAGGTCATCTTGGGCTGGAAAAATTTCTCACTTTGACCTTTTTGTTGCCTCTGACATTTCAGATTTCATTTTGAAGTGTTATTTCAAAGTCGTTTGGAGGGGAATTTTGGGGGAGCTCAGCTGAGAGCTTCCTTTATTCCATATCTTATCAATGCACCCCAGAATAATTTTTCCTCCAAAGTTGATCACAATTACTAATGGAGAATGGAATTCCCAGAAAATGAAGGCATGACAGTTACTCCTCCAAGAGAAATGAGAGATGAGTAGCCATTCAAATGGCATTTAATTCAAGTAAAAACAGCACTAGGAAGATAAGTAGAGGTAACAAAAAGAAATAAAATAATGAAATCAACATTCTTTTAATTCTAAGGCAACATAATATTATTCTTTTTAAATTGGTGTCACCAAAATAAACTCAAGAACCTTAATACAATATTAATTTCCCAAGATACATGAGATACAACTTAGAGATTTCTTAACAAATTCTAACCTCTGTAAACATAAATGCAAATTATTCTAAAAACACTTTTGATAAAACTCAAAGTATTTCATTAAAATGATCTGTTGAAAAGTGTGTTTTTCTAGTCATGCCTGAATGAGCTCAGTAATTCTAATTATATAAATTGTATCCCATGTTGACTTCTAATTCCCCCCAGTCAAAGTTATTAATAAAGACTAACAATTCATCTTTTCAAATAACTTCCAGAGAATGAAATTTCTTGAAGAAATAATTTAGTGCTCAAAGAGGTCTGCAGGTTACCATAAAGTGCAAGAACGTGCTGTTTTGTCTCCCTGTCTCAAGCCTCTTCTCATACCAGTCCATCTTCCATTTAGCTGCCAAAATGATCCTCCTAAAGTCCAGAACTGACCATAACACTCCCCTATTCAATAAACTCCAGTTGCTCCTCACATGACACCCAAGATCAAATATAAAATCCTCTATTTGGCTTTTAAAGACCTTACATCCTGTCCCCTTTCTACCTGTCTAGTCTTTATCTACTTTACCTCTCTCCATGTAATTTATGATTCAGTGACATCAGTCATTTTGCTGTTCCTTGCACAAGATACTCTCTCTGCTGAGTGCTTTCTCACTGTCTACCATCTCCCATACTTGGAATGTTCAATTCCTGTCTCTGCCTCCTGGCTTCCTTGTTTTTTTCCCCCCATGATTCAACTCAAATCCCTTCTGCATGAGGCTAATCTCAGTCCCCACCATTGCTAGTACCTTTCCCTTTGAAATTACTTCTGATTTACCTCATGTATCTCGTATGCTCATGGTTATTTATATATATTTTTAATATTGCCTCTCCCATTAGAATATGAGCTCCTTAGGGATAGGGATTATATTTGCCTTTTTCTTTACCCTCAGCCTTTGGCATGGTGCTTGGCACATAGTAAATATTTAATCAATGTTTTTTGACCTACTAAGTAAAGAAAACATTCTTTAACAACAAACCTTTTCCTTACTGAACTGTGGCTCTGACTCAATGAATTTGTTTTCATATTATTTTCAATCTTAAAAGGAGAGTATCCATTGTTTTTTTAGAGCATCCACATTTTTGCATTGTATAGATGCAAAGATTTTGTGATCCTTCTCTTCTCTTGCTTTTTGTGACAAGATCTCACTAAAGCTTCCATTAGGGGCAGATTGTCGAGGAGGAACAAACTCACTTTGGAAACTGAGAGCAAAAATCCAGGCCTATTGTACAAAACAGTGCCAAGGCCGCTTTCCAGCTTGGCGCCTTGGACTTTGCTGCCAATCCTTGTTATAGCTCCATGTGAAGGATTAATAGAATTTGAGCATCAGATTTTTACCTTTTCCTCAAAGCAGGGCCAGAAAGATCTGATTTTATTTATATTGGTTCCTCTTTGATTAGTTCAATTTGCAGCTGATTCTTTATTCCACATCTTATCAATGTACCCCAGAATAATTTTTCCTCCAAAACTGATCATAATTATAAATGGAGAAGGGAATTCCCAGAAAATGAAGACATGTCAGTTACTCCTGCAAGAGAAATGAGAGATGAGTAGCCATTGAAATGGTATTTAATTCAAGTAAAAAAAGCACGGATTCAGCTAGGCTGATAAAATAATAGCTAGCATTCATATTATCTCATCTGATCCTCATAACAACCTTGGAGAAGAAGGGGTTATTGTTATCCATATTTCACAGATAAGGAAACTGAGGTAGACACAAGATAAAAACGTGTCTCCACTTACATAGCTAATAAATATCTGAGGTCTGATTTGAATTCAGGTCTTCCTGACTTAGAGGCGGGTGGGTGGTGTGGTGGACAGAGTGCAGGGCCTAGAGTCAGGGAAATCTGTGTCCAAATTTGACCTCAAATACTTAGTATCTGTGTGACCCTGGGCAAGTCACTTCATCCTGTTTACCTCAGTTTTCTCATCTGTAAAATGAACTCAACAATGAAATGGCAAACCATTCTAGTACCTTTGCCACAACTTCCCCTCTCCTCCAAGGGAGTCACAGAGTCAGATATCATTGAAAAGACTGAACAGCAGCACCAACAACGAAGGGTCACATAGTTAATATGTGTCTGAGGCCTGATTTGAACTCAGGGTCTCCTGGCCTAGAACACCCCATACCCTCCCTCCTGTATAATAATCCAACAAGAAATCCTCTAGCCTCTGTTTGATTACTCCAGGGACAGAAGAAAGGAAACAAATATTCATTAAGCATTTGCTGCAGGCCAGATGCTGCTCAGTGCTTTACAGATACAATCCCGTACGAGTATCACAACGACTCTGGGAAGTAGAGGCTTTTACAGTGGAGGAAACTGAACAAGGTTCAGAGACTTGCCCAGTCTTCTTGCCTCCAGGCCCACGGCTCTGTCCAGAGACAGACAACGGAGAACCCCTTGTCTCTAGGCAGAACCTCATTCTACTTTAGAGTGGATCTAATTGTAGGAAGGATATAATTGCCTCCAGGTCTTTGCCCAGGCCCACCTCAAGTTTTTGGTCTTATTTATTCTGGTTCCTTCCCCACCCACTGCCTAATAGTACACCGCATAAATAAATTGTTAATAATAATTGTTAACAATAAGTCGTACTTAATAAATGCTTGTTGAACACTGAATGAGTCTCCCTCCTACCCAGCATAAACACCCCTCAGGACACCAATCTTATTTCCCTTAGGGAAGGGCAGATATTTCTCTTTCTGTGTGGTCTTGACTTTCTTCCAACTCTCTCTCTTCTTGGGTAAGAAGTCTTTTCTTTTGAGCCCAGCTAACTAACTCTCAAGTGTCCTCTTTTGCCAAATGGCCAGGCTGTTCTTCCCCAAAGTTTTTTGACCCAGACACTACTTGACTCTTTCCATGTTTGCTGTTGTCTTCAATTCTTGCACTAGGGCATTTTGTCTCTCTACAGAGAAAATCTTCTCAAACCTACAAGAAGAAGGATTGTGAAATCCTGAGCAACAGTCCAGTCCTCATAGCCATTAGGAGTAGATTATTGAGGAGGAACAAACTCACCTCAAAAACTGAAAGCAGCTACCTTATATGGAGAAGGAGTTAGATAGCCCCACCATCTGCCTACCAATTGCTACTCATAGTGCAGGCTAGGCGGGCTAACTAAGGCACCAAGTCACCCTGAGGGAGAGATAGGAGACAGAATGTATTGGGCAAGTCAAATCACTAACCTCGACCACTGTCTCCCTTCAAACCTTGGTGGAGATAACCCAGGACCCAAAGACTTGGAAACAGTAATGCTTTCAACCCAGTGCCCTCAGGCCATCATCCTAAAAAGCAGCCTCTGTATAGATGCAGCGTGGCAACTGCTCCCGAAGGTGCTACAGCCACACTAAGTTCTTGCCACTAAAGTCCTTGGCATCATCAAATAGTTCAACATCAGAAAGTGATATGGTCTAATCGCTGGAAATGACATTGAAGAAGAAGCATTACCATCTACTTGACCACTGCACCTCAAGGACCATGGGACCTTCCCATCTAATTTGCAACTAAAACCTCTCATATGTATTGTTTCCCCAATTAGAATGTTAACTCCCTGGGGCAGCTCTGTGGTGCAGTAAATAGAGCAGCAGCCCTGGAGTCAGGAGGACCTGAGATCAAATTTGGCCCCAGATACTTAACACTTACTAGCTGTGGAACCTTGGGCAAGTCACTTAAACCCAATTGCCCTGTCATCTCCTCTCCAAAGAAAAGACAAAAACAGAATGTTAACTCCTTAAAGCAGAGACTATCTTCATTTTTCTATTTGTGTTTTAGCAGTGCCTTGCACAAAGCAAGGGCTTAATATTTGCTTCCTCCCTCCCTTATTCATCCATCCATCCATCCATTCATTCATTCATTCATTCACATTTCTTTGCTGGTGCACTTCCAACTATATCTCTTCTATTTATTATTGTCTGACCCTGAAGGTTTCATGCAAATGACTTTTCCAAATAATTTAATCCTACCTGCAAGTGCCAAAACATTTTAAAATTAAAATCTTTCCCAAAAAATTCACATTGTTCCTTGCCTTATTAAAATATACTAAAGATGATATACTTTTTTTCTATTTCTTTTTCTTTAAGTCAGAGTCATCATTAACAGATGAATACATCAAATGGTGTAACAGCAATCAATTTAGCACATACTTAGCCCTTAGTAATTTAGGGCTAAGATGGAAGGTGTGAGCTCTGCCTCCTCTTGAGAGGGTATGAACTCCCCTGTTGCTGATGTGGCAGAAGGGGATTGGCTCAGACAGGAGTCAGTGTGTATATATAAGAAGAGTTCTAGAGACAGAGAAACAGAATTGGGAATCTTCCTCCTGGTGGCTCCTGTTGGAGTTAGCAAGATTGTCCCAGCATCTGGTAGCTGGGCTGCTGGACTGAAGAACTGAATTGGAGTTTGAGAGAGAGAGAGGGAGAGAGTTTCTCTCCCAGCATCTGGAAGCCAAGAACTGAGTTGGAGTTTTCTTGAGAGGAGAATCTGGCGAAGGCCAAAGTGGCCATTGCTGCTGCCTGGAAGGCCAGTGTTGCTGCTGCTGCCTGGAAAGCTGAGTTTTCTACTGGGTCCTAGGGCAGCTGAACTGCTGGAGGACTGAAGAAGCATGATGAGGATAAGACTTTATTTGTTTGTGGCCTGGCTGATCCTTGAGTTCCTGGCAACAGAAGTGGTGAAGAGTTTGAAATGTGCTAGACCCTGTGAACTTTGGTGTGTGCCAGGGACTGCCCTGAGGACTGGACAAAGACCTGGGAGCTGTCTGCCCCTGAATCCAGGTGACTGTTTGGTGAATTCAGGTAGGTGCTGAGACCATTGAAGGGGATCCAGGGAATCTGAGAGACCACCCTGAGTCAAGATGAAGAAAAGGCCTCCCCTTGGATGAATTTGAGGTTTTCTGGACACCAAGGGGTGGAGGGTTTATGTAACTTTCTAATGACTGTACTTGTGATTAATGATATTTAGTATTGTGAAGCTAGATAAGTGACTGATTGAGTTGTTGATCTGTAGTTGTCCTGTGAGTAGAAGATTGATTATTGTATTATGAATTGATTGAATGATCAAGTATTGATTATTATATTGTGAATTGATTGAATGATTAGATAAGGAGGGTTTCCCCCTTAGGGAAACCAGATGATTATCCTTTTGTTCTTTGTTCTAAATATTGTGGCCGCTGTAGTGAAAACTGTGTGGCCATTCTAATGTTAAGCTGTTGTGAACACTATATTGTGATTTTCTGTGATAAGATGTAATGTTGTGAATATTGTACTGTACCTTTATTTGTTGTGAATATTATATTATGATTTGTTGTGAATGTTTGCCTTGATTTGTAATGGAATAAATGGAGTGTTCATTATACTGTCTAATTTGAGCCTTAAAAGTGGTTCACAGTAGCATTCTTTTGGGATTCTGCTTGTGCATGGCATTACAAATGGCGATAGAGAACAAAGTGGACCTAGATGCCAGGGCATTAGGGAAGGGCAGAAATTTCTCTTTCCATATAATCTTGGCTTTCTTTGAGCTCTCTTTCTTCTTAGGTGGGGAGTCATATCTTTTGAGCTTAACTGGCCAAGAATGGTGACCATAGTTCAAAAGTGAGAACATTTACCCACACTTTGGTCCTTGTAGCTTTTTCACTCTCTCCAGCTCATGATATATTTCAGATACATTAATATCTTTCCCCTTCCAAGCACCCAGCTTAGTTCCTTCCCTATGATCAAATCTCTCATTGCCCTAGAGTGAGAAGCACTCTCTCCCTTATCATCTTCCTATTTTAAGCTTTAAATAACCCATACACACAGCTTAGCATTTCTACTGGCCAACAAGATTTTATAGTAATTGAATCAGATCTATATTGAAGCAACAGATATAGAGTAAAAGTGGGAGCACTCAGATAAGCAAAAGAAGGCAAAGCACTTGTAATAGATATCCCCAGTCAGTTTGGTCCCTTGGGTTAGCTCTCACCACCCTTGAAGCCAAAAATTCCTGGCTTATATTCTAGATCTAGTTCTATACAGTCCTGTCCTGTCCTGTACTGTGTAGGACTGGTACATGTCTTCTGAGAAGCTCTCTCAAAACTTACAGCTCAGTCATCTGACGTCTTTCTCAGCTACTGAGTCCCCTCTTAATGCTTGCTCGGCTCTCAAGCAGTCTCTTCTGCCTAGATGTCAAGGTTGTATTTCCCTAAAGTTTCTCTGACCCAAACACCACTGGATTCTTTCCATATTTGTTATTGTTTTCAATTCTTGCACCAAGGGATTTTGTCTGGCTAGAGCAGCCGTTCTCAACCTGTGGGTTATGTTCAATTTGTAACAATGAAAATACATCTTGCATGTCAGATATTTACAGTATGATTCATAACAGTAGCAAAATTACAGTTATGAAGTAGCAACAAAAATAATTTTATGGTTGGGGGTCACCACAACATGAGGAACTGTATTAAAGGGCTGCGGCATTAGGAAGGTTGAGAACCACTGGGCTAGAGAGATTTTCTCAAACCCGTAAGAAGGATTGTAGAATCCTGGCTACTGGGGGAAGATTCCTGTAGGTAGGCCATTACTTGTCTTACTTGGGAGTGTGAAAACAGTTCTGCTTGGAGGCTATTGGCCATACTACACTGACTTTTTTTTTTCTTTTTGGAGGACAATTGGGGTTAAGTGGCTTGCCCAAAGTCACACAGCTAGTAAGTGTGTCAAGTGTTGGAGGCTGGATTTGAACTCAGGTCCTGCTGACTCCAGGGCCGGTGCTCTACTCACTGCATCACCTAGCCACCCCTATACTACACTGGCTTCTTGAGAAGGAGTAGGGGTCACTTGAAGAAATAAGAAAAGAGTTAAAATGATGTTGGAAAATGAAGTCACCCTTCTATAACTGGTTTTGGAGTACAGAGTAATTTCAATTTAAAAAAACAAAAAGGGGGCTTGGAGTTGCTTTAATTTCCTTTTTGTTCTCCTATAGTTCTTTTCCCTCTTGTCCCCAACATCTTCCAGAAACAGTTAATAGCCCAAACATAACTTGACTTTATTGCTGTGGGCAAGAGGTAAGTGGCTGTATCAGCAAGCACCCTAGCATACCCAGGGCAGCTGCTAGCACAGGTTCTTAGATCTGCTTTTCTAAAGGAAAGCAACCCAAAATTGGTTAACAATCTTTCTTTAATCAAACAAGCATATCATTTACCTAGTTCAGGGGGAAAAGTCAGCACCCCAAACTCCAGAGAATACAAACCCAAGTTACAATCACAAGTTACAAATACAAGTTACAAACAGACCAAGAAACAGATCCAACACATCTATTACCCATTCAAATTACCAGAGAGAGAAGCATCAACATCTGAGTTTTTCAAAGCTGGGGGGTTCAATGGCTTCCCAGAGTCTCATCTGGTCGAAACACACAATTCTTCTCAAAGTGAGCCCCTAAGTAAAACCTCACATCAGGGAGTATATATAGGCTTCTCCTGGGTCAGCCCTCTTGACCCACTGTCCAATTACAAAGTAACAAGGTGTGGCCATTCCCAAAAAACAAGCCTCTCTCCACGGGCTCCATGTGACCACCAAATCAGGGAATATTCTCAGAGCCACTTAAGCAAAGGGGCTAGGGGCAGGAAAGAGCTTCAGATTCCCATTACAGTGGCACAGTAAAAGGAGGCTAATGTGTAGTTGGAAGACCTAGGTTCAGATCTTGACTGTTTTTGCGATGTGTGACCTTGGCCATGTTATGTAATGCCTCTGGGCTATAGCTTTCTCATTTGAAGAATGAGGGAATTTCAGGAATTAAAAGAAAGGTTTTTTTTTTCCTTTTTATACCCTGGCACACAGTAGGTACTTAACAAATACAAGTAAATTGCTTCCTAGAAGATCTCCAAGGTACCTTTCCCTTCCAAATCTATGATTTCATGACCCTGTGTCATTATTATTAGTCACTGTTCACAGGCAAATGAAGATGGCACGTTGTTTGCTTCCAGGACCTGTCACACTATTTCCCTCTAGGACATGTCCTCTCCTTGATGACCCCTACCAAGTTACACACTCTCTTCAGTGTTATCTGTGAACACATGTAACCTCTGGACCGGAAACTCCTCTGAAATCAGAAGGAGGTGCTTAGGTTCTTCATATGGAGGCCCTCTGTGCCTCTTTTGGTTCCATGCACAATTCAGCTAGGTCTAGCTGTTGTTTCCTCACGGTATCTTAAAACCTAATTCCTTTGCAGATACATAGCACCAAACCAATAAGTGCATTCTATGTATTTATTTGATATATTCCAAGGCCTCCTTAGGTGCCTTTGAAATTAAGCTCTCTGGGTTCCCATTAACCCAAAGTACAAACCATTTCTTGAAATAACTACACCATTATCTACTTCAGTCAGTTTCCACTGGTCATTCCTTGTGCCTGGAGCAACATGTCTTACTCAGCTCCACCTTTTCAGAATTCTTCAGATCCTTAGGGCTCAACACAGTTCCTGCTTTTTCTCTGTCACCTCTCCTGATCCTCCATCTGAAAGGGTTCTCTCCTTTCACAGGTATTCCCACATTAACATTTTTGGATCACATCTTTGTCCCATTAAATCATATATTAATTATATTATATTACATTATATGTCTATGTGTCATAACCCTTTACTTCAGTAGCATATAGTCTCAAGAGTTGAAATTGATTTTTTTTTCTTAACCCAAATATCTAATTTAGTGTTTTACACTCACTAAATTCTGGTTGAATTGGAAGTGGCAGCTTCATACATTGGAAGGAGGGATGCATTTGAGGTCAGAGGATCTCAGTTCAGACCCCAGACCAGCCACTTACCACCTGGGTCACCCAGAGGAAATCACTTCTAGGTTTTGATTTCCTCATTTGCAAAATGTGGAGGTTGAAAGAGATGAACTTTAACTTACAGCCAGCTCAAAATCTAGGCTCCTAAGCTCTGCAAAGGTCAAGTTCTCAGCCAATTCACTTCCTTCCTATCTTTCACATACTTCCCATTGAAAACCTCCTCCTGTGTGCCCATCAGGGGCTGTGATCCTTGGTGTCCCACTCATATCCAATTCATGCACAAGTCAAGATATCATCCTCATGATGGTCCTCATGGTCCTCTTCAAGAACAAAGGATGAGGAATGACAGCAGCCACCACAGCACACATAAACAATTAAAGTCTTGCTCTCCAATGACCACAGAATTTGTTATCTTGTAAACAGTTTTCAAAGAATGGCACAAAGGTGACTAGCAACACCTCTGATATTTCTGAGAAGTAAACATGCTTTCCTTTCTAAACAGTCAAGTCCTAGGGCCTTAGACAGCTTGTTGAGTGCTGCATCTGTAGCCTTCAGTTAGACTTTATGGGCATGGGACAGAATTACCAACTTTCCCATTATCTCTGAGCATGAGACTATCCTAAATCTATTTAAAGGGGAAATGCTTCTGTTTTAAGTTAATTGAAAAATTCCTACTTTGTAGGTTAGATTTCCTTGTGACTGAACTGATTCACTTATAGAATTTCAAAAGAATTTGTCATTAGCTTTTAATAACATCCTGCCATGCAATTGCTTCTTTAATAAAAAAAAGAGGAAGAAACTTCTCTGCATATGAAATGGAAGTAAATGCAATTCAACAATTCCATTTAATTAAGCATTTTTATGCTCTAATAGCCAAATGACTGTAGGAGATAGCATTTCCGTAAGGGTGCCATGCTTAGAATGTTGATGCAAAGCTTTTAACACTTGTCTTAGACTTGTCAGTTTCAAGGGTTTTTCATGTTGGTCACAAATGCGAGCTGATTTCCATGATACCCAAACAAAAACCACTCTTCATCATTTCCCATACAAACTATACTTGTTCCCACCTGGGCACCTTACCTTAGGGATTTCCCTCTTTTCTTCTTCTAGAATATACTCCAGACTTCTCTTCCCCCAAATGAATTCTACCTTTCTTTCAGGACCTACCTCAAGTACCACATTCCTATAATGCCCTCCCTTACCTCTCCAGGACTGATGTTTCCCTACTCTGAGCTTCTATAATGTAATATGCGCCATCTATAGTTAAGCATTGTCTTCTTTGGCTTTATTTTATAACAGGCTGAGAAATTGCAGAACAGGTTCTGTTGTTGTTGTTTTCTCAAATTGTACTTCTTTTTTCCAATTTATTTCTTTACTTTTAGTTGTCAACATTCATTTCCACAAGATTTTGAGTTACAAATTTTCTCCCCATCTTTCCCCTACCACCCACTCCAGGAGGTGAGCCTGCTGAATACCCCTTCACCCAATCTATGTTTTGGTAGAGAAAGTTCTTCATAGGGAGCTCTCTACCCCAGTGAAATCACAGGCCTACTTAAAAAAAGAAAGAAAGGAAGGAAGGAAGGAAGGAAGGAAGGAAGGAAGGAAAAAAGGAAGGAAGGAAGGAAGGAAAAAAAAACACCACTAACAACTGCTACTCATATTTCCATAGTAGTTAAAAGTTCACAAAGCACTTTCTTCATGGCAATCTTGGGAGGTAGGTAGTTCAAATCTAATTTCCATTGTACAGATAGGACAACTAAAGCACTGAGATAGGGCAAAGGGAGTTGCCCAGAGTCATACAGCTAGTGAATATTGGAACTGGGATCAGCTGGAGATTGGAGCTGGGATTTAGCTGGAGGCTAAGTAAATTGTAGAATCAACATACAAACTTGGGTCTCTTTCCTCCAAAGTCTTAATGCTACATCAACTTCATAAGTATAAGGACTATATTCAGAAATAGCCTGAAGGCATCTCACTATATAAAATGCTGCCATCCATCATGGCAATGAGCACATCATCTCTTTAGTGGGATGTGAGGCATGGACTCTCTTCTTGGCTAAGATCTTGTTGACCTATTGACAGATGATGGATTGAGGTGTGGTTATTGAAAAGCTGACCCATACACTTGGGTTATAAAAGGTGTCATACACATCCGGGAAAGATCAGAGAACCATAACTGAGGTTGAGAATGGAACTGGGAGAAGAAGAAATCAGTCCTGACCTGATCCAGTATCTGTTGGCTTGAGTTCTTGCATAGAATCTGAAGATCTTTTTGTCCACATTTGTAGAGAGCTGGAAATGAGGTATAGTTTGATGTTTTCAAGGATGGCCTAGGATTGGTGCATAACAAACTTTATTTTGAGGTTCCTAGCAGGGTGGGTGTGAAATAAGTTAAATACTAGGGTCAGAAGACTATAGGGTGAAATGCTTAAAGCCTGAGGTCATTCATCGGCTCCAACCCACCCATTTTACAGGTAAGAAAACAGGCTCCGAGAAGTGAAATAATTTCTCCAGAGTCACCTAGCAAATGTCTGAGGCAGGATTTGAACTCAAATCTTTCCTGATTCAAAGTCCGGTGCTTTGTCTACTATACCACATTCCCAGGGCAAACCCTGAGTGGAAGAATGAGACAAAAATGATATATATGAAGCCTTAAGAATGAACCCAGTTTGTGTAAACCCAGATCTTGGAGTTCGGGGCCACAGGTTACATAACTTTTGCCCACCCAATAAGTACAGAAGCTTCTCAAAGGAAGAAATTACATTTTCTACTTCTTTTGCATTCCTGATGACAGCTGAAATTTTAAAAATTGTTATCAATCTGAAAAATGTCAACAAACAAGGCCATTTTCATGTGCAAGGGAGAGAGAGGGTCACGTGTAAAACCTGGAAACTTGATCACATACTGCCTGCTCTTTAAAATATATAATAAGTTAACACCTGAGTTTCAAACCTGACCTGTTTACTTGTATCTTTTTGACCTCCCTGTTTTCTTTTTTGGGGAATGCTTTGTTATTTTATTATCAGCATTTAAAGATTGTCCCCTTTCCATGAGAAGTCTCTTCTAACATAGTAAAATAATTAATTAAAACTAATTATACATAACAACTTAATTTGAAAGTGTCAGTAATATTCCACATCTGTAGTACCATCCCATTTCTCTATTTAGAAAAAAATAGAAGTCTTTTTTCTTCCTCTCCTATCACTGTTTAAAATGTTTCATTTACATTCTTTTCTTCTTTTTGTTGGTATTACTATCACTTTTGTGGCACAATAACCATCCATCAAGTTCCTATACCATAATTTTTCCAGTCATTGTTGGGCACCCCCTCTCTTTCCAATTCTTTGATACAACAAAAAGAGCTCCTACAAGTCTTTTTGTACACATGGGATTTTTCCCACTTTCCTTGATCTCTCTGGCGTATATGACTAGTAGTAATTTGTCCAGTCAACCTTGGTCTTGTCCTACTCTTTGTGACCCCATTTGAAGTTTTCTTGGCAAAGATATTGATTTCCATTTCCTTCTTCAGCTCATTTTACAGATGAAGACAGTGAGGCAAACAGTGTTAAATGACTTGCTCAGGGTCACACAGGCAGTTACTGTTAGGTTAAAGAGTGTGCAATTTGTTCCGAAGACATCTAGGCTGTACGGTGGATAGAGTGTAGGCCCTGGATTCAGGAGGACTCATCTATCTGAGTTCAAATCTGGTCTCAGACACTTACTAGCTGTGTGACCTTGGGAAAGTCACTTTATCCTGTTTGCTTCGGTTTCCTCATCTATAAAATGAGCTCGAGAAGGAAATGGTAAACCACTCCAATATTTTTTCCAAGGAAAACCTAAATGGGGTCACAAAGAGTCAGACATGACTGAACAACAACAATAACAATCTGTTCGAAATTGTTTTCCGAAATGTTTGGACCAATCCTTTACTCCACTAGTATCGTATTAGCATTCCTGTCATCTTATATTCCCATAAACATTGTCATTTTCCATTTTTGTTCTCATCACCAAAGTGATAGATGTGTGTTGGAACCTCAAAGTTGTTTTAATTTAAATTTCTTTTATATATTGTTGATTTGGGACATTTTCAGAAGGTTGTTGATAGTTTACTTTTTTCTGGGTTTTTTTTTTTGGGAGGGGAGGAGGGTGTTTGGTGTGTGTGTGTGTGTGTGTGTGTGTGTGTGTGGTGTGTGGTATGTGTGGTGTGTGTATGTGGTGTGTGTGTGTGTGTACGGCAATTAAAGTTAAATGGCTTGCCCAGGGTCAAACAACTAGTAAGTGTTAAGTATCTAAGGCCAAATTTGAACTCAGGTCCTCCTGACTCCAAGGTCAGTGCTCTCTCCATTTTACCGCCCAGTTGTCCCATCATTTTTTTCTTTTAAAGAATTGCTTTTTCAGGGGCTGCTAGGTGGTGCAGTGAATAGAGCACCAGCCCTGGAATCAGGAGGACCTGAGTTCAAATCTTACCTCAGACACTTAACACAAAATTAGCCATGTGACCTTGGGGAAGTCATTTAACCCCACCTGCCCTGCCCTCCCTGCTCCAAAAAGCAAAACAAAACAAAACAAAAAAACAATTGCTTGTTTATATCCTTTGTTAATTTGGTGATCCTGGGTCCAGAACTCAAATTCATTTATTCACTGAGGCTCAATAATTATTAAGAACGCATTACTATGCACTAGATACTTTTATAGGTGCTGGGGATACAAAATTAGGAATGAAATAATTCTTATCCTCAGGGATCTTTCATTCTTTCAGAGAAGATAAAATGTACATATATAAGTATATAGAGTATATGCAAAATTCATACAATGCAATTTGCAGGGCACTAGGAGTTGAGATAATCCAGGGAGAGTAATGCAGAAGGAGAGAGAGGCTTGAACTTCCTTTTGAAGGAAACGAGAGCTTCTAAGAGTCTGAATTCAGGCTCATTCCTTGCTTAGGGAGCGGCTAAAGCAAGGAGAGCAATTTGGTCAGACCACAGAGTGCCAGAAAGAGTGAAATTCAATTCAATTAAACCGTGTAGTGAATCCAGATTTGTGAAGAATTTGAATGCCTTATTTATGATCATACGGGTAATAAGGAGCCATTAGGGTTTATTGCATAGGTAAGTGACATAATTAGTCTTGTGCTTTAGAAAAATCACCTTGTCAGCTATGTGGAGGATAGACTGGAGTTGAGAGACATATGATTCACTGAGACCAATCAGGAAGCTGTTGCAATTGTCTAGGTGAGAGCTGATGGGGGTTTGAACTATAGTGGTGGCTATGTGAATAAAGAGAAGGGAAGGTATGGGAGAGCTGCTATGGAAGTAGAAATGGCAAAATTCAGCAGTTGATGGGATATTTGAACTAAGGGAGAGAAAGGAGTTTGAGATAAATTGGGACTAAAAACCTGACTGGAAAAATGGTTGAGAATTTAATGTTTTGTTGTTCAGTCATTTTGGTCATGTTTGTCTCTTTGTGATCCCATTTGGGGGTTTTCTTGGCAAAGATACTGGAGTGGTTTTTCTTCTCTAGCTCATTTGACAGATGAAGAAACTGAAGCAAAAAGTTAAGTGACTTTCCCAGGGTCACACAGCTAGTAAGTGTCTGAGGCTGGATTTGAACTCAGGAAGATGAATGTTCCTGATTTCAGGACCAGCACTCTATTCACTGTGCCACCTAGCTTTGGAGGGAAACATAGACTAGCATAATGGCTGGTAGAAGTGCACAGGGAAGAGAAATGTCTCTTTCCCATTTTACAGGCTGACTTTTGGTACATGGGGACTTTCTGAATTAGCACTGTTTTAGACATGTTGAGTCTACTGAAATGACAGAATAAGCCTCCGCTTCTTGGCTAGTTTTGCTTATATAGACTGGCAGTGAAAGTTGGATTTCAGAATTTTGTGCTAATGAGACTCAGACATATTTATAGAGTGCGTGCGCGTGCACGCACGCGCACACACACACACACACACCCACACACACACACCAGAGAGAGAGGGAGGATGGTGAGTGAATGTTGCAAGGGGCTGTAGAGAACATCTAGTTTGATCCCTTGGTTTCATAGATTAGGAAACTGAAGTTCAGAGAGTGAGAAAGTGACTTGTCTAACATCATTAGTTAGGGCTAAGAAATGAAACCAGAAATGGAATCTAGGTTTCCTGAATTCTAGTCCAATGCTTTCCCCGCCATACTGTTTGATTTCTTAACGTTTTATGGGATGTCTGCATTTCAGGGAGGAAGTTGTTGTACCTGGGTGGATTTCAGCGGAGCTCACCCTTGTACAAAGCACTTGACAAATGTAAGGTAATTCTATTATTCTTGCTTGCTCCCTGATGTTCTTGCTTAGGGCTCTTCTCTCCCATTTTCAATGGATTCACTTACTGATCATCCATTTCTGTAGAGATGTCACCACGGCGGCCAACAAGCCGTTCTTTAATGTCACTGATACATCAACAATTTGTCCTCTAAAGGACTTCTTGCTGTTATTTCCCCTTCTCCTGTCTGACTTCTGCAGACAAGACTGATGATTCAGGATTTTATATCAGCCAGTGAGCTGTCAGCATGAGAGGGACGAACAACAATGTCTGGGAGAAGTGTGTGGGGAAGGAAGAGATGTCTATTTCTCATTTTGCATGCTGACCCTCGGTAGAGGGAACTTTCTGAATTCACAAAGCACTAATAGGAGTTTTAGTGAGTCAATGTGCCTATTCAGCAGCTCTCCTTATGAAGAATGGTCTTCCTAGGCAAAGTAAACCTGGAATCTGAAGCTGTTGAATACAATTTAACCTAAACACACTTTCTAAAATCTTCAGCACATTTGTGTATATACAAATGCATTTTGCTAATTACCAGTGAACAGTATTCATTCATTAAAGTAGGCCTGGCAGGAAGCCTCCTTGGAAAAGGAATGACAGAATGATAGAGCGACAGAGACCATCTAGTCCAAGCCTCTGATTTTGCAGTTCAGGACGCTGAGTCCTTGAGACAGGAAGGCATTGGTCAGATGTCACAGCCATTCTATCTGTGTCTGTGAGAGACCCCCCCCCCCGCCCTTGACAATGGAGATTTTGGAAGTAGAGAGACAAAAATTATTCAGTTGAGGAGTTAATGCTCATCATACCAATGATCTTAAACATTGGAGTCTTGGGGACATGAAGTGGCTTGATCATAATCACACAGCTCATTACAGGCAGAACTGACCCAATTGACCCAAGTTCTTCAGACTCCAGGTTCCTAACATTTTCTGATCTACCAGGCTTCCTTTAATGTGCACAAACACACACACACATACACACACACTCCACACACCTATACACACATACACATAAAACATATATACACATATATGTATATATTTATTTTAAATGAAAGATTCAGAAATGAATATTCAAGGAATAGAGTTTTTTTCTTTCTTTCTATTTTCTTCCTCTCCTTCCTCTCCTTTAAGCCATTTGTCATCAGACGTTTGTCAAGCCCTTAGTTTGTGTGAGACACTGTTCTGGGTACTTTCTCCTTTAAATCTTATATTTGCTATCTGAGTTTTTAGTGCTTGGAATCCATTGGTTGGGTGTGATAAGCTCTATGGGACAGCTAGTGGCCCAGTGGACAGAGTGTAGGAACTGGAGTCAGGAAGACTGGAGTTCAAATTTGACCTCAGACATTTATAGGTGCATGACCCTGGGCAAGCTCAGCCCTGTATACCTCAGTTTCTTCATCTGTAAAAATGAGCTGCAGGAGAAATTGTCAAATAACTCCATTATCATTGCTACAAAACCCCCAAATGGGATAATGGAGTTGGATATGACTGAAATAACTGAACACAGTAAGTCCTACAGGATGCAGTTCATTGGAAATGGAATTAACTAGAGGAAAAAGTACTTGTTCTTCTTACACCATCCTTTCCATCATGTACCCTGAGAGCCAGTGACTCTGGCTTCCTGACTGCTCCACAAACAGCACACTCCATCTCTCTGGCATTCTCTGGGCATTCTCTCCAGCTGTCTCCCGTGCCTGGAACATGCTCCCTCCTCTCTGCCTATTAACTTTTCTGACTTCCTTCAAGTCCCAACTCAAATCTCATCTTCTACAGGTAGCCTTCCCAATCCCACTTAATCCCAGTGCTTTCTCTCTGTTAAGCATTTCTTATTTGTTCTCTAAATAACTTGTTTGTATACAGGTGTGTGTATGGTGTCTTCCCCATTACAATGCGAACTCTTAGAGGTCAGGGATGGTCTTTTGCCTCATTTTGTATCTCTAGTGCGTAGCACAGTGTTTGGCACATAGTAATTAATAAATATTGATCGATTGGTTATTCTTTTAAAAAATAATATATTTTTTAAAATCTTCCCTTTTTTGCAGGGGGAAAGGCAAGGCAATTGGGGTTAAGTGACTTGCCCAAGGTCACACAGCTAATAAGTATCAAATGTCTGAGGCTGGATTTGAACTCAGGTCCTCCTGACTCCACTGCTGGTGCTCTATTCACTGCACCACCTAGCCACTCCTTGATTGATTATTCTTAAAGAGGCAGTTCAGTATCATGTCAAGAACACAAGGTTCCTTCAAGTTCTGTCCTCACTATGTGTTTTCTTTTGCTTTTTTTTTTTTGCCATTTATTGAGTTCCAAATTCTCTTATCCCCTCCAGGATGTCGCCCACCCATTGAGAGAGCAAGCAATCTGATACGTGCAAAAAAATGCTTCTGTGTTAGACATGTCACAAAAAAGCAAGAAAAATAAAGTTTAAAAATGCTTCAATTTGTACTTGGAATTTCTCAGTTCTGTCTCTGGAAGTGGACAGTACTTTTCACCATAAGTCCTTTGGAATTGTCTCGGATCATTGTACTGATCAGAGTAGTAGAGTCTTTCACAATTGGTTATTGCTATCATATGGCTGTTACTGTGTATGTTGTTCACCTAGTTCAGCTCGTTTCACTTTGTATCAGCTCATATAAGTCTTTGGAGGTTTTTTGGAAACCATCTCCTTTGTAATTTCTTCAGTTTCTCCAGCAGTTCCCTGATTGATAGGTATTCCCTCAGTCTCCAATTCTTCACCTAGTTGGGCAGCTTTCAATACTCACAGAATCACAGATTTTTAGTTGGAGTGACCTCAGGTGCCATTCAGGCTAATCTTTACACACATACCAATCACCACTGCAATGTAATCAACAAGCAATTGCCCAGTTGCTGTTTGAAGACCTCTAAGAAAGGAGATCACGCCACCTTTTAGGAAACTTGTTCCATTTTGGGACAGTTCTAGTTTTTAGGAAGTTTTTTCCTGACATCGAACCTAGATTTCCTTTTTTGCCCAGCTTCTACCCTTTGCTTTCTGGGATTGAACAGACCAACCCCAATCCTCCCTCCATTTGATAACCCTTCCAGGACTTGAAGACAGCTGTTATCTTCCCTGAATTTTCTTTAATCTAAACATCTGCAGGAACTCTGACAGATACAGGCAATTTAACCTCTGATTTTCTCATCAGTAATACAGTGATGCTGTAATGTTTGCATGAGCTTCTTCACAGAACTGGTGAATATGTGTATGCGGGTGAGTGGGTGTGAAGTGAGATAATATATGTAAAGTGCTTCTTAAATCTAAGACCAACAAAGCTGTAAGCTATTATTATTATTACCCTTAAATGTCTCAGATGGTTTCTAGGGTTCCACTGTTTCTATGAAAGTCAGTCTGAATGCAAAGAACTTTTCTCCCCTTTAAGCATTTTCTATTGCTATTTTGTCAAGATGTTTTGAATACAAGTATTTGAGAAAGGCATCTGTGTAGAAACGAAACCTTCTGTCACTGAGTAGTTCATAGTATAGGTACTTGAAAGACAGGCACACTCTGCCTGAGAAGTTGGGTTTCTAGGGAGGTAAACATAGAGATATTTACTCCCAATCACACCAACTCCCTTTTCTTCCTCCCAAATAATACTTGCTTATAGTGCTGAGATGTTAGACTTTTGGGAAACTCAGTGGATAAAGTAGAGAGGTCAGAGGACCAGAGCTTTTGGTTCCCAGCTTCCCTTTCCTACTGTTGAAGCAAATGAGTACTGTTGATAATGCCCTGGGAATCCTAGCTGCACTTGCAAAGAGGGCTGGATTGAGTTATAGCACCTGGATTTGAATCCTGAATTTGAGACTGCTGGTGTGACTGTGGGTAAGTCACTTCTTCTCTCTGAGTTTCGGTTTCCTTATCTGCACAAAAGAAAGTGTTCAAAGAAATGATTTTTTAAGGTGCCTTCCAGCTCTAAAACCATTATCCTTTGTATGTGTTTGTATTTATCCCATCTCAAATGAAAACATAGAAATCATTCTAGAGCAAGAGTGAGGTCAGAGTCAGAGACTTGCCTTTAGTGACTGGTCACTCTTTTCATAGGACTTCCTTCTTCACCTGTATTGTTGTTGATCAGAATCAACAAATGCAATGTGCAGGTACAGTGACATTTCATTGGGAAATTAATTTGTTTGCCAGAGACGATGTAACTCTTTTACCCATTCATCTTCTAAAAGCATGGCAGAATATGTTGTGTGGAACTGTGGTCCTTGTGAACATTCATATAATTACAGACCAAATTAGGATAAAAAAGTTATAAGGGGCCTTAGAGAGCATTTCTGCCAACCCTTTCATTTCATAGACGAACAAACTGAGGCCTAAAGGAGTGAAGTGAATTCTCAGTTTCAAACAAGTAGCAGAACTGGGATTCAGATCAGGTTTCTCTCACTCTAAATTAAGCTCTCCACAATATCAACATCTTCCCTCAAGATGGTACCTCATTTAACCCATCTTTATGCTCCCTCTTCTTTCCCCCTTTTCTCCCGTTGCTCCCACTGAACTGTATTTAAGATGTCCTCGATTCGTATATTAAGCAACACGTATTTATTAAGTATCTACTCCATGCTAAGCTCTGGGTTAAGTTCTGGGGATCCAAAAACAAAACCCAAATTAGCTGACGTTACATAGGGAATGTCTTGCAATAGCACTGTACTTATGAAGGAAAATGAGTGTCTAATTTAGCTTTTCCTCTCCTCCGATGGTCTAAATTCATTTCTTGCACATTTTGATTTCTTTCTATATAGCTCCTCTGGTACATGCTGACACAGTTGAAACTTTCTTAGGGAGCATGTTGCAATGGTAAGGGAATTTGAAGATCTTCCCTGCCCCTTGATAGGCCCAAGTTAATTTGAGGACCTTCCCTGATTTGAAAATATACTCGGCCCCCTCATAGGCTGAATGTGGTCACATGGAGTCTATGGTGGGAGGCTTATTTTTCAGGAATGCCCACACCTTGTTACTTTGTGATTGGGTCATGAGGGTTGTGATGTTCTCTGACCCTGGAGAAGGCTATATATACCCTGATGTGCGGTTTGGCTTTGGGGCTCACTTATGGAAAGAGTTGTGTGATTTGGCCAGACAAGACTCTGGGAAGATGTTGAGCCCCCCGGCTTTGAAAACCCAGATGTTGGTGCTTTTCTCTCTGGTAACTAACTAGGTATGGATACAATGGTCAGACAGTTGGAAGCCTTGTCTGCTGGTCTGTTTTTCTGTCTGCTTGTAACTTCTGTTTGTATTTTCTCTGAAGTTCAGGGTGCTGGCTTTCCCCCTAAACTAGATAAATGTTTGATTAAAGTAAGATGGTTAGGGGTGGCTAGGTGGCACAATGAATAGAGGACTGGCCCTGGAATCAGGAGGACCTGAGTTCAAATCTGGCCTCAGACACTTAACACAAAGCCTAGCTGTATGACCTAGGGCAAGTCACTTAACCCCAATTGCCCTCCAAAAAAAGCAAAAAAGAAGCAAAAAAAGTAAGATGACTAATCCTTTTTGAATTGCTTTCCTTTAGAAAAGCAGATCAAAGAACCTGCTCTAGCAGCCATCCTGGTTATGCTAGGGTGCTTGCTGCTACAGATGTGAAGGTTCTATATTCACAGAGGTGAAAAATGGAAAGAAGTAAATTAAGTGGATGGGAAAGAATAAGGCTCTTTGGTTCCATGAAGGGTGATATTTGATAAGAGGATGCCTGTAATGAAGACCCCATTTCTTAGTGCCTACATAGAATGATGAAATGTCAATGACATCATTACTTCTCTAGAGCTTGGATCCTGTCAAGGCTCTTCAGGGTTCAAGGTGATGATGACTCTGTTTTCCAAACGAAGAAATAGAGTCACAGAGAATTTAGATAACTTTACCCAATGTGCTAGTTAGAATTCAGACTGCTTCAAAGGGCACAAGTAATTCAGTTACATTTCCCTGCTAATTCCAAGTAGCTTTCTAGAATGTTTGGACTATATTGCAACTTACCCCAACAGGTCTCAGTGTGCCTGTTTTTCACAAATCCAACACTGACCTTTCTCAGTTTTTGTTATCCTCGCTAATTTGCATGTGTGATGTTAATGGGATTTTGGATCTTCCCCACCAATTAATAAGCCTCATGTGGAGCCCATTAAGGGAAGCTTGCTTAGGGGAAGTTTGCTTGTAGGAAGGCTTTCACACCTTTTACTAATTCCTAATTAGGCACTGAATCAGGAGGGTTGTGATGCCTTCTGGCTCTGAGAAGTGTATATATACCCTGAGTTGGCATTTTGCTTTGTGGGCTTCCTTATGAGAAGGATCTTGTGATTGATTCCCTGATTGACATTCTGAGTGGCTGTATGTTCAGAGGTCCCCAACTGCTCAGATGTAAAGGATCTTTTATCCAGGGATGTATGTAAAGTATATAGTTGATTCAGGCAGTCAGACCCCTGTCTGTTGATCTTTATTTCTCTGTTTGTGTTTTCTCTGAAGTTCAGGGTACTGACTTTCCCCCTGAATTAGTGAATGTAATTAAAAAAAAAGATTGTTGACCCCTTAAACAGCTATCTTTCCTAGTAAAGCAGATCTAAGAACCTATGCTTGCAGTCATACCATGTATGCTAGTGTATTTGCCACTACAGCATGGGATGAGGCAAAATGGAAGAGTTGTTTAAATCACTTTCTTCATAGTGATTTGAAATATATTTTCATGTTATAAACTCTACTCATCCATCTTTCAAGATCCAAGTCATGGCATCATCTTCCTGATAACCATGGTCTTCTTTGAGAATAAAGGACAAACTAAAACCTCTCCTCTATTTTTTCTCCTCCCCTCCTCTCCTCTCCTCTCCCCACCCTTCCCTTCCCTTCTCCTTTTTCCATGTGGATTATCAGGCCCTTACCTGAGGGTGCTTTGCCCAAAGAAGATAAATTTTTACCTAGATATCTTGGGTTTTGTTGGCTAGAATTCTTTCTTAAAGACCAAATCTTAAACCCAGTTCACTCTGACTCTTATTGATTGACCAGTAACGTACCTAGTCAAGCACCGCTTAATGGTTATTGTTTGGGCCCTTGGGTTATGGTTTGGGGTCAGAGTGAATGTAAATAGTAATTCTTTCTCTTTTGGTCAGAAACCCTGAGAGTCTTCTCCTCCCAGGTAGATTTTTTTTTGATTGAAGGGGCCATGCCTAGGCTCATTTCTTGAATAGCACTAATCACTGAATGCACATTGCCTCTGTCAAAGTGAGAACTGAGAAAGAGCTTAAAAAGGTCAAGTTCTCCCATTGCATCCTGGACCATCTCCAGTTGTCTTTATCTGTATCTGGCAACTGGACCCAGATGACTCTGCAGGAGAAAGTGAAGCTAGTGACTTTGCACAGCTCTCCCTCACTTAAATCCAATTGACTTGCAAGCTGTGGCATCATCTTCCTAATGTCACGGTCCTTTTTGAGAATGAAGGACAAACCACAACCACACATATTTCATTCTCCCACTTATCCCCTGAAACCTTCCTTGATCAAGTTCATGGATCTGATCAAAACTTGGAGCTTTGTCCAATATATTGGATTATCCTGAAATATTACCAAGAGGCCCTAGATGAGTAGATTTAGAGCTAGAACTATGGGTGTGCTGGAGCCAGCTCTAACTGGCTTGCAGAGCCAATTGTTATATTTTCAGCATGAGAATTTATACCTCAGAAATTGTCAGTTGCTACAAATCAGAGTTTGGTTTATCATTTTATGGATTGTCTAGACTTGTTAAAGTGTTAAAATGTGCATTAAACTTAAAAGTATGTGAATACATTTTTCCAGGAGAGATAGTTATTAAACATTTACCAGCATGCCCCTCTATTACTCTTGTAAACATTGCTTGGAGTGCTCAAGGAATGAAATCATCATCACAATGGATGCTTGGTGAATTGACTAACAAGAGCAATAATAATAATAATAGTAAGAAAAACAGCAACAATGAAAATGAATAGAGATAAAGTACAGCCAATCAACAAACATTTGTTAAGTCCTGCTTCCTTGGTCTTTCTGTGAAGTGCTATGGACACAAAGAAAATCTCTATTTCCCTGCTTGCATCTTCTACCCCTTCTCCCTAATTTTGTGCTCCAGGGGAAAGTAAGGCTGTATATGCTCTAAACCAGTGGTTCTTAACCTTCCTAATGCCATGACCCTTTAATACTCATATGTGGGTGTATCTGCATGTGGGCAGATCCAACTGGAAACGGATAGAGAAGTGGTGTCTCAGTTCCTAAGACCATTGGAAATATGTGTTTTCTGATGGTCTTAGGCGACCCCTGTGAAAAGGTCGTTTGATCCCCAAAGGGGTCACAGCCCACAGGTTGAGAACTGCTGCTCTAAACAATTTTATATTATTTGAAAAGAGCTTTGTAAAGTTATAATGTACAGTGTAAATGTGAAATATCTTTTTTTGGTGTTGTCATTGTGACCTTCCTCATCATCATTTCCTCACCGTACCTTGATCGAGTACAGGATTTCTTAACCGGGGGCTTGCTTACTTGATTTTTAAAAAGTCTAGTGACTGTATTTCACTGTATTTGGTTTCCTTTATAATCTTATACATTTTACTTTATGCATTTAAAAACATCATTCTGAGAAGGGGTTCATACATTTCACTAGGCTACCAAAGATATCTATGATACACAAAAAAGTAGGTGTTCAATAAATTTTGAAAGTAGGTATTCAATAAATTGTTGTCATTTGAATATGGATCTCCTTTTAGTTGACTCTATAGGATCATGTTTGTAGCATGTCTGGTGAACATTCTTAACTGACCCCCAATCTGTATGCATTAGCAATGACCAAGAAAGTACCATTCTTTAAAATCTACCAATTATACTTTGTAAATGGCCTTAAGTGGGTCCTAAGCTAGGTCTCTTCCTGCTATTTTCCAAGTTTTTTGAAGACCAGTCACTTTGTCTAGGCAGCTTCAACTTGACTCCAGCCAATTTGCTAATGGCTGCTGGGCATGATGGTGTCATATGCTGGGACATGAGCTGCCTGCCATAGCCAGCTGTTCTGAATTCACCAAGGTGCCATTGTTCAGTGTGTCAGCCAACAGTTCTTGACACCCCACCCCCAGGAAGCTGAACCCTGTTTTGTATTCCTACACAGTGGAAATAAGAAATAACTTTTGCTTTCATTGCTCTTTGAGACTAGCTGAGTTATAGCCAATATATATACCTGGATGAGACTGAAATGAATGCATTCTGTAAGTCAAAGAAGTATCAGGTTTTTGAGCTGTAAGGGATGTTATGGACCATCCAGTTGAACTTTGTAATTTCTCAAATAGGGAAACTGAGATCTGGGAGTGTGGTAGTAGTATCTTAGCTTACATAGATAATGTATATGAAAAGATATGCAATGGTGCAAAAAGTCCTACTCGATCTAGGAATACCTAGAACATAGTTCATGAAGGGCTAATGGAAATATTCCCTCAGGGTGTGCTGGTTATATGGCCTATGCTCAGCAAAGCTTGAATATTGCCCTGGGTTTCAGAAGGTGATAAAATAGAGAGCAATTTCTGGTAGGACTTACCAGGTTAGAAGGGTTTCAAGAATGGATCCAGTGACAGTTCCTGTATTTATCATCTTAGGACCAGCCTATCCTTATGTGAAGAAGCTTGGCCATGGAATGGTGGATTTTTAGTCATAGCAACTCTTGAAAAATGCCATTAAAATGACATTTGTGCCTAAGGCACAGATGAGGCTTGCTCTGTGTCAATGATCCTTTTCTTATCTGTGAAATGGGGATGCATCACAGGGTTGTTGTGAGTGCTGAATGAGTTAGCATATATAAAACACTTTGCAAATCTTAAATTGCCATATATAATGCTAGTCATTATTATGAAAAAGAACTGGGATTTGCTTGCCTAAAACCTATGTATTAAAAATCCTGTTTTACCAAATGTGGCGGGAAAGATAAGCACTAGGACTCAATGAAGGGACAAACATCCTTAGGGCACTGAAAATTAGTCATCTGACAAATACCCTATTCACAGGTAACCTTGAGTTGCTGGAAGAATGTCCCTGCTGCTTATAGCTATGAATGAGGGACTGTTGGGATAAACTGGGTCTGTCTTCTGACTGGGTCTGCTTTAAAGGGTTCAGTCATCAAAACCCTGGACTTCTATATGCATCCATTTTCCTCTTTTCAGAAGGCATCACCAGAAGCAGCAAACCACAAAGGCCTTCGAAGGTGAAATCAGTATGGAAGTGCTTACTGAACAGGCCAGCTGTCCTCCCTGGATGCCTTGATAAATGGCAGTTTAACAGATTGTTTATGCTGGGCATAGGACTGGGGAGGCACTTCCCTATTGTTAGCCTCCACATATCGTTATATAGTTAGAACCTAGCTACAAAAAGACGCAGGGTGGTGTAGTGGATAAAGAGTGAACTCACCGGCAGCCAGATCATGGTTCAAGCTGTCTTTGATACATTGTGATTTTTCCCAAGTCCCTTAACTTCTTAGTGCTGAATTATCCCCCCCCCCCCGCCCGCCGCTTACTGTAAGACTGTAAATTTCCCAGTAATTGTTATTTGAAATGGTATGGAGATTTTTCTAATCAGGAGCTCTTTATGCGAATGGAATCAATCTGGACATACATACGTCTGAGTATTCCACTTAAATGATCATAAATGTCAGAAAAGTCTTAGTTTCTTCAGATCTCATTTTCCTCACTTATGAAGTGAGGGGGGTTGGAATAAATGATCTCTAAGGTCCTATAACAACATAAAATATTAATTAACTTCCTACTATATATAAGGCACTGCGTACAGGTAATATATTTACTGGAGTTTCAACACAAAATAATGCCCTTTTTTCATTAAACTGAAAGAGGTAGGAATGAATAAATAAAATACTTATTAAATACCTATTAAATTCAAAACTCTGTTCTAAGTGTTGGGGATACAAATAGAAAAGTGAGATAGTCCCTACTCTCAAGGCTGTCATGGCCTCCTTCCCTTTTTCCTCTTCCTGCTCTTCCTCCACCTTCTCCTCCTTTTTTTCATTCTCCTTCTGCCTCCTCCTCATCTTTTTTCTCTTCTTCCATTTCTTCCTCTTCCTACTCCTCCTCTTCATCCTTCTCCATTTCCTTCTCCTCATTATTTTTTTTATCACAATTTGAAATACTCCAGGACTTTCACTTTTCAGCACCTTCTCCAATGAACAGCTCTGCTTGTAGTGGTTCTGATGGTAAAAACAAAGCTTTGACAATTGTCTAAATTCAGACTCTTTCTGCCTCTGTTACATCTTTTATTCTGAAGAGACTATGTGACTGTTAAAAAAGTGTTGACCTTGGAGCACTCTGAAATAGAATCAGAGGAACTGAGTCCAAAGTCTGGCTCTGCTACTTATGACCAATGTAAGATTTATAACCCTTATACTTATATATAACTACTTATAACCCTTTGGTGAGACACTTAATCTCTCTGAGCCTCAGTTTCTTCACCTATAAAATAAGGTGCTTGGAATAGGAGTCCTGTCTAGTGTGGCCTAAAGAACCATGCTGCCTCTTCAGAACAGAAGATGTAGTAGAGGCAGAGAAACTTTGAATTTAAATAATTTCATCAGCGTTTTGGTTTACCCACAGTGCCTCTACAAGCAGAGCTGTTCATTGGAGATAGTGCTAGAAGATCAAAGTCAGGAAACCTCATGCAACAACAGCAACAACAACAACAATGCTTATTTTAGCTCTAGGACTATGCTTTATCTATCTCTTCCACTATCCTTGAATAAATATAAATTTATATACTCCTGAATAAATTCAATTCAGCAGTCTCTGGGGAGTTTAACTACCTGGCTTCTTCAGGCCCTCCTCCCACGACCCACATACGCCCACACAGAGACACCCCTTTGGTCACTGCTCCAATTTGTTGAGGTTCTGTAGCTGTCCAACATGGATTTTTTCCAGGTAAATTAACATTGAGATGTCTTTCCATGATCATCTACAACTTAATTTTCCAATTTTCTTTCTGTCTTTGAGCATGGGAACAGACACTATTGTGCTTCCCTGGGTCTTCCTCCCCCCCACCCCCCGGCTGCCATGACCAGATCACACAGGAAATCAATAGCTGTGCTCAACACCTTTTATTAATAGTGATAGTTTGTCTAATTGAAAGTTTCAAACAAATTCTGAAATTAAAACCAATTCTACTGTCTCTTTTTAAGTGACTTGGGGACAGTAAAGGATATCTTTTCAAAGCTGCCATTGCCCTGTCCCATGATGTATTCACTTATCTCCTGGAATGTGTGAGAAGCCCCACTAACAGCATTTCCTCTCTGCCTGCCCCCAAAGGCATTTCTGAGGAAACAGCACAACCGATTGTCATGACTGGAATATAAAGAGTAGAGAGCTACACCAAGAGGAGCATTAGGATGATCAAGGAAAGCAAAGTGATAGTTACGTTGGATTTACTCATGTTTTCTGTGACATCTTTTGCTTATTGAGGTAATATCTCTCATGCATTTTACGATTGAACAGATAAGCCCTCTGACCACCAAAGAAGGTTAAAATACTGTGGCTCAGACCTTGGTCCTTATCTTCTTCCTTCATCACCCCTCCCCCCAGTATATCTCTTATAGATCTGTCTGGTCATATGTTTTATACCTTTACTTGTAGATCAAAGCTATATCCAACTGTGTGTATATTTATACTAGACCTCTGAGCTCTCTAGATGTCTGTTATATCCCTTAACCATATTAAAGGTTCTGTCTTTAAAATTCTGTCTTTTAGGTTGTTGGTTGTTAGTTCTGCTCATGAAAAGAAAAAGATGAAAAGGGCATGGTTGAGAATGAGCTAGAATTCTGTCCTTAATACATAACCTCCCTAAGGATGCACAGGATTTCAAACTTGTAGAATGATATAATTGGGGGTGGGGCTTAGAGGTCATCTAATCTGTTTCCCTTATTATATAGAAGAGGAAACATCCTTTAGAAAATGGAGCCTAGGAAAAAATCTAGAGATAGAAGGGACCCCAGACACAATCTTATCCCAGTTTCTCATTTTACAGTTGAGGAAACTGAGGCAGAAGTGATTTGCCCAAGGTTGCACAAATAATGAGAATTAGAAGATGGAGGTTAGAAGAGAATGCTGAAGTCAAAATGCTCCCTATGCTTATTGGAAGAACTTGGGTATGGTCTTTAAGATCCATATTTAGTGAAGATAACCATTTCAGTATTTATGTGTATGGGGATGGCTAAATGATGCTATGAAATGACTATTGTCTTTGTCACAGCCCTTGCTATTCCTAGATTCAATGTGACTGTTTTGGCCATCAACTATTCAACTCAGGGCCTTAGCCCCCATCCAGTGCCAACTCTCTTGCTATTTTCCCTTACATAGATAATCAGAGCGAGTGCATGGTAGAACAAAATTTAGCACAAGACTGAATCCTTGATTGCAGAGAAACAAAGAGTGATTAAGTGTGCTGAAGTCAGCAGTCCAAAATGGCTACCCCAAAAGTTTGGGGAGTTTGGGAGGTGCAGACATTGGAGTATATAGTGACATTTCCAACAAACCTCATGGTTAGATGAGTAGGTTTTTGGGTAGAGGTAAGAGATCCTTAGGGATTGAACACAGTGGCAAGAATATGGGAATAATGCAGCACTTTTGGATGCACCCTTAAGTCAGAGTCCATCAGAGAAGGCTACTCCAGATTTAAGTTACTCTGTGTATGTTCTAAAACCATTGCCCATGAGCCTTCATCAATATGTTTCTTTCAATAGGCATGGGACACCAATGTTCAAAGGAAAGGTTTTTCATGAGATGGTATAGGAAGAAAAATAGCAATGGAATATTTCTCCTGTAAACTTTGGCCACATTCTCCCATAACATCCCCCCCCCCAAACAACAACTCCCCTCCACAAATCAACAGTAATATTGGACACACATAGGGGATGTTTGTGAAGAGGAGCATCTAAAGGGAATACATGTTTCTAATACATTTAATAATAATATTAAATAGCATTTATATAGTGCTTACTTTGTGCCAGGCACTGTGCTAGGCAGTTTACAGATATTATTTTATTTGGTCCTCATAATAACCCTTGGACATATGTGCTATTATAGTTCCCATTTTACAGATGAGTGAACTCAGGCAAAGGGGGGTTAAATGACTTGCCCAGGGTCTTACAACTAATAAGTGTCTGAGGTCAGAACTCAGGTGCTCCTGACTCCAAGCCTAGAACTACCCACTGAACCACTTACATACCGATGGGAAACATGCCTTTGATATGACAGGGTCACTGATACTTTCCAGTGATTTTTGTGAATTGCTCCTATGGGGCCTAACTTGTACTCTAATTTTTGCCACCTGCTTTGGAGGCTGCTTTGCAGAATGCATTTCCTCTGCCAGATACTGCTCTTCCTTGTCTTATGGGTGGTCTTGCTAGGAGTGGTCCTCCCAGGTGTAGGCTTTTCTATGCTTTAGGCTTCTGCCTTCAGCTGAATTCCTTGGCTATGGTGCTGTCTCCTACTCATGAACAGAATGGACTCAGCTCTTTTGGTCTAAAAGCTGGAGGCTTTTTAGCTCTTTTAGAAGAGTAGCTGCCTTGGTCTGTACCAAAAGAGCAAGAACTTTCTTAGGAAGACTGTTCTCTCCTATTTTTCTTTATCTCTTCCTTTCTGGGGGCTTGGCTAGAATCTCCAATAGGAGATTCTTTGCCACTGGCCCCAAGCTTTTGCAGATGCAGAGAAGGGCCCTCCCAGTTAGCTCATGCTAAGCATCAGGCTTAACCTGTTTTTTGGATTGAGCATCCTTGTTCAGGGAATTTGGTCTTCTTCAGACACATCACTCTAGTCTATGGGAAATAATCTCTATACTTCTTGATTTTAATCTATGAAGGCTAGATAGTACCAAGTACCAATCTCTGTTGGGTTTAGTAGCCAATGTTGTTCAAATACTTTGGGGTTCTCTGCGCATTCTGTTTTTCAATTCCAACTTTCTCTTTTAATTCTGCCATGTAAATGAGCAGTCAAGGAAAAGACAAAGAGGCAACCCAGAATTCAGGGGCCAAAACCATTTCCTTCTACCAAGGTCCCTGCTCCCTCTTCTACCCGTCTAACCTCTATGACTGGCCTTTTCCTATGTATATTCCTGTTTTTCTTCTATATATGTACATCTATATCTTCATCTAGATCTACACACGGGGAAGACTAAACTTAAAGGGGAGTTGGAAAGTAAAGGGTGTGGGGGAGAAAAGATGGGTAAGTCAGACAATTTGGGAGGGAACAGATTCATTTATTGGGACAACTTGGAAGGTGAGATGGAACTAGAGAATGAGAAAATGTGACTGAGACTTCTTATATTATGGCACCCTCTGAGGTGGAGAGCAATAAAGAAGAAAGAAAATGTGAAGAAGGAAGAAAAGCCTCATCCTAGTGAGCAGACTCAGAGATACCATTGAGAGAAGTCATGGAGAAATAGTTCAATAGGATGAAGTACCAGGCAAACTGATCTGGGTAAAATCAATCGGCTCCTCAGAGGCCAAAAGCAGGCCAAAGTACAGGGCTCTGTGAACCTTTGAAAAATGATAACTTTTTCAATAGAATTGGTTTCCTTTATAAACTAATATATTTTATATTATGCATTAAACATATCATTTTATGAAGGGGTTCCTAGGCTACCAGACAGCCAGAAAGGACCATGATACATGAGACTACGCTTTGTCTGAAGCAAAAAATGCTGAACCTCAAGGGACTTGAATAAAAGAAATTCCGTTTTTGCCCCTAGAAAATACTTCAAAAGTGAGTACCACCTGTAGAGTCCCTTGTAAACAAAGATCACCATATTAAGGGCTGTGATATTCCAGAGGCAAAAGTCCAAAGGCACAGCCTAATGGGCCCCATCTTATGAATCCTCATATGCTGGGGATTTGGGCTGGCAGAGCTTGTGGGTCACTGAGAGGAATGAGATTTGCTTGCCAGAACATTCAATATTTGAGAATTCCATCCATGTCTGGTCTCTGAGAACAGATGTCTATTTATCTTATCAATTAAACAAGCATGGCCTATGTGAATAGATGGAATTACCTAGCAGGCTTGGTGTGCCTGGAAGGAAGAAGCACAGGACCAGAAGAAGTCTCAGCTCAGCTCACAGGCTGAGCTGAGCAGAGTGGGACAGTGAACAGAGATGCAAACAGCGTGGGGAGTGCAATTCAATTTGCAGCTAAATTTAATCTGTATGTTTCTGGCTTCCGTTCTCCTTCCCCCACCTGCAGTGACATGATGAAAACATTTGTGAGTGCATTGGTGGAGTGGGCCCAGTGCCAGGCCCAGCTCTGCATTTTTTTTCATCACTTTATATAAAAACCCTAATGACGTTGGCTTCAGCTGGAGTATTTTCTCTTCTTTCCACAGCTACAGATCTGCTTTGCTGAAGAAGACAGCATTATGAAAGCCAACTGCAAATGCAGGCTCTGCAGTCTGCCATTTGCAAAATCTGAGGTTTCCCTTTCCTCTTTTCCTCATTTCTGGCTCTTTGACAGGAAATGGACTCTGCAGCTTGGGATGGCTCACTGTGGAGTTGCTTTCATTGCTTTTTGCAATGAAAAAGTATTACATCTATTAGAAAAATCTATTCTCCATCTTATCCCCAGAAATGGAAACGCTGATGAGCAATGGATACAGGATGATTTCATGCAATGCGAGAGGGAACAATGCACAGCTAAGGCTGAGCTTAGAGGAAGGAAGTCAAATTGAATTGATCAGAAAGCTGAGCAAAGAATATGCCAATAAAAAAGATGTGGTCTTGCTATTTTCATTCATTCTTACAATATTAATGAAAATAGTAACTAACACTTATATGGGCTGCTAAGGTGATACAGGCGATAGAACTCTAGGCTTGGAATCAGAAAGACATCTTCATGAGTTAGAACCTGACCTCTGACACTTACTAGCTGTGTGACCCTGGGTAAGTCATTTAACCCCTTTTACTTCAATTTTCTCATCTGTAAAATGAACTGGAGAAGGAAATGGCAAACGACTCCAGTATGTTAATCAAGAAAACCCCCAAATGGGGTCACAAATAGTCAGAAATGATTGAAAAGACTCAACGACAACAACATGCATTTATATAGCTTAAGATTTGCAAAACAGTTGAATAATAATAATAACACCAGCAATTAGCATTTATATAGAGTCTACTACATGCCAGGAGTGCTACATGCTTGCAATTACTATCTTATTTGTTTTTCAAAATAACCCTGGGATGTAGGTGCTAGTGTTATCTCCATTTTTTTGCAGTGAGGAAATTGAGGAAAACAGAAGTTAGGTAGGAAGTGTTTGAATCTGGATTTGCACTCCAGTTTTCCTTATTTCACATCCAAAGCACTCTAGAAAACGTGCCACCTATTCATCTATCCAACAAACATTACCTAGATAGGAGTTTCAGTCCTGGCTAGTTAGTTTCTCAGTTCTCCTATTTATGAACTGTATGACCTACAAGTCTCAGTTTCCCCATCAATATAATGGTGATAATAATACCTGTACCACCTGCCTCACAGGTAGATTCAGAGGAAAGCCTGAGAGCAATGAGGCATAGTGGGAAAAGTGCAGCCTCTGCAGTCAGAGGACCTAGGCTTGAATTCTGTCTCTGTGAACTTTGGATCAGTTTCTTAATCTTCTGGGCTCTCAGTTTCCTCATCTGTAAAATGATAGGGTTGGGCTATATGGTCTCTGAGGTTCCTTCCAGTCTAAATCTCCAATCCAATTACTAAGGTCCATGAGTGCAGGGCCAGACTCTAATTTATGAGAGGGGCAGCCTTGGAGTCCAGAAGCTCTGAGTTTTGATCCCACTTAAAATATTTTTTAGCTATGTGACCCTAGGCAAATAACTTACCCTCTTCTCTTTTTGATCCCATCAAGTTACATAGGTTTGATTATCATTCCTATGTAGATGATTCACATTTATTTATCTAGCCTGAACTTCTCTGCTGACCTCTAGTCTCCCATCTCCAGCTGCCCATTGGACATCTGGAACTGGGTGTTCTATAAACACCTTAAACTCTACCTGTGCAGAACAGAACTTCTTGCTTCCTTACTCCCCCAGACTTCATCATCTACCACCATCAAAGGCACCACCATGCTTGCAGTCGCCCAAGCTCACAATCTTGGCATTATCCTTGACTCCTTATGTGCAAGTAAGGATATGCAGTTATTGCTTAAAAGTCTCATTGGCACCTTCACAATATCTCTTACATATGTTCTCCTTACCTGATGCAGGCCCTCAATGCCTCATACCTGGGTTACTGCAATAGCTTTCTGGTTGGTCTTCTTGCCTCAGGTCTCTCCCCACCAGGCCGGGGATGAACTAGAGTCCATCCTTCACTCAACTGCCAAAGTGATCTTCCTAAAGTGCTGGTCTAACCATTTCACCCTCCATACCTCCCCTCAATGAACTCTGATGCCTCCCTATTGCCTCTAGGACAGCGGTTCTCAACCTGTGGGTTATGTTCAATTTGTAACAATGAAAATACATCCTGTGTACCAGATATTTACATTATGATTCATAACAGCAAAATTACAGTTATGAAGTAGCAACGAAAATAATTTTATGGTTGGGGGTCACCACAACATGAGGAACTGTATTAAAGGGCCATGGAATTAGGAAGGTTAAGAACCACTGCTCTAGGATAAAATATGGGATTCTTTGTTCAATTCCTAAAACCCTCCACAATGTGGCCTTTCCACCTTTCCAGTTTTCTCACATTTTATTCCCTCCATGTGTTCAATATAATTCAGTAATACTGGCATCCTTGTCGTTCCTCAAACAGGACGCTGCTCTTCCTGACTTTATGCTGTTTCCCATACCTGGAATGCCCTCCTTCCTCATTCCTGGCTTCCTTCGAGTCCCTCAGTCTCCACCTTCCTCCTGCTTCTTCTAATTTACGCTGCTATATCTTATAAGGCACAGCTAGGTGGCACAGTGGCTGGTGTGCTTGGTCTAGAGTAAGGAAGACCTGTGCTCAAATCTAGCCTCTAACACTTGCCAGATAGATGTATGACCCTGAGCAAGTCATTTAACCCTATTTGCCTGTTACTCATCTATAAAATGAACTGGAGAAGGAAGTGGCCAAACCACTCCAGTATCTCTCCCAAGAAAACCCCAAACGGGGTCATGAAGAGTAAGACACAACTGAAAAAAGACTAAACAACTGAATATTTTTCATACACGCAGTTGTTTACATGTTGTCTCCCCCATTAGAATGAAAGCTCCTTGAGGTGAGGGTTTCCCCCCTCTCTTTGTATTCATAGCACTTAATACAGTGCCTGGCACATAGTAAATGTATAGTAGGTAATTGGTGAATGACCGATTGAGTTAGCCCTTTCTCAGTCTCAGTTTCCCTATCTACAAAATGGGTATGATAATAGAATGTCATTGGTGAGGAACAAATATATATGAGTGTATGTATATGTATGTGTGTATTTGTATATGGTAATTTATAAACCATAGAGCATTATAGAAGTTGCATCAGAAGTCTGTCTGGTTTTAAGCTTACTAAAGTTTTCCTCTCAACAATCCTGTGTAGTTCAGCCTCTATCTTCCTCCTCCTGCCAACTCCCCCCCAACAAAAGACTCCCCCCAACAAAAAAAAAAGAATAAGAAAAAAGAAAAGCAGCACCAGTTGTGTCTCAGGCAGTATCCTGGGTCCTGAGAAGACAAAGACCAAAACGAAACCATTTCTTACCCCAAGGAGCTTTTACCTTCCTGTGGGGAAATGTCATGTATGAGACAAGTATGTTCAAGGTGGGTTCTCGGGGGACAGGGGGGTCGCTCCTGCCTGGGGCCATTTTAGGGAGTGGGAAATAGAAGAACTCAGGAGCCATGGTTAGTTCAGCATGGTTGGGGCTTAACAGGAGTGAGAGGAAACGCTAGGACATAAAATATTCCCTTGCAGAATTTTTGAGCAGATAAATAAGGAACATAGATCTGAGTAATCATTCACATTTATGTAACATTCTTAAAGTTTTCAAAGTCCTTGCTCAGAGACAACTCTGAGGGTAGGCAGTACAAATATTGTTGTCCCACTTTTACAGATAAGGAAACCAAACATACCTTGTCTACGGTCACACAGCCAGTGTTGGAAGCAGAGTTGGGATCCAGGCCTCTTGATGCCAAGTCCAATTCTCTGTGTATTGCACCATGCTGCCTTCACACAGGTATTAGGGTCATTTCTTTGGCAACATTGTGAGAGGTGGGTAGATGAGGAGAGAGGTTGGAAATCCAGAGGTCAACAGTGTAGGAAGAAGGAATAATGTTTTGAACCAGTATGTTAGTTAGCAGCAGGAACGAGAAGGAAAGTTTTGAGGAATGGGCATGAAATATTTCTTAGACGTAAAATTTTGTATCACTTTAAATTAAAAATTAGTTGATACTTTCTGTTTTTTAACAATTTATTTTTAGTTTATGGAAAAAGCAAGCATTTCCATAACACAGTACAATAAGAAAAAGATTGCACACACGAAACTGCCTACTGTGCACAACTTGCTACTCCATTTAAATATACAATAAAAATGTCACGTAAATTTCTTTTTTCTTTTTTTTCTTCCCTCTCTATCCCACCCTAGAGATGCCTACCATTAGACACAAATAGGTCTATATATGTGTAAAATTATTCTACACATGTTTCTATTTATTAGTTCTTTTTCTGGATGCAAATAGAATCTTTCTTCATATTTCCTTTATAGTTAATTTGGGTTTTTATAATAGATTAAACATACTTATTTGCTCAAAGTTGTTCTTACAACATTATTTCTGAATAGATCATGCTTTCTCCTCTTTCCTATGAGACTTCCCTTGTGTAAAAAAATAGATTTAGCAAAACCAATCAATACATTAACTAGGATTGATACATTATAATTCCAAATGCAAAGCTCCCTACCTCAGAGTGGCAACATTATCTTTCTTTTTTGGAGCTTTTTCATTCATTCATTTATCTATCTATTTATTTATAAGATAATATTTTATTTTTCCCCAGTTATACATAAAAACATTTTTTAACATTCATTAAAAAAAATTCGAGTTCCGAAGATTTTCTCTCCTCTCACCTCCTTGAGATGCTAAGCAATTTGATATAGGTTATACCTGTTCGTTCATGGGTAACATCTTTATTTAGAACCTGAATAAATGTGAGGGGTGAGAGAAAAAAAAAATCAAATGTGACTTTGAGGTTATAGGCCTAGGTAACATAGAATATGTTGATGTCATTAACAAAAATAGTAAAGTGATGAATATTGGCAGGTTTATTGGAGAAAAAGAATTGAGTTTGGGACTTCTTGGGTTTGACCAGGTTATTTAGTAGATGAATTAGGATGAGTCTCGAACTTGTGCTAAAGATACATTTTTGGAAATGATCTATATAACTAGAGATATGAGAGTGAATGATTCCAAGGGAGCTAGAATAGAGAAGAAAAAGAGATGTGTTTGATATGTACCCATAATGAGGGAGTTGGAGGAGGAAGAGTAACCGATAGACATAGAGAAAAGATCATCAGAAAAGTAGGAGAGAAATTAGGATAGGGGAGTGTCTGAAAACCAAAGAGAGATCTGGAGGGATGTCCCAATCTAAAGTGTTACAGAAAAGTCTTAGGAAGAGGATGAAGGCTGAGAAGAGTCAATTGATGACTAGATTCGGAGTCAGAAGACTCTAGTTTGAATCTTGACTCTCACTTCTTGTATGACCTTAGGTAAGCTGGGACTCCATTTGTCTTCTATAAAATCAGGAGCTGGGACCTCTATACGGTCCCATTCAGTTTCAAATCTGTGATTCTATGATTTTGCTGCCGATTTTGCACAGTTGTTTAAGTATAGTGATGGAGAATAATGCTGGATTGTGGGACTTTGAGAAATGAATGAAAGTGAGTATAGGATATCATTAAAAAAAGAAGTTTAGTTAGTTACTAGAAGGAGGAAGAGAACAGCTTGGAGGCAAAGCAAAGTCAAGGAAATTTTTGCTTGTTTGTTGGCTATAGGGAGAGAACCAGCATAGAAAAGTGAATTGAAGATGATCAAGAGAGAATAATCAATGAAGCAAGACTCTGAATGGTGATAGAAAGAAGTCGCTTCACATTGGTACAATGGGAAGATTGCTGACTCAGGAGTCAGAGGACCAGAATTTGGATCTGTTTCTCCTTCTTAATACTTTGGGTAAGCAGCTGGTGGTACACTGGATAGAATTAAGGGTCTGAAATAAGGAAGACTTCAGTTCAAATATATCCTACATAACCCTAGACAAGTCACTTAAATGTCTGTTTGTCTCAGATTACTCAACCATAAAATGGAAATAATTTTAGCATGTCAATGCTAACACTTCTTATTGGGGGTCTGTGTGATAACAAATGATGAATGAGAGGTGTTTGTAAAATATAAAATTCTATATACATATTTATTATTACTACTGTTACTGTTACTATTCTTATTACATATGGCTTTCTAAATGAAATGTTTACATTTTGGGATATTTTGCTGATGTGTTAACTCACACGCTTATCTTTTTTCCCTCTTTGAATCTGCCATGTAAATTCCATTTTGGTGGGTACTTTGCTGGCAGGGTCTGCCGGGAAGGATCTGGTCAATAGAGCAGCAGTCTCTGCTGTCATAGAACCCCATACACTCATTTCTTCCCCAAACATGCAATCTGGATTTTCTTTATTAAAAACCAGCAGGTGTCACAATTTATCCAAGAAGAGCTTACTCGTGGCTCTCCCTGGAAACCATAATGATTCCCTAGGAGCTGCTCCTGACTGGATAATATGACAATTGTTCTCTCTTCCCTCATTGGTATTCAGTTCAGTCGAAGGCTAACCTTGGCACCTGGGCTTCACTGGGATCATGGTAGCGTGGGGCCTTTGAGAGATGCTTGACCTTGAACTTGTGCTCTCTTCAACTAAGGATGCTGCAGAGCTGCCTGTGGATGCCTGCTCTCTCTGCCCTTCCTGTCTTCTGTGCTCTCTGCATGCTATCCCCCGCCCTCCCTCAGGCAGTCCAGGCTTATTCCAAATTCTCCATCTTTTTTTCCCTTTTCATGTTTTGAGAGGCCACCTTGCAAAAGTTTAACCTCAAGGATAATTCACCATAGCACCTCCTCACTACAGAGAGCTTGCTTCCCCATCTCCCAATTGTATGTAATACATCTGTGTGCATATATGGCATATTATATACATACAGCACATGCATATATATAATACCTATGCAAAAACCTAGTATGCCTTTTCTGTGGTGATTTCAAAGGGGATATTTTTTGCAGACTTTCAGAAATGATCCTTTGCTAAAGGGAGGCTGTGTTAAGAGCCTGACTGATTCTGGGTGAAGGTTTGATGTGGCAAATGAGGGCAGGAGAGAAAGGGTATGTGTGCCATGCACTTTGAGGCAGGTCTTAAGGTGAACACAATTGACTTTGGAGTCAGAAGCCCTGAATTTGAATCCTTCCACTGCTGCTTCCTGGCTGTGTGACTGTGGGCAATTTTCTTTACCCCTTGGAGCTTTAATTTTTCCTTTCGTAAAATAAGAGGGTGGATTTCTCATGTCCTTTCAATGCTTTATTTTCCATGGCACTATGAAGCTATGATTCTACTGCAGACACAATTCACAAATGTGAAAAGAGAGACTAAAACAGGACAATGTAGAACGACGTGCTCAGGGTCGTGCGACTAGTATTAAAGCAGTTCAGAGATGGGACTATAATCTCCTTGAGGGAAAAGACTTCCATTTTCAAGTTTTGTATCCTTAGCACTTAGCACGATGCTTTACACATTTTTGTTGTTGAGTCATTTCAGGTGTGTCTGATTCTCTTTGACCCCATTTGGCAAAGACATTGAAGTGGTTTGACATCTCCAACCCATTTTCCAGATGAGGATCTGAGGCAAAGAGGGTTAGATGACTTGCCTAGGGTCACTCAACTAGTAAATGCCTGAGACCAGATTTGAACTTATGAAGATGAGTCTTCATGATTCCAAGCCCAGTGTTCTGTCCAACTGCACCACCTAGCTAGCCTGCTATATATATGAAGAACCTAACATGTACTGGTGGAGTTGATCATCATTAAATTTAATCAAGGGATCAATTGGGCTAGAGTAGAGTAGGGGAGGCTTCCTGGAGGAGAGGGTCTTGAGATGAGGCTGGGTGTATGGGTGTGTAGGATGTGCATAGATGAAGGAGAGGAGATAGATTTCCAGGTGGGAGGCGAGAGAATGAGCTATATGGCATTGTGCAGTCGGTACAATTAGGGGTAGGTTGTGACAGTTGATGAGCAAGTGTTCTCAATTGCCTTTGAGAAGTCTAACCCTAACCCTAACTCATCTTCTGAGCTCAAGTCTGGCCTCAGAACTTACTAGCCTCTGACCCTGGGTGTCACTGAGCCCATTTGCCTCAGTTTCCTCACCTGTAAAATGAACTGGAGAAACAAATGGCAAACCATTCCAGTCTCTTTGCCAAGAAAACCCCAAATGGGGTCACAAAGAGTCAGACATGACTGAAATGACTGAACAACAATAAAATTTCTTCATTTTAGACTTCATTCGAGCTAACTCTATGCTTAACTCAGCTAGTGACCCAGACTTTTTCTTCTTTGGTTTGTCTCTTGTTTTGTAATCTTTAAATCTGCACTACCCTCCATCCCTTTTCTCATGGTTTAAATTTTCTGTTCAATGTTCATGTCTCTGCTTAATTTGGAACCCCTAGAAGTGAGAGAACTTCCCATATTGGTGACATTTCCCTAGATATTTCACAATGTAGATAAAGTGTTGGACTTTGACTTAGGATATTTGCTTTTTTAATTTGAAAAATTTTTTAATTTATGGAATAAAACAAGCATTTTATAGCATAATATAATAAAAAGATAATTGTATATGAAACTGTAAATCTACTATGTACAACTTGCTCTGCCTTTCAAATATATGACAAAATTATCATGTAATTTTTTTCTCCCCTCCACACTAGACACTAATGTGTGTGTGTGTGTGCGTGCATGTGTATAAAATCATTCTATCCATAGTTCTGTTTAGCAGTTATTTCTCTGGATGCAGATAGCATCCTTCTTCATATGTCCTTTATAATTAACTTGGGTATTTATAATAGAGAAGATAACTTTTTCACTCAAAGTTGTTCTCAAAACTAAATTGCTATTACTGTATACAATGTTTTCTTGGTTCTGCTCAGGTTGTGCTTCACTATTTCATGTAAGTTTTCACTTTTTCTAAAATCAGCAAGGTCATCATCATGTGTCTAAAATGTTTCTAGTAGCTCTTTTTGTCATGACAAAGAACTGGAAATCACAGGACACCTTGTTTTGTATCCTACTTCAGACATGTACTAGCTGTCTGAGTATCAGTAAATCACCTTAAAGTTGTGGAACACCTCAATTTTATTTTCTGTAAAGTGGGGATATGCATGTATTATCTACTTTTTAGGGTTTCTGGGAAGAAAATGCTTTGCAAGCCTTAAGACATTATATAAATGCAGATTCATATTATTACAATCTTCCTTGGTAGGATCTTGCTTTGTCTCTCCTCTGTACATCCCAAGTCACCCTAAGGCAGTGGTTCTCAACCTTGCTAATGCCCTGACTCTTTAATACTTGTATGTGGGTGTATCTGCGCGTGGTGGACCACCTGGAGACGGATAGAGGAGTGGTGTCCGGTTCCTAAGACCATGGGAAATATGTGTTTTCTGACGGTCTCAGGTGACCCCTGTAACTCCTGTGAAAGGGTCGTTCAACCCCCAAAGGGGTCACAACCCACAGATTGAGAACCACTGCAGAGGTATGATACAATGAAAGGAGTGGTAGTAGAATCGAGCAACATGTGATTGGAATATAATAAGACACTGGTTTGATTTGGATAGAGAATTTATGTTGTAAGTAATGTAGACTATACAGGCAAGAGGAAGAATAGAATGAAGGAAGGAGGAAATGAAGGAAGAAAAGAAGGAAGAAAAGAAACAAAGCTAGAAAGGAAGGAAGAATGGAAGATGCAAAGGAAGAAAGCAAAGGAGGATGAAATGAGGGAGGGAAGAAGCAGAGGAGGAAAAGAAGAGACAAGGGAAGAAAAGAAGAAAGAAAAAAAGAAAGCTATTATGAAGGGTTTGAAGGTGAAGTTGAACTGATTAGAGCATCCTTACTCTGTGAATAAACCTCACCCTATATCTGAAGGACAAAGTGGATCTCAGAATCTCAGACCTGAAAAGGCCTTCAGAGGCCATCAGACACAAACTTCACCTGCATAAAAATGTGATCTACCACATATCTACCAAACGCATTTCCAATTTTTGCTTGAAAACCTCTAGTGAAGGGGAAGCTACTACCTCCCAACAAATACATAGACCCTATATGACTTTTTGAGGAGATTCACCGCAAGCTTAGATTTTTAAAAGGCTCAGTCACTGGCCTTGGGTTTGTACAGTATAAGAGTAGCTTTCTAACTGTACGACCTCAAGAAAGGTTGTACGGGCCTCAGTTTCTTAGTCTGTAAGACAAAGGGCATAGAGAAAGTGATTTCTAGGCCAGCTCTAACCCTCTGATACTACAAACCTTAAGGCAAAGAATGCAGTCAAATGCCTCCAGTAGAAAGTGAAAGAGAGAAAACTTGAAAAACTAGGACAATAGTTTGCTCATTTAGACAGCCTGATGTTTCTATAGTGGGGGAAAAGGAGAAAATGAACTTTTCCTTTAAAAAGTTAAAGCTTAAGACTTCATGCTTTGCTCTGATTGACACATAAATTGGATTGGAGACACAGTTCTGGGAGGGGGTGTCTTATAATGTACAGAGTACAAAGAAACCTGGCAATTTGATCAGTTGGAGTGACAGAATTATTCTGACTATATATACACATAAATACATACACATCCATATGTATGTGCATATGTATATATGCACACACACACATATAGATATACTTTTTTTTTATTCCCAAGTACCATAGTAAGGTTGGAACGGACAGTTGACAGTCATTTAGCTGCTGGGGGTAGCAAACCTGGGAATAAAAGGCTTGGTTAAGTTTGACTGAATGGAGTTCCCTGTGGAGTGGCTGATGACAGGTGGTAATTTTTCACCAATCACACCTCCAGGTATCATTTGAAAAACCAACGAGCCCCCACTGGTTTAAAAAACTTCCTATGTGGGTTTTTGCTATTAGCTAGGTAGGATAATCTTTGAAAGATAGTAGGAACAAAAAAGGCAGTTTCTTGGAGTGAGTTTAGGCAGAGGGGAAACTGACTGATAGGCTATTTTTTGAGAGAGAACAAGGAAAGCACCTGCATCTCCTAGGCCTAATGCATTTAATAAAGCTGCCTCCTGAATCTGTCCTGTCACCAACATTCTGGTAATGTTGGCCAAGGTAATTTAAAAAAAGTGTGTGTGTGGTGACACGATGACATTGTGCTTGTGTGACTTAAGACTCAAGACCCATTCAGTCTGCTTACTGGGAGGTCCATAATTTGCTTTTCCCTCTTGGTCCTGCTCCTTCAATCTTGTCTCTGTGTGGGACACTCATTGACTGAGATGCTGACAGATTTTGGGCTGCTTTTTGATTCTCCTTCCTTCCTGTGTATGGCATCAGATTTAATGAGTTCTGATTTTTCTGCCTCCATTCTGTTGAAATAGTGGGATCTGTTGAATATTGTTCATTTCCAATTGTGGATATCTGTCTCAGAGCATTACAAAAGGAAGAAATTCTGGAGGAATGATTTTGAGGGAAAATATGACTCAGACAAAGGGACTTACCTAAGAAGACTACCTTAAATCTTTCAAAGAAGTGAGGAGAGACATTCTGAATCAGAATAGTGCAATGAGAGCAATACGTTGCATGAAAAAAATTTGGGAAAAAAACAGAGGAGAAGGTTGTGGTCACAAGGCAGGTTGAATCAAAGATAATAGCACATGGGTAATAGGTGCTCTGGGATGCTGATTTGGTCTTGCCCTCTGTCTTCAGACTGGACTATAACCTAATTCTCCCTTTGTTTCTGTTTACTCTTTTATGTAAATGAGATAATTAGATGGATGAAGTCCGTTTGCTGCCCAATACTCTTTGTGCCCCTGAAAGTCTCCCACTGTTAGACACTATTTTGCTCTTTTCTATGAAATCTTTCTTTATTTTTTGTTTGAGATTATTGTTTGAGATTATTTGTGTGTTTGAGATCTTTGCACTCACTTTTTTCATGTTGGGAGTCCAGTTGGAAGCCACTAGATGGCCTCTACTTAAAATCCTGGGAAACAACTATGGGAAAATTGAGAATTAAGATATGGCTTTAACATAAAGGAGGGAGCTTAACTCACTAGAGTAGTTAGGAGGGTTGTAACACATATGGTTATTTAGCTGATTTCTAGATTTCAAGCCAAAAAATGAAAATGAATTTTGTTTTCTGTGCCCCTCATGAATCAAAGTATCATAGTCTGGGAACTTAAAGTTGTCTGGTCTGTACTTCCTCTTCCCCTACAAGATGAGATTTGTCATACTCTACAGGGGATCTTTATCATATCTTTTGCAGGGTTGGCCAAGACTAGGGACCTAACAGAGGATCAGATGAGTTGACTTTTATAAAGCTCTTAGTACAGTGCCTGACACACAGTAGGTACTTTATAAATGCTCCTCTCCCCCTAGCTACCAAAACTTCTTTTTTTGGTTACACTGCTTTATGAAGGAGGCCAACTTTGAATTAGAGAAAACTTTAAGGAGGTTGAGCTGTAGAAAAAGGAGTTTGCAGCTTCCCCTCTCATTTAACTTCCTTTCTCCAATCCTGGCTTTGAGTAACTGCCAAGCTTCCTAGCACTGTTTGCTTTGACAAGAATGAGATCTTTTTTTCTTGAACTGTTTTTCTGTCTTAGTTTGTTGGAATCAAATGTCAGGGATGGAGGGAACAGAGAACTTGTAAACCACTGGGGAACCCAAGGGAGATTGTGTCAAATATGTATTAACAAAGGACCCTCAGCCTGATTCATACTGTTATTAGTGACAATTATGATAATCTCCCCATGTGTTTCTGGGACCTCTGGAGACTGTCTGCTGATATATTTTCCAGTGATTCATCATGTCTAGAAGTATGAAATCTATCAGATGTAGTCTCCAACAAAACTGAGACTACCGTGTCTAGGTAAAATTGAAGACAGTTCCTCACTTTACAAAGGATGGAGGAATGTGAATAAGGCTGGAGACGTGCATCGGCCAAGGAGATGACTGCCTAAAAGATGTGATTAGAGGGAATTTGAGGGAATGTGATTAAAAATTAAAAAAATAAAGATCTCATGATGCCTGAAATTAAATTAAAAGATATTTCCAACACCTATTAGAATGCCTACTGCCATAGTAGATGCTTTAAAAGGCGTATTTTTTACCCTTTTCTCCTATTGATGCGTCATTCCTTGGATCTCCCTTTTGAGAAAGGGCCCAGATAAGCCATCCTTCATTATTCATCGTCATCATGCCTCAGCCACTTTTTCCCTCCTCTCCTGATCTTCTCCCGTTGGCTAATTCTTACTTCAAATTCTCTCCATTTCAAGGAAGTATCTAGACCAGCTATCTTTCACTCTGGGCACTTCATCACCATCTCCCTGCCTGAGTATCCCCCTCATCCAACACACTTTCAGTCTCTGTTTAGATATTACATTGTCTTCTCCCGTTATCATATAAGTTCCTTGTGGGCAGAGACAATTTCTTTTTGCTTGTTTTTGTACTCCTAACACTTAGGATTTTTTTTT
>CM053596.1:84278792-84302655 GCA_028646575.1 Pseudocheirus occidentalis | reverse complement strand
CCACCCAGAGTCAAAATGAAGAAAAGGCCTCCCCTTGGACAAAACTGAGGTTTGTTGGAAATCAAGGGGTGTAAAGTTTGTGTGGTTTTCTAAGAACTTTATTGGAGACTAAAGTTAATGGTTGCCCCATGAGTGGAAATTGTTAATTGATTAATTAATTAATTAATTAATTGATTAATCAATTGTTAATTGATTGATTGACTCTTTAAGTGTTAAGCTGGTTTCCCCCTTAGGGAAACCAGGTGATTCTCCTTTTGTTCCTTGTTCTAAATATTGTATATAATATTGTGAACTGTTGATACTGTGAATTTTGTAGTGAATCTTGATTTGTAATGGAATAAACAGAGTGTTCACGAATACTGTGTAATCCAAATCTTAAAAGCGTTTCACAGTAGCATTCTTTTGGGAATCTACTGTTGACTGGCTTTACATACACCTATTGCCCGCCAGCTCTTTGCTAAGAGGAAGGAGGCACGCTTCATTGCCAGTCCTCAGAACTCAAAATTAGTCACTTTCCTGACATTTTTTTAGGTTAAATCCAAATTCCTTTACTTGGATTTTTTGGAGGGGGGAAGGCAAGGTAATTGGGGTTAAGTGACTTGCCCAAAGTCACACAGCTAGTTGTGTCAAGCGTATGATACAGGATTTGAACTCAGGTCGCCCTGACTCCAGGGCCAGTCCTCTATTTGCTGCACCACCTCACTACCCCATCTTTACTTGGATTTTTTTTTTACCGACTTCCTCTCCACAGGCTAGCCAATGGTATTCTCCTTATTCTTCAAAGTGAACTTCCTACTTCTATCTAAATAAATTTGCCTATATTTCCTCCAACACAGTGTATTCATAATTTTACTCTTACTCCTATTTATCCACAATTTGGAAAAGGTCATTAAAAATGATATTGCGTAGGCAGTGTGGCAGAGTAGGAAGGACTTTGGTTCTTGAGCCCTACATCTCAATTTTGCCTCTGACTCTTATTGGTTGTGTGGCCTCATTGTTTTTAGCTATAAAAGCTAAGCTATGGTAAAAAAAAAATTACCTACGGTACCTACCCCATAGTGTTGTTGTACAGAAATGGCTATGTTAAGCTGGAAACAAATTCCTCCCCCCTCTCTAGAGACCAAGGGATGCATTTGTGGAGTAATGCCCCCAGGTATTGGGAGAAATATTTGGAAATGTATTTTTGCTATATTTTTAAAGTAAATATTTCTCTGCAAAAACTAAACTGGCTATTGAATGATGAAATAAAACTTCTGGGTGCTGGTGCCCCTAAAATTGAGTTTAAGTACTATTATATTAGCAACAATTATTGCTTAAACCTCTACCACTTGTAAGATATTGGGATGTTTCTGTACGTGTGGCATTATTTCTACCTCAAACTCCCCCCTTTCCCCATTCCTGCAATCCCTTTCCTTCTACCAATCTATATCCCTCTGTCCTTTCTAATTTAGCTTAAACTGTAAAAAGAAAAGAAAAAAGAATGAAAAGAAAAAAGACTTCCAAGAAGTCTTCCTTATTTACTTTCACCTCATTCTGATCACTGCTTTTTTTCACATCACTTTGTTAACCAAGTAATATTTGCCACACTGATAAGCAAACCTCTACTAAGCTACGAGAGAGCCAGGTTGAGTCTGCCCAAAGTCTAGAAGAAGGATGATAAAGGGAATAGCATGCCAGACCTGGAGCCAAACAAGAACTGCATTTGAGCCCTGTCTTGTATATATACTAACTATGTGATGCTAAGTAAATCACTTAATGTCTCAGAACTTCAGTTTCCCTGTCTATAAAACGGAGTTAAAAGTAGCACTTTCCTTACAGGATCATTGTATCCTGTTTTTGTAGCTGTTTTTACAAATCTTAAAGTTCTATAAACCTTTCAGCTATTATTAAAAAAGAAGCTAGAAGAAAGCACAGAGAAGAGAATTGAAGGTCTTAGAAGATTCATGTTACAGTTTTGCTTAGTGTTTATCTTTTTCTTTATTTTTCTCAATGGACTTAGACACCTAAGACCTGGGTCCAGATCCAAGCTGCAACATTTCATGTCCATATGACATTGTACAAGTTACTTCTCCTCTCTAGACCTCAGTTTCCTTATCTGTAAAATGAAGGGATCATCTCTGTAATTCTATGGTCCTAAGAATCTGTACAGACTCTTAGGTCTAAGTCACCCACAATCCTTTGATAATGTATAATATTTATATTGGGCTTAAAATGCTGGATTTATAGAACTCATCAAAGAAGATAGGATAGATGCAGTAGGAAAAAAACTTATCCTGTTACATTTTTGAAGAGTTCTTTATTAATCGATAAGTTTCATGGAAGAGGGAAGGGAAGAAGGAAGAGGAAGTAAAGGAGGAGAAAGGGGAAGAGGAGGAGGAGGAGGAGGAGAAAAAGGGGAAGAAGAAGGAAAAGGAGAAGGAGGCGAAGGAGGAGGAAGAGGAGGAGGAGAAGAGGAAGAAGAAGGAAAAGGAGAAGGAGGAGGAGGAGGTGAAGGAAAAAAGGAAGGTTACTTGGATATACTTTGATGTTGGGATAAGATTTTTGATAGGAAGAGGACAGAGGGGAGAGAATTCTAGAAGAGGGAGGAACCATAGGTGAAAGGGGAAAGAGTACAGAGAAGCCATAACATGCCTGTGAAGAGACACATCTAGCTAGAACAGTGAGTCTCAACCTTCCTAATGCCACGGCCTTTTAATACTTGTGTGTAGGCATATCTGTATGTGGGTGGACCTGCCTGGAGATGGATAGAGAAGCGGTGTATCAGTTTCTAAGACCATGGGAAATATGTGTTTTCTAATGTTCTTAAGCAACCTCTGTGAAAGGGTCATTTGACCCCCAAAGAGGTCATGACCCACAGGTTGAGAACCGCTGAGCTAGAATAAAAGTGCATGTTTGAGAATACTGGGACAAAAAGCTTGGAGGCCTTGGGTGGGAAGGTATCTTAGAGGTCATCTAATCTACCCTCTCATTTTGCAGCTGAGGAAACTGAAGAGATTTTTACCCTAAATACAATGTTCATTTTCTTATGTCACATGTAGAAATTGAGATAAATTCTCTCAGGCCTAAAGATCTTCCTGAGGAATAAATCAGGCACTTGAGGAGCCACACTGAGCATTTCCTCTCCCCTGGATAGGATAACACCTACAGCATGTTTGATATATAAAGGTGGTTCTGCCTCTACAGCATAATTTCACTATTTTTCAGCTGTTTAGCTAAAATAACACTCACCACACAGACTATGGATTCATAATATAGGAGTCAATTAAAAAATTAGTATTTTATTTTCCCCCAGTTACATGTAAAAACAATTTTTAACATTTGTTTTTTAAACTTTGAATTCAAAATCCTCTCCCTTCCTCCCTCTCCATCACACTCCTTGTAGAGAAAGCAAGCAATTTGATTAATAGTCATGCTATGAAAAAAAACCATAGGAAAAATTCAAGAGAAACAAAGTTAAAAAAAGTATGCTTCAGTCTCTATTCAGACACCATTAGTTCTTTCTCTGGGGATGGTAGCGTTTTTTCATCATGAGTCCTTCAGAGTTGTCCTGGATCATTGTTTTGCTGATAGTAACTAAGTCATTCATGGCTGATGATCTTATAATATTGCTGCTACTTCATAAATGGTGAATTTCACATTGCATGAACCCACACAAGTTTTTCCTTTTTTTCTGAGAGCATCCTGCCTATCATTTCTTATAGTACAATAGTATTCCGTCATAATCACATACCACAACTTGTTCAGTTATCTCCCAACAGCTAGGCATCCTTTCAACTTCTAATTTTTTACCCCCCAAAAAGAGCTGCTATGAACATTTTTGTATATATAGGTCCTTTTCTTTTGTTTTTATTTCTTTTGGGAAATAGACCCATATATAGTGATATTACTAGGTCAAAGGGTATACATAGTTTTATAGCCCTTTGGGCAATAGTTCCAAATTGATCTGCAGAATTGTTGAATTGGTTCACAGCTCCACCAACAGTGCATTAAAGTCTCATTTTACTCATGTCCCCTCCAACATTTGTCATTTACCTTTTTTGTCCTATTATTGAATCTTATAGGTATGAGGTAGTACCTCAGAATTGTTTTAATTCACAATTCTCTAATCAATAGTGAGAGTGCTTTTTATATGGCTATAGATAGCTTTGATTACTTTGTAAGAAAACTGATTATATCTTTTGATCGAATAGCTCTAATTGTTACAAATTTGACTCAGTTTTCTATATGTTTCAGAAATGAGGTCTTTATGAGAGAAACTTGCTTTAATTTTTTCCATATTTACTATTACTAATTGTATTGCCCTTCATTTTATCCCCCCCACTTTTTTTCTATTTTTTCTCTCTTTCACCCTTTCCCTCCTAAAAAGTATTTTGCTTCTGACTACCCCATCTCCCAATCTGCCCTCCCTTCTATCACCACCACACATTTCTTTTCCCTTTCCCCTCCTACTTTCTTGTAGGGTAAGATATGTTTCTATATCCAATTGAATGTGTATGTTATTCCCTCTTTGAGCCAATTCTGATGAGACTAAGGTTCACTCCCTCCCTCCTCACTTACCCCCTCCTCCCCTCCAGTGCAGAAGCTTTTTCATGCCTCTTTTATGTGAGATAATTTACCACCACTCTACCTCTCCCTTTCTCTTTCTCCCAGTACATTCCTCTCTCACTTCTTGGTTTGTTTTTTTTTTTTTGGAGATCATCTCTTCATATTCAACTCACACCTGTGCCCTCTGTCTGTATATGCTATGTTTATTGTTCCGTGTTTAGGTAAGTATGAACCTGTGATTTGATGTGTGTGGTAGCTTCTAAGACAGAAACACCCTCCATCCATGCATACAGATGATTCATATGTTCCTTATAGGTTTAGAAAGTTGTTTAGGGCTTTGAGAGGTCAAGTGTCATGTCAATGACCACACTTGAATGAATGAATGAATGAAATAAGCATTTATTAAGTACTTACTATTTGCCAAGCACTCTGTTAAGTTCTGAATATACAGAGGGAAAGCTGAGACAATCCTTGTGTTCAAGGAACTCACAATCTATTTGATAGGAATCACAAATATGGAGAAGTAGTAGCCAAGGAGATATATTTTGGTATGGTAACTTGCAGGAATGATCAGCTGAACTACAGAGGAATTGATTACCACATCATTTTTGTAGCAATAGTAGTTCACAGAAGAAGAGGTAGGAAAAAAAATTGATATAACATTCAGGAGATAGCCATGTTAGCTGGCAGAAAGATGTTCAAGGTAGAGGGAGGACTGGGGCCAGCTAGAGAGGGTAAGCTATGTAGTTTTAGGCTCAGGAACTCACTATTTAGACCCTTGCTGATCACAGACAGTAGTTCTAAAGCTAAATGAATAAAGTCCCCTAAAGGCAAGGTCTCGGGACTTCTGGTGGTCCAAAGCACATTGGGCAGATGGTAAGAAGATATAGCCAATATATGTAAGAGGCAAAACTGAAACTCCAGTCTTTCTAACTTCAAGTCTGACCCTTTATTTACTATGCCATGCAGCTTCTCAGACAATCATACAATCATAATATCAAACAAATTCTTCCCAAATAGTCCATTTTATTGAGATTATTTGATTTAGCCTAAAACTCAGACCTTTGTTATGTTACCCTAAGGTCCTGAAAGAATTGATATGTAGCCCTAATGTAGTGAACTCACTTCCCTGAGGAACTGCTTCAGCATGGGAGGCCTGGGATTATTGGTTGCCTTTATATGAAACAACTGGATTAGTCAGAGTCAAAAGTTCTATTTCAATCCAGTTATCCCACACTGTATTATTATGGAGTCTACTGGGTAAAAATGAGAAGTGTCAATAACTTTTAAAGGACAGTAGTACAGTTTCTTGTGAAAAAAAAATAAGCTAGAAATTTTTTTGGTGCCTTTGTGCACTACTGTAATCTCTGGTCATGTAGTCAGCCAACAAGCATTTATTAAGCACTTCTGTGCTAGGCACTGTGCTAAATGCTGAGATTGCAAACATTAGTAAAAAGAAAGCTAGTCTCTGCTCTCCTGGAGCTTACATTCAATGGGGAAGACAACATGTAAGAGGAAGTTGAAAGGGCAGGGGAGGCTACTCAGCAGGAGGAGTTTAGAGAAATGCAGCCAAGTGGTAAAGGAAGAGATAGTTAGCTTGGGTACCCTCTTTAAATGGAGGTTCTGGGAGTTGTCCTCTACCCTCCACTGCAAGAGTAAGGGACTCCAGGGACAGCAGAGGAGCTAGGTGGACATTATAATATAGAATCAGAAAGAGGTAAGTTCAAATCTTGCCCTGAATACTTATTAGCTGTTTGATACTGGGAAAATCATGTAATCTCAGCCTCAGTGTCCTCATCTGTAAAATGAAGGAGGTAGAATCCATAGGCTCAGAGTTCCCTTCTGGCTCTAAATCTAAGCTCCTTTGAGTAAAACCATATAAAGTCTTAGAAAGAGTCAGGATGCTGTAGTGTAAAGAGCATCAGAGTCAGGGTGTGGTATAGCAGCTACTACACTGGTCCAGGAAGACCTGAATACTAGCTTTGTGACTTTGGGCATCACTTAACTTCAGCCTCAATTTCTTCAGCTGTAAAATGTGGATAATAATAACACCTACCTCATAGGGCTGTTGTGAGAATCAAGTGAGGTATTTTTTAAAGTACTTGGCTCAGTGCCTGGCACACAGCAGACACTATAGAAGTTCTTATTCTTGAGTCTCCTTCCTCTCCTCTCTCCTGGATTTGGAGTCGGTGGACCCAGATTCTGTTTCCTGTTCTGCCACTTTGTTCCTGAATGCCTTTGGATAAGTCACTTCAACTCTCTTAGTCTCAATTTTCTGTTCAGTAAAACAGTAAGTGTGGACTAGATGACCTCTAAGGGACCATCCAGTCCTGATTCTAGTGTCTCTTATGTTGCTTTGTAAATAATAGATTCTTAGTAAATGACTGTTGGAAGACTATTGAACAAATTTAAAAAAATCCATCACCCAGACCTAACTGCTCCAGTGCCAACATCTGTATCTTAGACTTAGTTCAAGTATTTCACTATCGGTATTCCACGCCCTCAATAAGATGTGTCTCTGGATCCTAGGGAGGTGAAGGGAAGTGTCTGCTCCTTAGGTGAAAGGAAGTATCTGCTCCATCGCTGGGAGGATACAAGAGCATTTAGCTAGGATTTCTGGGGACAAGGAAGAACAAAATTAAAAACCAGAGTGGGGCTGGAATACAATGAGGTGGCATCTCCCCAGAGGACTACAGTGCTCAGTCCTGCTTAGCATCATTCCTAGTATGCTTCAATGTTCTTGAGTCCCTTGTTCCCTTGTTTTCTGATTCTCATGCACAGACTTTAGCATGTCAGTCTCTGACTTTGTTTCTGGACTTGGAATCTGAATTCTCCCTTTTGGAGTTATTGCTAATTGATTCTTGAATTGACCTGGATTTGGTTTAAAAATGCTAAGTGTCAGCTATTACTATGATTCTTTACCTTCTGGCCTATCTGATTACCATCTCTCTATGCCAATTTGAACTCCCTTGGGACAAGAAGGGATGCCTCCAAGCTTCCTCAAGGCAATCCCCCCCCCTGAAGTTCACAAGGTTCAGCACACCTCAAACCCTTCAGGACTTCTCTTGCCTGGAACTCAAGGATCAGCCAGGCCACCAACAAACAAAGTCCCATCCTGTTCATGTATTCAGTCAGCCACTGAGCCCACAAAATCTGTCTCTGAAATTCTCCTGCTTATAAACACTGGCCTTCTCCTAAGTCAACATGGTTCAGGGGAGTGTCTCAGCCAATGTCATTCTTCCAAGTCAGCAGGGGAATTCACACCTTTTCACGGGGAAGGGGGGGGAATGCACACCTTTTCACCAATGGACTGAGTTCTATACTTAACTCTAGGTTACTAGGATCTACTTAACATCTGATCAAACAAATTAATTACCATTACAGTTGTGTGGGAGCTGTGAAACTTTGCTGCTTCTACTTCACCATCTTGACTCCACCCCTCCCCAGGCCAGCTTTCATTTGAATGTAAGAGGCAGTGATCATAAAATGATGAATATGAAAAGTTCAGCAAAATTTAGAAAAAGTTGCATTGGCTGATGCAAAGAGAGATAAATAGAACCAGAAGATTTATATGATGACCATAATAATGTAAAGGAAAACAACAGGCTCCAGAGCTTTGATCAATGCAGCAATTAAGAGAACAATAGCTGTGAATGAGTCATAGATTTTCAAAGGTGACAAATGCATTGATGTATTTTGCTTGACCATGCCTACTTGTTACAGTGGAGGCTCCTGTGGTCAGTGGGATTCATTGGGAAAGAATAGTAATGTTAAAAGGAGAAAAAACATTTATATCACATGCACTACCTGTACAAGCCATCAGGCGATGCTCTAAGGTGCAGCTTCTTGGCACTTTTCCATTGTGCATGTGCCAACAATACCTAAAATTCAGATATAACCAGGCAAATCACTAGACAAGTTAGAATGCAAGAATTACCAGCTGCCAGCACACATGGCTGGCTCAAACTCGTTAAAGAGTGAAAGTGCTTCTATCAAATGGAAAGGTATCCTCAGAAGTAGAAAACAAGATGAAAATTTTTGTTATTCCTTTAAAAAGTCCCACTATTGCAATATATCTTGCTTAGTTAACCTCTTTTATTCTATTACAATAGTGAGATGCTTTTCAGCCCCATACTTCCCATTTATTTGATGCCAAATGGAAAGTGAGAGACATGAGAAATATGAGATAGTAGGATTCACAAAGATCTTTTGTATCAGTATATAGGGCATACCAATATCCATTATGAGTGGATGATGTTGAGGATCTGTTCATATGAAAAGTATTACTTTCCCATAGGCAACAGGAGCAAGTAAAGCATGTGGTCAAATAGGAAGAATTGATACTAGAAAAATGTGCATGAGAGCATTCTTAAAAACATCTGTACCCCAGACCAAGTTTAATAATTTTGCTATCTTTATTGAATAAACTGAAATATGGAACCTGAGTTCTTAGGAGAGAAGAGCTGGTGTCCACACATTCTCTCTGCTATATAGGTTAAAGGAGTCCTAGCTATAATATTTGAAAGCATGGGAAAGCAAATTGAAAAACCAGGTAGGGTTGGAACCCAGTGGGACAATAACTCCTACCAATACCCACAGTGTCTAACCATAGCTCTTCTTAGACCTAGTTCTTATTTTCTTGTTGCTGAGCAACTAGTTACTTAAATTCCCAGTAGTAGTACCTTGGACAGAGTTCCACATATCAAGCTTTCACTTGGTTGATAGACTGGAACCTGCAGTTTCTCCTGAAAGTTGGTTGTTAATTGATTCTTGGACTGGTTTTTATAAAGATCAGTTTTACCATTTGTTATTTATTCTGGGACTTGTCTTGTTGCCATATTCATATTGCCATCAGGCCTCCCCTTAACCCTGACTCAGAGAAACTCTTTAGGTTCTGGCATGCAACTGGCATTAGATAACTCTATTTCAATATCTTATTTCAATTTTATGCTTCTTTCCTATCTCTTCGTATGTTATGTTATGATATTGGATGTGTTCATGAAGAGAACTTTTGGACTTGTTTTACCTTTGGTTTCACTCTTTGAAGACATATAATACTGATAGTGAAAATCTGCCTAGAATTTCTTCATTACATGGGCAGGATAATGCCATTCCAATTTGCTCTACTATTAAAGGATGATGTAGTCAATCACTGACTTGAGAGTAATTAATTTTTTCATAGCTTTACTATAAGATGTGCAAGCAATTGGCCTGTGATGAAACCTTGGCATCATTTACTATGGGAGCCTGCTGTTTAATTCTTCCCCTGTCGTAATTCATCAGTTGTTTGCCTTGGAGGGCTGTCTATTTATACTTATATACGTGATGAATTTTTGTCTCATATAAGTCATTTCTCAAGATGGAATTCTTTCTCATATTAATTTCTATGAAAAAATGATGACACTTTCCACCTTGGGTATGAAACCTCACACAGCCTGATATGAGTCCCAGAGAAAGCTAATAACTTGCTTAAGGTCATATTGTTGTGGTTTAAACCTAGGGATTCCAAAAACTGTTGAGGTGAGGGCTCTGCCCATCCAGAAACAGCTGGGGTTTCATGATGTGTTGTGATGGATCCATCTCAAAGAATTCAGAGTCAGACCACCTCTAATTCAAGTATAGGCATTTATTGAGACTCACACTTCTCATGAAGCAGGCTAAGTTCCAAGAGGAACCAGAAACTTCAGAGAAAGCAAGATGGATTTTTATAGGATAAAGATGCAATTATATTGTCAAAATTTACATAGACTAGAGGAATATGAAAAAAGGCAGGAAGAGTTTGTTAAGAGATTAGGTTATGGAGGAGGGGTCCCATCTATGGTTCAGTGGTTAAACATTCCAACTGGCTAGCTATTGTGACCCTGTCTTGGGTTAGATGGATAGTTAGGTATTGTGACCCTGTCTTAGGCTAGATGGATGATGTGATTGTGATTGAATACAGGAACACACCTGTTTCTGTGGGAATGGGTTTGGTGGCAGTGATTAAGTAGAGGCAGTAGCTGGTTTCCCATCACATGGACACACTTACTGTTTCTGTGGGAACTAAGAGTTCAGGGACACACCTATTGTTCCAGTGAGCAGTGAGGCACATATGAAGAAGTTAGGACACTGGCGGGGGGGGGGGGCAGGTATAATGGGGCTGCTATTCAGTGGGTCCAGAACTATAATGAGAATATTGGGATTGGGGCAGTTTTATTAGAATTCCATCAGTATTACTGGTTAGCTAATGGCCAGTCTTGAACTGAAATCCAGATCTCATGACATTTAATTCAAGCATCTTTCTGTCTGATTGTATAGGAAGCAATATGGACATCTCATATTCAGTCATGCGCATTAGTTAATTGTGTATCTGGCATACAATTTATACTCATGTGCCCACATAATATTCTAATCCTGAACCATAAATCATGCATGAAGGACCTATCATTTCTTTGGAATGGGAAATCCTGCCAACAACCAGATAACATAACAACATATGACCAACAACCTATGGAAAGATGCCTCAAGGTGCTTAAAGGTTAAATGACTTGTCAAAAGTCAAACAACCAGTAAATGTTGGTGTCAGGATTTGAATCCAGGTCATAATTACTGCAAGTTCTATACCTCCTCTATACTGGATCATATACATACAGACATAATACGCACACATGCATGCATGTGTGTGTAACATATGATATAGTAAAGGCATTGACATGAAAGTACAACTTCTAATCTATACAAAGGTAGCTAGATTAGATGATTGTCAATTCCATGAAAACAGGACTGTAACAGTGGAAAGGGCCCTTGACTTGACTCCAAATATTACTTGGCAGAATTTGACCTTGGGTAAGTCTTTGAACTTCAGTTCCCTTGCCAATCTTGGTGGGATAGTAAGTGTCTCACTAAATTTGGGCATAGCAATCAGAAAGAGAATGGGAATAGTGAAGAAATATTGATGTTCAAAGTGGTGCAAGCCAACTAGTATTAGGGAAAGGCCACTAGATTTGAACTCTGAAGGCATGGGTTGAAATCTTAGCTCTTGATGAATTCTTATGTGACAGGAAAGTTACTTTCCTCATTAGTTCCCAGATCCATCAAATTAGTGGACTAAACTAATGACATGAACATTCTTTCTGGCTTTAATCAATGATCCTAGAATATGAAAACCAGGATAATGAAGCTTGCCCTACTTGTTTCATGGGGTTGTGAATACTGCCTCTGAGACAGAAAAAACCTGGGAATCAAGTCTTGCTTCAGACAGACACTGGCTGTATGGCCCTTGGCAAGTCCCTCAGTGATCTTGGGAAACTTGTGGAGGGACTTTCTTATAAGGATAAAATCACAAGTGTAATAAAAGAATAACTGACATTTACATAGCACTTTAAGGATTTCAAAGCATAATAGAGTGGTGTCATGACAAAAAGAGTGGATTTGGAGTCTGAGAAATTGGGTTCAAATCTTTTATAAATATTCAATTGCTGATTCTTCATAAGTCTGTTGGGTAAAAGGTGCTATAGTTATTACTATCTTCCCATTTTACAGATGAGAAAACTGAGACTGAGAAAAGTTAAGTCACGTCTTCAGTGTGATAAAGCTATTAAATGTCTGAGGCAAGATACTGTCCCAGGTCTTCTTGACACCAAGGCTAATGCTTTATCTATTATGCCACCAGCTTCCCTCTATATGCAAAGTACCTTGAAAACTTCAAATGCTATATTAATATTAGACATTATTATTGTGATCTCTAAGGTCCTTTCTAAGTTTAAAATTGTGGGAAGTCAGCAACAAGTAGCAGCAGCAGCAGTAGCAGTGTCTGCTTCTGGAGATCTGGGCCCACAGATGGTGGAGGATAAAGTGATGATGCAAAATCCCCAAAGCTTGGGACAGTACAGTCACCCCAACCCCCACTGGAAGCAGAGTGCTACCTTGAAAAAGAGTTAGAATGTCAAGTATTTGGCTGGGAAAATGAGCAAACAGTGTAAAAGAAAAGTCAGGCCATAGAATCTTACTTTGCTGACAAAGAAGATCAAAACATACAACTAGGGGCGGCTAGGTGGCGCAGTGAATAGAGCACTGGCCCTGGAGTCAGGAGGTCCTGAGTTCAAATCCGGCCTCAGACACATAACACACACATACACACAAAACTAGCCGTGTGACCTTGGGCAAGTCACTTAACCCCAAATTGCCCTACCCTTTCCCCCCAAAAAAAGCAAAAAAAAAATAAAGCAGAGACTACTGAAAAAAACATACAACCAGAAGAAGATAACAAAATCAAAGCTTCTATATCAAAAGTCTTCAATAAAAATATTAATTGATCATAGGCCATGGAAGACCTCAAAAAGGATTCTGAACATCAAGCAAGAGAAATAGAGGAAAAATTGGGAAGAGAAATGAGAGTGATTCGAGAAAATAATGAAAAATGAGTTAGCAGTTGGCTAAAGTAGACCACCCCAAAATTCTGAAGAAAATAACACCTTAAAAAGTAGTCCAAATAATACAGATTTTCTATTACACTACAGGAATGGAAAGAAAATTCAAATGATTATTTAGTCAATTCCCTCTAATTTCAAGAAGAATTTCACCTAAATTTTCTTCAGTAGGTGAGATTCTATATTTTTTGACTCATTCCTGTCATTCTGCTCACAATTTTTCAGTGGATGCCTTTTCATTCTTGAGTATTGTTTAAATTCCTTTGGTATTCCAACTCTGTTTTGTAGTAGCAATAGTGGTTAGTGGTTCTGGGCGAGAGACAGACAGACAGAGAGAGAGAGAGACAGAGACAGAGAGAGACAGAGAGACAGAGACAGAGAGAGAAAGAGAGAGAGAGAGACAGAGATAGAGACAGAGAGAGAGACAGAGACAGAGACAGAGACAGAGAGAGAGACAGAGACAGAGAGAGAGACAGAGACAGAGAGACAGAGACAGAGACAGAGAGACACAGAGAGACAGAGAGTGAGAGAGATAGAGACAGAGACAGAGACAGACAGAGAATGAATAAGCTGTCAGCCTAAGAATTAACATATAATTGTGTGCTCAGCATTATACCTATCATTGTGTCTAGTGCCATAATCAATAAAAAATAAACAAAGAAACAAACTCAATCATGCCATTGGTCTTACAGTTGGATCTTAGAAATAATTCCACTTGAGGGATAGCTAAGTGGCATAGTGGATAGAGCACTGATCCTGGAGTCAGGTGAACCTGAGTTCAAATCTAGCCTCAGACACTTACTAGTTGTGTGACCCTGGGTAAGTCACTTAACACTGATTGCCTCCACAGAAAAGGAAGATATAATGCCATCTGAATCTCTTATTTGCCAGACAAGGAAACTAAGAAGAGAAAAGAAAAAACAAAGAAACTATAGAAGGGAAATTATTTATTAAGGTCATATAGATTAATAATGAGCAGATTTTAGATTTGAAAGCAGTTCTTCTGACTTCCAATCAAAGTCTTTTTCCATTGTCCCACCCTGGCATTTTGGAACCTGGACCTAGGAATAATAGTGTCTACTCATATGATCCTTTAAAGAGTAATCCATAGACTTTTGAAATGCATGATCTCATTCAATGTTCACAATAATCCTAAGTGAGACATTGGGTGTATATAGACCCGACTAAAGGGAAAAGTCATAGGAGCAGCAGCTAGACCTGTTGGATAGAAAAGTGCCTTAGTGGGAGCCATTTGAAGGCAATTGGAAACAAAGGAATTCCATTAAAATCCCTCTTCCTTCAATGTTTATGCCTAAGAGGCAGAGTGAGAATGGAACTTTGGGGAACAGAGCTATGTAATGGTTCCATATAATGGTCAGATTGGTGCTAAGGGGAGATTAACTGTAATAACACAGGCTAAGTACTCCTAGGAGGAAAGCTTGACTAAGAGATCAGGGATTCTCATCTTTACCTCTTAGTGACTAGTTCTTCTGTTCTAGTTTTTATTCTTGTGCTCAGTAACACATGTAGAGGTTCTAATAAAAATAAAAAGCTCACATTTATATAGCATTTTAGGTTGTACAAAGTGATTACATACATCACCTCTTTTGATTCTTAGAAGAAACTTGGGAGATAGGTGTTCTTCCTAGCCTTGTTTTTAAGATTAAGAAATTGGGACTGAGAGAGATTAAATAATTTCCTGGAGCCAAACATAAAGACTCTTTTCCAACACAGTCACCATTACTATTCTGGTGTTTTTGTGAAAGAGAAGGTAGCCTGAGTTACTAAAATGTATTCTTGGAATAAAATGTGACCATGTAAGCAATGTGGATACTTTAGTTACTGCTCAGACACCAGGTAGACCAACTGCATTCACTGACCAATGCTGGGCACGTAAGATGGAAGAATTGATTTATAAAAGCATATGAGAAGAGAAAACCAGAGATCTGTCCTGTCTGAGAAGGAGGGAAGATTTCAGGGAATCTTAGGTTTGGAACTGGAAGAGATCTGAGAGATTGCATGGTCCATCCTCTTCATTTTTATGAATGAGGAAACAGGCCAGAGAGCTAACGTGAATTGTCTAAGGTTATACAGGTATCAAGAAACTAGGTCACATGCCCAATTTCTTTGATTTTATGCCTAATATTCTTTTTAAAATGAAATTTATTCATGCTTTTTTGTACCTTAGTTATTTTCTAATATTCCTCTACTTGAAGCAAACATAAAGAAGTAAATAAATAAAAATAAATACCTACAAAGTAGGCTTGTTTTCTTCTATAGATTTTAAAGCCATTTCCTTCTGTTCTCTTCTTTATCCTCCTTTCTCTCCCTCTCCCATAATAGGACATTCTAACAAAATTTTTTCATTCCTCACACATACATATAAAACAGAGATATGCTAAAATCAGCTAGAACTGGATTCTGAGAGTTGAATGCTAAATTATCAGTATAAGTATTTGCAAAAGACTAAAAATCAGGATTTGATTTATTGGTTTTTTGATTATCTAAATATAAGACAGTAATGGAAAAAACTATTAATAATTCAAATTAAACTTTAAGACGTATCATATACGTCTGCAAACCCATTGTTAAAATTTACTAGCACATAGTTGATATTAGCCTACTATGAAAAACTAAGGCAAAAATATCTGAATGAACATGGTGAAAAGAAAAAATTTGGAGTTATAATCATGCGATCTAGTTTAGAATCATGGGTTCTAAGGACTGAGCCAAGATGGTGGAGGAGAAGCACAAACTTGGAGTGACCTCCTGCTCCAATCACTTCTAATACATGCAAAAAAAAAATGACCAAACAAACTTTAGAGCTACAGATCCCACAAAGCAACAGAGAGAAACAAATCTCCTGCTGATGACAGCCTGGCAGGTGGACAGGAAGGGTCTATCACACTGAGCTAGGAGCCCCACACAGTCCCATGAGCCCCATGGTTCTGACCCCAGGGCAGCAGAGAGCAGCAAGGAGCAAGTGCTCTGGAGCCGGCTTATACTGACTTTCCAGAGGTGGTTGCTAAATTTGCAGTGTTAGTGTTTGCACCTCTGAAATTGACCAATGATACAAATTAGGGCTTGATACATTGTTTTGTTGATTATTTAAACTTAAGACAATGATAGAGAAAATGAAGATTAAATAAAAGTGTGTCATGTGTAAAAAAAGAAAAAGATTCATGGGTTCTAGTTTAAGCTTTGTGACTAAGAACCTCGAGTCTCCTAAGCAATATACGGGTCAGTTTCCTTCCCTTTATTGACTATTGAATTCTAGGTTCCTTTTCTAAGAAAATTTTATAATCCAATGAGCTTATGAAAATAATGACAAATTGCCTGGTAATAAAAAATTCTATGAATAATTTTTCAATACTTCAAGTATCCCTATAATCATGGGGTAGATACCCCTTCCAATGAAGCAGATTTTAACTCCTCTGAATGTAACTAGATGATTTTTCTGAGTTAATGCAGCTGAAACATTTATCGCCTTGCAGACAACCTGGTGATCGCCGCTGAACTAGGCTAGTTCTCAGCCTGCGTTTATCAGCAGATCCAGACTGAATGACTTTACATCTGGGTAGAAATTGGCTGAGCCAGATCTCCTAACATTGTATTCAAGAATCTAGGGTCAATGTCATACCACAGTTAGGACGTCAGAGGACTGATGATTCATGATTTATAAGTGCAACCCCTCAAGGAACAGGTAGGAAAAAGTTTGTATTTACTGTGCACAAAGTGTGGGAAAAGTGCTGTGGCCTGTCTGGGGGCACAGAGTCATAGATCTTTTCCCAAGTGGAGAGAAGACCAAAGTTCTGTGCATAATATTACTCAGTAAGCCAGGGATCTGTTCAGTGTATGTGCAGCAGGCCAGGTATAGTTCTTTGGAGTTGAGGCAGGATACCAAAAGTTTGTCTTACGTAAAGGAAGGCAGAAAGTCATTCAGAGGACCCAAAGTTCTAACCCAGTGAGCATAATCCCATTATTAGGTCAAGGCAGAATGAGCAGGCATGATCATTCTCATCAGACAGAGAGAAAAACAGAAACATAGATGAAGTATGTAGTCTAAGGTCATATAGCTGGCCAACGATAGTCATTCTAGAGCCCACATTTGCTGACTTTTACTCTATCATCTTTATTTATGTGGAGGAACATGAGGCAGTTTGGAGCATTTAAAGCCAGATCACTTCCCGCCTTACACAGGGAAGAGAGTGATGGTGGTGCTGAATTAGGCCCATGAGCTCATTTCATAATGCAACTACTTAGCTCTGTAAAGTATTTGGAAATTCTGTTGAGATGATGGATGCCATGTCTCATAAAATGATCTTACCCCCAGCTTGTAAATAACTGTCGGAAAGTTCTCTTCTATTAGTTCTTTTTTTTTAATGTAAGAATAATTGATTAAGGGCAGAGAAGAACTGACTTACAAGAAAAGATTAGGCTCAGCTGAACAACTTGGGCTTGAGAGCAATCTGATTAGCATTCATGAAGGTTTGAAGAAGATAAATACCAAGCAGAGAGTGGGATTGTTTGAGACTAGAGTCCAAAGAAGGGTAATTATAATGAGACAAAAGGAAGCGTGAGGGAAGAAAATTAAACCAGAGAAAGTGGTGGCTAACTACCTGGGGGAGAAAGTGTGTACAAATGAAAGAAATGAAATCTTTAAGACTGGGAAGTCCTCCAAGAGGAATTAAGGGCAGCACATTGCTTGAGGAATTATACTGTAGATAGAATATTGTGCTATGGTGTGCTACAGTCTTGTGTCAGCAAGGAGACATCTACCTTGGTGGAGGTAGCATAGAAACATCCATCAGGAGATTCTCTGGCTCAGAAACCATTCTTCACAAAATCATGGAGAAGCAAGAGACCCTTGCTTCTGAGAAAATAATTGCATTAAAGAGTTGACAGTTTGTCTATGGTGGGTCTGTTACTGACATGAAGATGAATGACCTAATAGACTGCATATGGGGAACTTTAAGGAGAGAAATGACAGGACAGGTCATTTAACTCATTTCCCTCCCAGGTCTGATCCTGCCTTTCTGGACTTCAGAACAACACCTGAGTTGCTGTCTCATTCTGGAACTTCCCTCAGTGCTGAGGGTCTCTTTGCAGTGGAACATCTGGCCATCCACATGTCCTCAATCTAGTGTATCCTTCCGCCAAGCCCATACTCTTATACCATTGCTAAGTTCTTCAAGGGGTCTCCCCTTGATCAGCCTTCATGTCCCTCCTGGCCTAGCCCCTGACTTTCCAGGCTTCAAAACCATGCCTCTGTTGCTATTTCATCCTGGAACTGACCTCAGTAATTGGGGTCTCTTCACCCCAAAGCAGCCAACTACCCCCAGTGAACTGTGGGAGAATCGTTTGGAATATACTTCCGCCAGACCCTGTTTTCTCATTGGTGAACTCCTCTGGGGGCTTCCATTTGGGGGCTGGCCAGGTCTGTCATCCTTCATTTTCTTTCCAACTATGTCATAAAACTGTGGAATTTGCTGCTAGGTTCCTCCCCAACTGCAATATTCAGCCCCCTTTTTTTTGTATTGGTGTCCCCTGGTGGAATGTAAATTTGCTGACAGGAGGGTCTACTACTATCACTATTTTTTTTGCTTGTACTTCTATCCCTAAAGCTGAGCATGGTGCCAGGTATATGAGAGACCCTTAAACAAATGCTTGCTTCCTTTCTTTGGTCTCTCTGGGCTTCAGTTCACTAATTTGTAAAATGGGGTAAGGGGGTGTACTACATGGTTTTTACAATCTAATACACTTGCAAATCTGTGATTTTATTCAGATTTGGTGATATTTCCTATGCAGTAAATGTAAAAAGAAGTTGGAAATATATATATCCTTGCAGTGTGGGATATAGTTATGAGATGTTTTTCTTTATAGCATTCAAATTCAGTCCATCCTACATTTTAAAAAAAAAGCATTTATTAAGTGCCTACTATGTGTAAGGCACTGAGAATGCAACAGTATAAATATCCCTGTGCTCAAACACTTTGTGTTCCATGGGGGAAGGGAACCACATGTACCCATTTTGCAGAGCAGATAGAGCAGTGGAGCTGGAGTCAGGGAGACCTGAGTTCATATTCTTCCTCAGATACTTGCTAGTTGTGTGGCTCTGGGCAAGTATGAGGAAAAGCAAGGCAACACTTTTTTTTTCATTTTGGAGGCAGGAAGGTAGGGCAATTGGAGTTAAATGACTTGCCCTAGGTCACATGACTAGTTTGTGTGTGTGTGTGTGTGTGTGTGTGTGTGTGTGTGTGTGTGTGAAGTGTCTGAGGCCGGATTTGAACTCATGTCCTCATGACTCCAGGGTTGGTGCTCTATTCACCACGCTACCTAGCTGTCCCAGGCAACACTTTTGGTTGAAACAGAGATATTAAATAGTGTAACGTGAAACGTCTGGAAAAAATAGTCTGAAGGCAGATTGTGAAGAACTATCAGTGTTAAAAAGAGAGATCTGCATCTTGTCCTCCAGTAAAAAGGGAACTATTGAGATCTGTTGATTAGGATTTTAAGATAGTGCTATCTATGCTTTAGAAATATCAAGTCTACAGCTGTTTGAAGGATGGATTAAATAGGGGACAGCCTGAAAATAGGAAACCAGTTAGAACGCTGTTGAAATTATCAAGATGAGGAATGATGAAGGGTAGTGGCCATATGAGTAGAGAGAAGGATACAGATGTGAGACGTTCTTTGGAGGTACAATCAAGAAGACAAACAAAAACAAATGTCTCCCTTATCAATAAAGGACACTTGGTTTGCGAACTCTTTCCATCAACACAGATGTGACTAAACAGCTGTTTCCTAGGGAGTGATTTTAGATCTATAGATCTAAAAAAAGCTTGCTGAGGATTACACATGGAGGGTGTGTGGAAGGTGGGGTTTGACCTCCCAAATTCTCCTTACTTCACACCTATCACCTTGTCCCTTATGCCCTATGCCTTTAACTACATCGAGTACTCTTAGGCTTTATTATTTTGAAGCCCTTGGAAGTGTTTTATCATTAACATTTTCTTGGCTGCTTTTACACTTGTGAACTAAAGGGCAGTGTTTGTAAAAAGTGCCAGGATAAAAGTACATGAGAGTTGGGTCTTGTATCAATAGCCAGACATAATGTGAAGGTTTCATTCCTTTCTCCCACAATGGTTTTGTGAAGACTCCCCAGTGGATAGCAGAGGCTGGGGCTCTTGGGTCCTCTCTTACTGAGCAGCTTACTCATGGAGAATGAAACAGTCTGCCTTTATCTGTCATGCCTGAATTTCCTTCACTCTTGGGGACCCATTCTTCCAAGGGCCAGAAAGATTCAAAATCCTGTGGCAGAGGCACGTTCCCCAGGGGTCTAGCATATAATACACTTCACTGGACTGGGGAAGTTGCTATAGGAAGAGCGAATCTCTGGAGTTTGCTCTTCACAAATATTCCTCTGACTCTCAAAAACAATCCCTTCTGTTCTGGAGTTTACTCTCCCACCCCTGAGTTGTGTGACTGAACTTTTTGTCAGCATTTTTCAAAGAGTTGGTGGATCACTGAAAATATTCTAATTCAGTTATTGGCAAACTGTGACCCTTGTGTTCATCTCTGTCTATTGGAACATGTTCTAACAAAGTTTCAATATCCCCTGTACTGACAAGAAAACCAACAGGCAATTACTTTCTTAAAACAAAAAGCAAAATTTAGGTTATTTTTCTGATACTACTGCAGGGAAACAGATATGCCCACACACATAAACCCCCTTTACCGACAAAGAAAACCTATTCAATATAAGTAAGCAGCTGGAGACGAAAAAAGGGAAAACCAAAAATGAAATCGGCATAAAACTCAGAGAAAGCATATTCATAGAGCATACTGTATCCTATGGCTAACTATATTGATAATATTGGGAAAGATGATCTTTCATGGACCATGGCATACATTTAACTAGCAGTATAAACAGCTGTGGGTTATTTGCAGTTTATTACAGGTGAAGAGGTGGCACATTCTAAAAAGTCTATTCCAGCAACGGGAAAGGTGAAAAATTTGCCACAGCTGAGAATTTCCTAGTAATTTAATGTAATGTTATACTTACTTGTTCCAATATTATAATACTTCAAAACTAGCTGTGATTTCCCTGGTGTGGGCACTCCCCTGAATGAATACAACTTTTCTCATCCCTAGTCGTTATGGCCGTAACCATTCATTTCCTGGGGAGCACCATTCTGGTCTTGAGCCTCTATAAATTTAGATAGACTAGTCTTTACATAACAATAATCTTTATGGTAAAAACCTCTTAATCGATCTATTTCCAGAATCTCTCTCCTCAAATCCTGTCTTCTTACTACTCTCAAAACAATCTTCCCAGGGAATAAATCTAAAAATTTCAGTTCCCTCTTCAAAAGCCTTCAGGTGACTGCCTATTATCTCAAAGAATTTTTTTAAAAAAGTCTTCCTAGCATGTCAGTTTCTGCTCAAGACTGAATTCCTCTATAATGTTCCAGAACCCAAAGCAGTGGATCTTGCCGTTCAAGTCCCTCTATAATTACATACCAGCCTCAAGATTTATTTCATAATCCATTCTTTCAAGCACTCTACATTCTGGCAAAATTGAATGACTAACCCTTTCCCCAATTTAACATTTTCTTCTCAAGTCTCTGGCCCTTGGGAAAACCATATTCCATGTGGTAAGTGTACTTCATCCTTATTTCTACCTCTCAGAGTCCTCATCTTCTTTAAAAAGACAGCTCAGGTACCACCTTCTTCATGAAATACCCTTTGATTTCTCAGGTACAAATGAATCTTCTTGAATGACCTCCACTTATAATTATCTCTGTGTCATGTTACATTCCTTCAGAAGAATGAATGAATAATCGTAGTGAGTGACTTTTTTGTTTTGTATTCACAACAGCTAGTGTAATGAATTGCAGAGAGTAGGTGTTTAATAAATATTTGTTGAAATTGTTTAATTTAGAGATAGAAAGTATCTTAGCATTGTCAATGGTTCTTAATGTGGGATGTGATTTCTAAAATAATTGATGACTATTTCAATATAATTGGTTTCCTTTATAATCTTACCTGTTTTATTTATGCATTTAAAACATCATTTTCAGAAGCTGGGATCCAGGGAAGCTAGGTGATTTACTCAAGGTCACACAGTCTCTTACTTCATGGATATTATGACACTAGCATCTAACTAGCATTTTCTGTGGTAGTCCTTGTGAAAGAACCTTGAAATAACCATTTTAAAGACAGTTGAAATAAATATAGGCCCCAAGGCATGGATTTATATTTTCCCATCCAACATAGCCCAAGATTATGGTCAAAATTTGTTGTATGCTGGCAAATGTTTAATAACCAAATCTACAGAAAAACAAACAACCAAACTTTAAGCACAGCACAGTAATTTTTTGGGGGGGGAGGGGAGAGGCAATCTGGGTTAAATCAGGGTTAAATGACTTGCTCAGGGTCACACAGTTAGAAGTATCTGAGGTGAGATTTGAACTCAGGTCCTCCTGACTCCAGTGCTGGTGCTCTATCCACTGTACCACTTTGATGCCATCACAACATATTTTTATTCTTAATTTGCATTATTTGTCGAAAGATAGATCTCAAATAAACATTGTTCAAAATGTTTTTTGGAAGAGGAATACCAAATTTTGGCAGCAGTGATTCAGGGATTATTTCTAGGCAACATGACATAGAAACCTGGGCCTGGAGTCAGGAAGATCTGCATTCAAGTCCTGTCTCTGATAAATTCTAGATTTGTGAAACTGAGTCAGTTACTCAATCTCTCCTTCATCTTAGAAATATTCTAAGATAATGAATTACAGACTGAACTGAATTAGTGGAGGGAGTTTCTATCCCATTTATTTCCCTCACCAATGAAATGCTATTTTAATAACAGCAACAAAGAAACTCAAAACATGTTTACTGAAAACAGAGGGTTCAACCCTTTTGTGGAAAAGATTGACTGTGATTCTGTAAGGGCACCTGTGAAGTTAGCAGTCTGACCTGATGGATGGCAGTAATGATGCTGAGGCAGAGTGGGACACAGCAGGAGGAGTGCTCTTATGTTTCATTACGAAAACCATAGTGTTCAGGACTAAGAAGTCATATTCACCTTGGTCAGACCACATCTGACTCCATCTTTTTAGCCTTCCTATACTTCCTCTTCTCCCCCTTCCCCCTCCTCCCGTCCTCCCATCCTCCCCTCCTCCCTGCAACCCACCTGTACTTTGCAATCTGATGGCACTGGTCTCTTTGTTGTTTCTAGAACAATATGTCCTGGCTCCTGGCTCCCAGCATTTTCATTGATTGTGACCCACCCCTCCCCTGGTTGGAATGCTCTTCCTCCTCATCCTTGCATCCTGGCCTCCCTGGCCCCCTTAAAGTCCCTGCTAAAGCCCTACTTTCTATCATAAACTTTTTCCATGTTCTCTCTCTCTGTCTCTCTCACTGTCTCTGTCTCTGTCTCTGTCTCTTTCTCTGTCTCTCTCTCTCTCTCTGTCTCTCTGTCTCTCTGTCTCACTCTCCCACTTGCTTCTTGGTCACACAGCTAATGTGTCTGAGGCTAGATTTGAACTCCTGTTCTCCTGACTCCAGATTTGGTGCTCTCTCCACTGTACCACCTTGATGCTCTCCAATCTCTCTTAATACTAGTGTCTTCATTCTGTTCATTATCTCCAATTTAACTTGTATATAGCTTCTTTGTCCATGTCCCCTCACTAAACTATGACTTCCTTGAGAGCGAGCATTGTCTTGTGCATTTCTCTGTATCCTCAGTGTTTACCATAGCTCTGGAACACAGTAGGCTCTTAATCAATGTTTATTGATGGACTCTGTTTAGTTCTAGGAATAACATTTTAGGAAAATTTTTGATTTTTCACATAATAAAGAAGGATCTGTGTGGCAAAAGGCTTTGGACTCATGCCATATGA
>CM053596.1:84252985-84278292 GCA_028646575.1 Pseudocheirus occidentalis | reverse complement strand
TATATATATATATATATATATATATATATATACATATATATATATATATATATATATATATATATACACACATTTGTATTCCCTTCACCTAAACATCTGTGATTCTAAGGCAACACTAGATGTTGTCAACAGTCTTATGGAGGCAGATTGAATTGCCCAGGCAGATTTGTAGAAATATGAAATGCATAAATGGCTCCTGATTATGTCCCTAGTTAAAGAGCAGAAATGCTGCAGCAATGGGTAAGATGGTTTGGGCTCCCAGGCCTTAGCTAGGAGAGTTTCCTCTCTTGCATGTATCTTCTGGAGCTGTCCTATATACTCATGCTGAGGAAAACAAAATAAAATAAAACAAAAAACAAGAGACCTAAGGAAATACAAAGGATAAGCAGAGGGAAAAAAAATGGTATTGGATCTGCCAGATCTAATTAGTTATCAGAACAAAAAAACACACCTAGAAAAAGTTGACAGTCACATATGATAGCAAAAGGGAAAGGGAAACCTCTCTCTCATCCTGCTTGACCCTCTCCCCAGGCTCCAGTCACCTGAGTGAATGCTTTCACTAAAAAGTTCAAGTTTTCTATCATGCTTGCCCATTTACTCTTTCACCTGGTCAGTTTGTCCAGAGGCAGGGAATTTTGTGATATACCAGAAGGAATATTGGCGTTGGAGTTAAAGAACTCGACTTAAAATCCACATTCTGTCACTTATTACCTGAATGACCTTGGGCACTATGGACACCTCAGGATAATGATTTAAAATTCATGAAAGTAAATACATAGGATTACAAAGGAAACCAATAATATTGAAATACAATGATCAGAATATTAAAAAAAACACCAAGTTAACAGATACCAGAGCAAGAATACCTGAAAAAGTTACCATTTTACAATCTACCCAACAAGTAGTTATTCAGGCTCTTCTATCAGACCTCCAGTAATGGGTACCCACCAGCCTCTGAAGTAGCCTTATCTACTTTTGGCCTCATTGTTTAGGATTTTTCTGCATAAGGCCTGAATTTGTTTCTCTGCTAACATCACCTACTGTCCTTAGTTCTGGCCTCTAAGTGTTCTAAAAATGTTGAGAGCCCTGTACCACAACAGTAAACTTGGATATAGAAATATTCATAATCTATAATAGGAAAAGAAGTTGCTTTGCCCTCAAACAAATGTGTATGGAGAGGGGCAGCTAGGTGGCATAGTGAATAGAGCACTGACCCTGAAGACAGGAGGATGTGAGTTCAAGTCTGGCCTCAGACACTTGACACACGTGTGACTTTGGGCAAGTTGCTTAACCCCAATTGCCCTTCAAAAAAAAAGCAAAAAAAAAAAATAAAACATGTCTTTAAAAAAATGTGTATGGAGAATCCCTCATTTTTTTGTTTCTTTTTGTTCCATTTTGCCATTGGTATATAGGTTTTGTGGATTTTGAACTTGCTAGGTCTGCTTCAGACACAGTTAATGTGTTAAGTGTGTGTATCTCTGTTAAATGTTGGCACCATTTTTCTCAGTGCCTCCTCAACAGAAACACTCTTCCTCTGTGTACATTTGAGAAACTCCACTGATTAATCTTGTCTTAGACGCTACTCAGAAACCTTATGTGATTGTCTCTGACAGTAAAGAAGATGCTTTTGTAAAGCCATCTCCTATAAGTTTAGAGATAGAAGCAAGATTCAGAGACCTTGAGGGAAGGAGGAAGTTAGAGCTGAACTCTGATTCGTAGTATCACAAGGCCATAAGCATCTTACTCTGTCATCTGAGTAAACAAAGAGGTCATTAAACTAGGAGATGAGGGAGGAATTCCACTCCCCTTCCCCATACTCTATTTCCCACTTCATCTAATCAGATCCCAGTAAATTTGTAGGGGAAATTTAAATACTTCACAGGATTCATCATTATGGCTATTCAGATTAGTGGAAGTTCTGGCTGTCTTTTCTCCTTGCTTAGAATATATTGCAACACAGCTCATATATGTGGACCAAATTGGTGACCAACTCTTATTAGTACTATTTTCTTGCATATCAAGTCAACATTTATTAAACATCTATGACATTCTAGGTTCTGTGGTAAGGAGTAGGGATGCAAAGGAAGACCAAAAAAAGCAGTCCCTGTTCATAGTCTAACAGGGAAACAACACATAAACAACTATATACATATAGGACATATCTGTGGATTTATATCTATATGTCTATATCAAGGGATGTGCTGGAGCCAGCTTGGATGGCTTCATGAGCAGTGATTGTTAAATTTGCAGTGTGAGCATTTATATTTTAGAAATTAACCAACAGTACAAATCAAGTCTTGAAATATTGTTTTGTTCATTTGAAACTTGACTTTAAAGTAATGAAGAAAATGTTAGAAACTCAGATTAGACTTAAAAGTGTTTCATGTATGCTTTTTATCTTCAAAGAACCACTTGCTAAACGTTTACCAGAACACCTCTGTCTATGTACATATCTTGTAAATTAGAGATGATCAACAGAGGGAAGGCACTGACATTGAGGGTCATTGGGAAAGGATGCTTGAAGAGAACAGGACTTAGCTGAAACTTGAAGGAAGGCAGGAGGGCCAGGAGGAGGAGATAAGAATGAGAAAATTACAGGCATGGGGAATAGTCAGTGAAAATTGACATTGTTTGGGGATGGAGTGCCATGCATGAGGAACAGCTAGGAGGCCAGTATCACTGGACCATATGATATATGGAAGAGAGTGAAGCAGAAGTCTGGAAAAATAGTAAGGGACCAATTTATAAAGAGCTTTAAAAGCCAAAAAGAGGATTTTCTCTTTTATTTTGGAGGTGATAGAGAGCCTCTGGAATCTATTGAATAAGGAGGTGACACCTGGGTCAGATGTGATCTTTAAGTCACAGCACTTTGGTAGCTGATTCATATCATGTTATATCTCTAAGTTCCCTTCGGCTTCTGGATCCTAGATTTTCTTTGATAAAAGACTCATCTTCTATTGACGTATGTCTATAATTTCTTTTTCTTTCCCTCAAATTTTTCCTAGAATTATTTAATGTTTCAGTGCCTCACTTTTTTCTCCCACCTGATGAGGATAATAATGGTTATTCCCAATCCAGTGCATAAGGTAGTTGGGGTAGTAGGCTTTCCTATCACTTTTAGTCAAGTGTGGTCCAGTTGAAGGAGGACCTTGTGCTTGGAGTGATGAGACTTAGTTTCAGTTTTTAGTTTTATCTTCACTCAACTGGGTAACCTTGTGCAAATTACTTTACATCTCAGGTCCTCTGTTTTCTCATCTTTAATGTGAGAACCTGGTCTACTTACTGGCAGGCTCATCAGGAAGCCCCAAAAGTGATATTGCATGTAAAACACTTTTATAATTATAAGGGCTTCTGCAAATGGAATCTATTGCTATTATCATCTTTGACCAACTTGTGAAGTTGGTCTGGATTTCTGGGATGGGGAGGGGTGGAACATGAAGGAAATTGTGGTCTTCATTTCCATCACAGGTCTGAGCATTCAGTCCTGCCAAGCTGCTTTTGTGCTTTGAACATGGCAGGGAATAATAAGAACATCAGGAAAATAATAAAGGTTGGGATGAGAGAGTTTTCAGAGCTGAAGATCTGCCTTTGATTTGCAGTGTTACTTCTTTAAAGGCTTTGCAGAAAGGGTGGAATGACTTGGGATGTGATTACTGTGCTCTGCTGCCTCTGTAGACACTGAGCAATTAACTCTGCTTTCTGCTTATCTTATTTTAATGTCAGGTTATGGCTCTAGATGAAAGGAATGCTTGTTTTGCTAAGAAAAGTCATTAACACCATTTCCTGCATCATCAGAATGGGACAAAAACTTTGGCTACAGGACAGGAAAACAGTTTGATTAAAAGTGAACAAAAAATTGTGTAATCATCCTAATGTGTGGTCTCTAAAACATAGAGCAGCTGGGCTTTATAGTGCCTTCAAATAGAGACAGAGAATCAAGGGAGGAAACAGAGTCATTGTCATCATCATCAACAATAAGTATGTATTAAGCACCCCCTGGGGAAGCATTAGGACCAGCTAATCTAGTCGCCTAGCAGATGAATTAATCTTCTTGAGACAAAATTCCAGACCAATGGTTGTCCAGCCGATCAGTTAATAAATACAAATTAAGTAGCTATTCTGTACTAGGCACAGTTCCATGGATACAAATACAAGTCCTTGCTCTCAACTTGGATTTAGTATCTCCAGTGACAGGCAACTCACTACCTCATCAGGCCACCCATTTACTTTTCAGATGACTACAACCGGTTGATGCTTTTACTTCAGTTTAGCTGAAATCTTCCTCCATGGACCAATTATCCCCTGGCCTTAGTTCACATCGTAAAAAGTAAATTCTTTTCTTATATTATAACACTTTAAATATTTGAAGGTAGCTAGTTTGTTCCCTGCCAAGTCTTTTGTCCTTCAGGCTAAATGTACCAATTCCTCCAGTGAACAGTTTCATATATAATGTGATTTTGATTCTCCTCACCATCAGTCACCACCATCCTTTGGAGGCACTCCAGTCTGTCAATATCCCTCCTAAAATGTGTCCACAAATAAATAAAAATACTCTAGTTAGCAAATAGGGAGATTATTAACTCAAATATCCTAGGCACTATATTTCTCTTAATGTGGATCTAAGACTTTGTCTTTCTAGTAGCAAAGTAAGACTGTGAGAGCTGGTCTATAAGGAAAGCTGAGTTCTGCAAAACTGATGCTTTCAAATTTGTGGTTCTGGAGAGTTTTTGAGGAGATCAAATAGGTCAATACCCAAAGTCAGGATATTTACTGGAAAGTCAAATACTGAAGCTGAAGCTCAAATATGTTGGCCACATATTGAGAATATGGGACTCATTGGACAAGACCCTGATGTTGGGAAAGATTGAAGACAAAAGGAGAAGGGGATGGCAGAGCATGAGATGGTTAGATAGTATGGTGGAAACAATGAACGTGAACTTGGACAGACTCAGAGATAGTAGAGGACAGAAGAAGGACCTGGCAAATTATAGTCTATGGGGTCAATAAGGACATGGTTGAAGGACTGAACAACAGTAATAAGACTTCATTGTTGTCTATGATTATCAAGAAAAGAAATAGACTGTCCCCAAACACCTCAGTTCAATTCAAGAATCATTGATTAAGTACCATTGAGCTAGGTTCTAGTGACACAAAGAAAACCAGTCTGATCCTCAGGGAGTTTATATTTTACTAGAGGGATGTATACATGCAATGCATACAAGAGCACGTATACAAGCAATTAATTTTAAAGACTATGAAAGTTCTACAAAAGGATCTTGAGAAGCAATGTGTTAGTGTCTGGGGAAGGGAGTGGGAGTATTAGGGTATGGGGTGAGAAAGTTCTCATGTAGCAGATGATCCTTGAACTGTGCTTAGAAGGAAGTGAAAAGACAGGGCCCTCCATAATTGGAAGATCACTTGGGAAGATCACTCTGAGCAAAGAAATGGAGATGAGAGAAAATCCAATGTCTGTCATGCATGGGGAAAAGTGATCAGGCTAGTTTAAATGGGGGGAAAAAGGTATGGGAATGGAACAAGATATGAAATAAACTTAGGAAGTAGGTAGGAACCAGATTGTGGAGGACTTAACATGGCAGGTTGAGGATTTTGTATTTTCTCCCACAGGCAACAGGGAGCCAGTTCCCAAGAGGGAGATTTTTGAAGTTGAAAGGAATAAGAATACTTAGAAAAGTTATAACTGAAAGCAATAAAAGGAACCTAACAAAAGTGCATTTAGGCTATCAAGCCAGAAAAGGTTTTAAAATGGATTTATGCTTGAATTGGGTATATGTGGGTCTCTTTTATATGGACAGAATCTTTGAAATCATATTTTCCCTGTAAACTGTCCTTAAAACAGGGTCAGTGGAAACATTAGCAGCTATGGAGACATCATAAAGAAGGAATCAGAAGGAATCCCAGGATCACAAATGTAGAGCTGGAGAGACCCTGGAGGCCAGCTAGTCCAGCCCCTTCATTTTAGAGAAGAGGAAGCTAAATCTTAGAGGGATTAAGTGGCATTCTTGTTCAGAAGTTGGAAAGGAATGTGGTCCCATTATGAAGCAAATAGAGGCAAAATTTTCAATAGTGTATATGTGTGTATACACACATATGTTTGTATGTGCATACATACATATAGTTCCCCAACAATATTCATGAAATATTAAGAGATGTTGAAGAATATATTCATTTTATAGATTCATCTATGCAAGAATTGCACAAAATGATAATGCATGGATTATTTGTAATCTTTACCAATTGAGCAAACCTGCCCAATAATGATATTACACAAAATGAAAATATAGAAGTAGAGTTATTTATGTTGGTGTTGTAACTCTACTTGACTGCATATTATATGAATGCTGGAATCTTACTTATAATAAGTAGTAGGAGAATGCTGAGTTTCCCTTAATTAGTTCAAGTCACCAAGTATGGACAAACACATATCCCAAGATACTGAAAGAACTGATGGTTTTAATCACTAATTCACTGACTATGATCTTTGAAAGATCTTAAAGACAGGAAGAAATGTCACAGGAGAGGGGCAAATGCCCTGATCCTCCAAAAAGGGAAGACTACAGCCTGTTTGTCCTCTTTGGGCTGGTGAATTTGATTCAAATTCTTGGCAAGGTTCTTAGAACATATGGAAAAGGATGTTCTGTGGCCCCTTGGAAAGGAAAAAGGTGATTTTTGAAGAATCAACACGGCTTCATCAAAAATATGTAATGGTTGATCACCCTCATTTACTTTTCAACAAGGTTACTAGATGAGTATATTAGAAGAATCCTGTAGGTGTCCTTGATGTATACTTTTTTAAGATATAGAATTGAAAGTAAACATATCAATAGAATATCGTAGAACTTTGACAAGTTAGATATTTTTGTTTTTTTTCCTTTTATTAATTAAGTTTTGTTTTCAACATTCCCTTCCACAAGATTTTGAATTCCAAAATTTTCCCCTATCTCTTCCCTTCCCCCAACCTAAGACAATGCATTAAGATTACCCCTTTCCCCAATCTGTCCTACCTTTTATCACTCCCCCTTCTCTTATTCCCTTCCCTTCTATTTTCTTGTAGGGTAAGAGGGATTTCTGTACCCCATTGCCTGTACATCTTACTTCCCAGTTGCATGTAAAAACAATTTTTAACATTCATTGTTAAAACTTTGACTACTACATTCTCTTGCTTCCTCCATCCCCACCCACCCTCACTGAGAAGGCAAGCAATTCAATATAGGTTATACATGTGTATTCACACAAAACACTTCCATAACAGTCATGTTGTGAAAGACTAACTATATTTCTCCCTCCATCCTATCCTGCCCCCCCATTTTTTCTATTATTTCCTTTGACCTTGTCCCTCCTCAAACATGTTTGCTTCTGATTACTCCCTCCTCCCATTTGTCCTCCCTTCTATCACCACCACCCCCATTTCCTTCTCCCTTACTTTCCTGTAGGGTAAGATAGATTTTCATACCCAGTTGGGTGTGTATGTTGGTCCCTCCTTAAGCCAAATTCTGATGAGAGTAAGGTTCATTCATTTCTTCTCATCTTCCCCTCTTCCCCTCCGTTGTAAAAGCTTTTTTACCTCTTTTATGTGAGATAATTTGCCCCATTCTACTGCTCCCTTTCTCCTTCTCCCAGTACATTCCTCTCTCACCCCTTAATTTTAATTTTTAGATATCATCCCTTCATATTCAGCTCATCCTGTGCCCTATATATGTGTAATTGTATATTCACACAAACACACATACATATATACGTACACACACAATTTCCTCCAACTACCATAGTACTGAGATCATTTGGATCACTTGATCCATTCTGGTATATCTATCTACACACACACACGCATGCACACACACGCACACACACACGCACATGCATGCACACACCTCCCAACTACCATAATACTGAGAAAGGTCTCATGAGTTGCAAATATTGTCTTTCTATGTAGAAATGTAAATGGTTCAACTTTAATAAGTCTATTATATCTCTTTCCTGTTTAACTTTTCATGCTTCTCTTGAGTCTTGTATTTGAAAGTCAAAATTTCTATTCAGCTCTGGTCTATTCATCAAGATTGCTTGGACATACTCTATTTAATTGAACATCCATTTTTTCCCCTGAAGGATTATACTCTGTTTTGCTGCATAGGCAATCATTGGTTTTAATCCTAGCCCCTTTGACCTCCAAAATATCATATTCCAAGACCCAGAGGTCTTAATGTAGATCCCTTAATGTAGAAGCCGCTAAATCTTGTGTTATTCTGAACATGTTTCCATAACACTTGAACTATTTCTTTCTGGTTGCTTGCAATATATTATCTCTTATACCTGAGAACTTTGGAATTTGACTACAATATTCCTAAGAGTTTTCCTTTTTGGGATCTCTTTCAGGAGGTATTTGGTGGGTTCTTTTAATATCTATTTTCCCCTATAGTTCTAGGATATCAGGGCAGTTTTCTTTGAAAATTTCTTGAAAGATAATGTCTAGGCTATTTTTTTTATGCCGGCTTTCAGGTAGTCCAATAATTATTAAATTATCTCACCTGGATCTGTTTTCCAGGTCAGTTGCCTTTCCAATGAGATTGACCTTGAGACAATTTCACATTGTCTTCTATTCTTCTATTTTTTCATTCTTTTGGTTTTTTTTTATAATTTATTTCTCATAAAGTCATTAGTGTCCATTTGCTCCATTCTAAGTTTTAAGAAATTATTTTCTTCAGTGAGCTTTTGGACCTACTTTTCCACTTGTCCAATTTTGGTTTTTAAGGTATTCTTTTCCTCATAGCTTTTCTGGACTTCTTTTGCTGTTTGGGTTAGTCTATTTTTAAGGTGTTATTTTCTTCAGCATTTTTTTGGGTCTCCTTTAGCAAGTTGTTGACCCATTTTTTCATGATTTTCTCGCATCACTCATTTCTTTTCCCAATTTTTATTCTACTTCTCTCACTTGATTTTCAAAATCCTTTTTGAGATCTTCCATGGCCTGTGACCAATCCCTATTGTTCTTGGAGGTTTTGGACATAGGAGTTTGATTTTGTCATCTTTTTTCTGGTTGTATGTTTTGATTTTCCTTGTCACTAAAGTAAGATTCTATAGTTTTTTTCTGCTGTTTGCTCATTTTTCCATCCAATTACTTGACTTTTTAACTTTTTGTTGTTGTAGGTCTCTGCTTCCAGTGTGGAAGGTGTACTTTTCCAAGTTCCAACGTTTTATGCATTTGTTTTCAGAGATATTTCTAGCAACCTATACATTTTCAGTTATTCAAAGTTTGTATGATCAAAGATGTATTTACTGCTCTCCTAGTCTGTGCTCTGGTCAGTGAGTGACCACAAGCTCTCTTTTCTGCCTTGGAGCTGTGAGGAAGATTCCCTCTCTACCACCAACACAAGTCCCACAATGCCAGCCCTCCTTCTTGCCCCAGGACCACCATCCAGAACCATGATCCAGAACCAAGCATGGGCAAAGCAAGAGAATCCTGCCTCAGCACCAGCAAAGAGATCCCTGTTATCACCCTCTGATCAGATGCTCACTCCCCCCACTATCTGTGGGTTGAGAATTATGGAAGCAGCTACTGCTTCTTCTGCTGCCACTGTTGTTGCCACCCCAAGGCTGGAACCAGACTGTGCTCCTCTCTCACCCAGGCCTGACAGACCTTTCTTGCTGATCTTCTAAGTTGTCTTCAGTGTCTGTGGGTTGAGAAGACTGGAAACTGCCACAGATTCCAGTGATTCAGTACCCTGAGGCCTGCTCTGGTCCTGTCTGCCATTGTGGCCCACAATGGACGGTGCTCTTCTTTCAGATTGGTACAACAGATCTTTCTGTCACTATTCTAAGTTATCTTGGGCTAGAAATTTGTTTCACTGTCATTTTGTGGGTTCTGTTGCTCTAGAATTTGCTTAAAGTTATTTTTTACAGGTATTTGGAGGGATTTGGTCCCTGCTTTTACTCCAACATCTTGGCTCCATCCCTCCCTTGATGTATATTTTGCCCAAACATTTGACAATGTTGCTTATACTGTTTTTTATCAACAAGAAAAAGAGATATGGGTTATATGATAATGTAGGTAGGTGAATTCAGAACTCATTGAATGACTAGATCCCAAAAAAGTAGTTGCTGATGAATTAACCTTATCTTAGAGTGAAGTCTTCAATGGATTGGTCCAGGGATTTGTTGCTGTTCTTACGTTGTTGAAAAGAAGCTTATTAAATGATATAAGGAGCTGAAAGTCTCATTAGAGATTTTCTAAGCTAAATTTCTCATTTTACATTGAGAAAACTGAGTCTCAGAAGGTTAAGTAACTTGTTCAGTATCATAAAAGAGTATGACAGAGTCAGAGTTTGAACTCAAGTTGTATGACTCCAAATTTTGCTTTTTCTCTACACCTCTTCCTCCACCCCCCAAAGATAGAAAGCTAAAAGAGATAGCTGACATTGGATTCAAAGTTAGGATCCAAAAAGATCTTAAGAGGCTAAAATATTTGGTTGAATCAAATAAGATGTAATTTAATAAACATAAATGAAAAATCTTATACTTTGAGTTGGCTCAACTTGAGAGATACATGGTGAGCTCTGAAGCATGAATGAGAGAGCAAATAAAATACATGGAATACATTGTCAACTCATAATTATAAAATCACAGAGTTGGAGAGCTGGAAGCAGCCAGATAATTTAGCTCTGACCTGTGAAATAATCTCTAGTATAACACTCCCAAACTAGCTGTATGGCCTCTACTCAAAGACCTGCATTAAAGAGGAACCTACTGTTTCTTGTCTTGTGGTATTACTTTTGGTATTGACTTTTTGATAGCTCTAATTATTAGGAAAATCGTTCTTGACACCAAACTAAAATTTCTGTCAGCTTCCACCCAGTATTCCTGATTTGAGGGACATAGAATAAATCTAAATCTTCTTTATAAGACAGCCCTTCAAATATTGGGATACAGCTATCCCTTATCATATACGTGGGATATCACTCCTTCTGATATTAATGATGTCATTGCAGGTCCTCATATGGAATGTTCTCATAAGAACCTTTGTAACCTGATGATCTTCGTCTGCATGCTCTCTAGCTCATTAAGGTTTTTGCCTCTTTGTGGTGCCCAGAATTGAAAACAGTACTCCAGATTTGGCCTGACCAGAGTTCAGTGGTAATTGAATCAGCTCTTTATTCTGTAATGTTTTGTTTTTCTTAATGCCCTCCTAAGATCATATTAACTTTTTTGGAGTCTTCCATTTTGAATTATAGAGGTCTTTTATAGCAGTGCCACACCAAGAAACCAATAGCTTCCATTTGGATTGTCTTAGGAAGATTCTGAAGATCACCTTGCAGGACAAGATACCACACATTGAAGTCCTTACTTGAATTAACCTGCCAGGCATTCAAACTCTACTCCAGAGAGCACAACTCTGATGGACTGGCCATGTTGTTTGAATGCCAAATGTATGCTTGCCTAAATGACTATTTTATGGAGAACTCACACAGGGCAAGCTCTCACATGACTGTCAGAAGAATTAATGCAGGGACACACTCAAGGTTTCTCTTAAGATCTTTGGAATTGATTTTGTGACACAGGAGACACTGGCACAAGACCACCCAGCATGGTGTGCTCACATCAAAGGAGGTACTGTTCCCAAATGAGCAAAGCAGCTCAAAAGAAATGTGAGATGTGCACATTTAGGGAATGAACCCTAAATGTTCACAGGGACTATTTGTGACTGACCTGTCATAGAGCAATCAGCCACAATTGGATGCATTGTAACTTGACTGGAACATAGTGGTGTCATTTTGGTCTTCTGAGAACGAAGGACAACAATCATGCAATACTGCACTTATGGTACACGCTAAAACCCCTTGATGTTTTTCAGATGAACTGTTGACTTGCCCATCTTGTTACTTAAGAAATGGCTTTTTTTTAACCCAAGCATAAGACTTTATATTCATTCTTATGAAATTGCATCTTATTTGGTTCAGCCCATGGTTGTAACATGTCAAGATCTTTTTTGATCCTAGCTCTGTCAACCAGAATGTCAGCTCTCCAGTTCAATTTTGTATCATTTGTGAATTTGATGAGCATGTCTTTATCCAGAGCCATAGATGAAAAAAAAGTTCAGCAGTATACGACCAAACAGAAATCTCTGGGCATGCTTCTGGAGACCATCTGCCTAATTGATATTAAACAATTAATGATAATTCTTTGACTCCAACTATTCAGCCTGTTATGAACCTAATCACACAGTTCTTTAGTGATGCATATCTTTATATTTTCCAGAAGAATAACATGAGATAATTTATTAAATGATTTGTTGCAATGTTGGTAAATGTACAATATTCCTTCTGCTGCCTCAGTTTAACCATCCTATTAAAAAAAGGAAGCAAAGTTATTAGGGTATGACTTGTTCCTGATGAAGCCATCAAGTTCTCAGTGATCTCTATTTCTCTATTCTTCAATAGCTCTTGAATAATCAGTTCCAGAATTTAAACTCATTGTCCTTTAATTTGTAGGTGGTTTCCTTTCCTTAACTGAAAATCAGGACTGTTTGCCCTTTTCCAGTCTGGGGGTATCTTTTCCACTCTTCATGGCCTTTAAAATATCACTGACATTCTCTCAACAGTCACACTCGCTAGTTCTTTCAGGACCCAAGGATGCAGTTCATCTGGGTTACGTGATTTACATTCAGGAAGCGCAGCTAGGTGGTTTCTTACTGCCTTCTTACTTGTCTTGGATATCAACTCCCTATTCACTATCTTTGTGTTGTCTCTTCCCATCCAAAGGTCATTCTCCTTGGTAGAGTAAATAAAAGCTAAATAAGATAAGCTAAAGCAGAGAACTCAGATGCATAAGAAGCAAAATCCAGGCTCAGCAATAGTTCTGCTGTGTGTAACCAGGCCTTTAGAAAATGAAAATAATTTTTTTGCCTTTTATCAAATAAGTCCTGGCCCCATCATTATTCTCTTCTGGCTTCTTATTTAAGACTGTGAGGTTGGACGCGTATCAAGCTTAGTCTGTAACAAGGTAGTAGCATTGAAAGATTTGACTTGCAAACCTATCTTTGGTGTTTGAGAAATGTGTGAGTTATTTCAAAAATTCCTTTTGTAATGGTTGAAATCCTACCATTCATTTATATTCATTTCTGAAGACAGAGCCCATTGTTCAAGGGACTGGAAATGAAATTGATAATACACTGAAAATGAACTTAAGCCAATATTATTGATTTTAACTGGACTAATCTAACCTGGATCACTAACAAGACAAGGATTTAGCAATTGATTTTTCAAGCCCAGAGAGATTTCTCATATTATTTATTTTCATTTCTTGATGAATACTCTTTTTTATTTCTGGAGAGGGGAAGGCAGGGCAATTGGGGTTAAGTGACTTGACCAAGGTCACATGACTAGATTTTTGTGTGTGTGTCAAGTGTCTGAGGCCAGATTTGAACTCAGATCATCCTGACTTCCTGACTCCAGTGCCCCCAGCCACCCCAATGACTGTTTTTTTTAAGTTACTATATAGCAGCTTTCTATTGTGAGATCCTTTTCTTTTTGGGCATCATACATGAAAAAGAGAGGTAGTAGGTAGCTAAGTGATGCAGGGGATAGAGTGTTGGCCCTGCAGTGCAAAGGACCCGAGTCAAATCCAGCCTCACTTATCAGCTGTGTGATCCTGGCCAAGTCACTTAACTTTGTTTGCCTCAGTTTCCTAATCTGTAAAATGAGAAGGAAATGGCAAACCACTTCAATATCCTTATTAAGGAAAACACCAAATGGGGTCCTGAAGAATTGGACACAACTGAAAAATACCACACATACTATGCCCCTACAAACTGTGCTCTGATTACAAGTACCTTCATGGGCCACTGTGGAGCTGGGCTTCTTTACTGCTCACCCTTCATAAGTGGACTCGCTCAGGTCAGTCTTTTTGACTTTCTTCTTTTACTCCAACTATTCCAGCATCATGGGACTGTCATGGGGTCCCTTCATGTGAATCTACAAATAAACCACTGCTATCTGGACCCAGACCTGAAGATACATTTATTCAATTCAATTTACCTCTCTCTAGATTATTACTTCAACTTCCTTCCCAGTTTCCCTGCCTCAAGTGCCTCATGAGTTTCACGCATCCTACACACTGCTGCCAAAGTAATTTTCTTTCTCCTTACATGTAGATCTGATTGTGACTCTCCTACCCAAGCAACTCCATTGGCTTTCTATTGCCTCTGGAAAAAAAATAAACTCCGTTGAGCTAAGTCTTATATAATCTGGCCCCAGTTTTCCAGCCTTGTTGGACATTATTTGTCCTTCCACTCCCTGTGATCCAGTCTAAGTAGCTTTCTCTCTGTTCCTTGATCATGTAATTATATCATCTGTCTATATGCCTTTGCACTAGCTACCCATGCCTCAAATACACTCCTTCCTTATCTCTGCTTCATTAAATACTTTTTTCCTTTATCATGCAACTCAAGCAGAATTCTCTGAATGCAGCCTTTCCTCATTCCACAGTAGTCACTGCCCTCCATCATAAACTACCTTCTACATTACTACTTTGTATATATTTGTTTCAATTAACTTTATATTTATGCTGTATGTATTTCACATAATAGCTAGCATTTAAATAATATTTTACTGTTTGCAAAGCATTTTACAAATATTATTTTTTCCTTATTAGAACTCTGAGAATTAGGTGCCATTATTATCCCCAAAGTAGAATATGAAGAAGACAGAGGTTAAATGATTTGCCCATAGTCACATAGCTAATAATGTCTAAGGCTGGATCTGAGCACAGGTCTTCATGATTCCAGGTCAAGCTCCCTGTCCAGTGGGATATCTGGCTATGTATTTGTTTTGTTGTTGCTCAGTCATTTGTCCATCATGTCCAACTCTTTATGACCCCATTTGGGGTTTTCTTAGTAAAGATATCAGAGTTCTTTGCAATTACCTTTTCGAGCTCATTTTGCAAATAAGGCAAACAAGGTTAAGCAACTTGCCCAGAGTCAGCCAGCTAGTAACTTAAACTGAGGTCTTCCTAACTCCAGACCCAGCACTCTTTGCACTGAGCCATCTCACCCTCTGTACTTGTTTATCTCATTAGAATAAAAGTTTATTGTGAGTAGGGATTCTTTCTTTTTTTGGTGCTTGTCTCCCTCATGTTTAGCAAACTTTGGTACACAGTAGGCACTTAATAAATGCTTATTTAATTCAGTAAACATTTATTAAAAGCCTGCTCTATGTAAAATGGGGGCAGCTAGGTAGTACAGCAGATAGAGCCCTGGGCTTGGAACCAGGGAGACTCATCTTCATGGAAGAATGTATATGTGGGGGTTAGAGAGTGGGCTGAGGGACAGGGCCTGGGGCTTTTTTGTAGGGGTCAGTTTTTCTGGCTTTCTTTCTCTAAAGAGCTGGGTGCAACTTGAAGCAGTCAGTTAGACGCCCTAACTGGGGTCAGGTAGAATGTAGGACCTATGATGCTGATATGACCACTGTGTCACTTAGTATGGAAGCTTTTCAGGTTCAAGGCCTCATCTGTGTCCCCTCTGAGAGGGCACAACTCAGGGACACATAGAAATCCTCCCACTCTGATGGCTTCTTATCCCAGAACATCCGTGTGCATGGAAAGAAGCAGAATCTCAGCCCTGAAAGGGGCCTCAATGGACTCATCTGGTCTGATCTGTTCCTGAGCAGAGACCTATTCTCTACAGTGTAATTGACAAGCTGTCAATCAACCTTTCCTTAAAAACCTCTGCTGAGGGTGAACTCAGCACTTCCTGTGGCAGCCCACATCTCTTTTGAATTGCTCTAACTTTTAGGAAGTCTAATTGAATGAAGGGGTGGGGGTGGGCAGAGACAGGGATCAGAAACAATAAATGTCCTCATTTAGAAAGCACCAGGCAATTCTTGGAGTAGTTCCCTGTTATCTAACAGGTGAGAGTATTATTATTCCTAATTTAAGGATGTGTCAGCTGAGACTCACAGATTTGCTTATAGCAGAGGTTCTCAACCTGTGGGTTGTGACCCCTTTGGGGGTCGAACAACCCTTTCACAGGGGTCGCCTAAGACCATTGGAAAACACATATTTCTAATGGTCTTAGGAACCAAGACACCGCTCCTCTATTCATCTCCAGGTGGGTCTGCCCACATGCAGATACCCCCACACAAGTATTAAAGGGTCGCGGCATTAGGAAGGTTGAGAACCACCGGCTTATATAGTCATACACAGTTAGGGCTAGAGACAGAGTCAGAATTTGAACGCAGAGTTAGAACTAGTCATTCCAGTGCCTGGGGCAAATGCAGTGAGGATCCAATGAGGATGCTAGAGGGTGACCATAGGAAAGAAGCACAGATTCCCATGTCAACTAGCAGAGGCAGCCTGGGACAAAGCCTCAGTCCCCCCACCCCAGGTACAATCGTTAGAACTCAGATTTTCTCCTCATTCAAGTCCAGTGATCCTTTATACATTGACAGTTTTAAACGACATGAGAGACCATCTAGAACTCATCGTCTCCTTTTAAGGAGGAAGAAACTGGTTCAGAAGGACTCAATGACCTACCCATAGTCCCTCACCTAGCAGATGGCTGAGCTAAGACTCCAGCCTGTCTTCTCAACCAAGATCAATGTCCTTTCTGCTACAAATATACATTTCCCTGTGTCCAGTCCCTCACTTTCTTCCTTCCCATTCAGACACAGACTCCTCTCTTTTGTTCTTGGAGGGCAGCATGTTATCACTGTGACGATGGAAAGAACCCCTAAGTTACTGTGGTTCAAAAAGAAGCCCTTTTAACTGATAGCCAAGTTTCCTTTGCTTTCACATTTCCGAGGGCCTGAAATTCGGTTTTTGTACTACCTTTATTAGAGGCCTGAAGAACCCAGGGAGATACTATTAACCAGTTACTCAAAGCAGTTTCCATAGAAAGCCTTAGAAAAGTATTTAAGGGATTGAATTCTAAGGCTCTTGGGCAAAAGCAGAGAGTGATTAAAAGAAGCAGTGCCAGGAGGTGGTAAAGGAACACAGCCCTCACCCTGTGATTAGATTCTTAAGCAGCTGTGTGCCAAAGAATGGGGAAGGAAATTAGGAAATAGTCGTGATATGAGCCTGCGAAACAGAGATGAAGGCCATCTCCCCAGGTTGTGGAGAAGCACCTAACTGGCCCCTCTGTACTGCCAAAGTACGGGGTGCTACACTCTGCAGGTACGCCCCCCCTTTCATCTGAGGAGATCAAAGTAATTTACCAGCATTAATTCTCTAGTGCTCTCTCCTCCTGGGCCTTGGTGGTAACTGACATTTCTAGCCACTTTACAGGTAATGAAAGGGAATCAGAGAGGTACTGATTTGTTACACACACACATTTATGTATACATATTTTTATAGATAGTTAAATGACCAAATACCTTTCTCTCTGTTTCTGTCTCTCTGTCTCTGTCACTCTTTTTCCCCTCTACCCTCTCTCATTCTATTTTTCTAGGGGACATTTACTGAAGAAATATTGTCGCCCCAATTCTTCAACTTGAACCCATGTTATCTTGCCTCTGAAGCTATATCTCAATAAATCTGTTGCTCTTTGCTGTTTCTTTTGTTTCACAAACAGAGAAGAAGAGTAGTAGGTACTTAGGAGGTGTTATATAACACTTACAGGATGACTGAATCAAAATAAGGATTGTCCCAATGATTTAATGTCTTGGTACATTTGAGCTACTATTTGTTTTTTTACAGTGGTACTGCAGGATGGCGTGTAGAAAGTCATACATATTTACTCTCAAAGACTTTTTTTTTCAAATTTAGCAATGTGTTTTAAATATCATAAATTCCCCTTTCGAAATTGTTTTGCCAAAGACAAAAGTGTGTAACTATCAGCAATTACTAGTATAGTGCAACTGGACTCAAGGTTGGCTTTAGCATTAGATGATGTGGGCAAGTCATTTTGTGCCTCAGTTGCCTTATCTGTAAAGACAAATCTACTACCTGCACTCCTACCCTTACAGTGTTGTTGAGAAGTCTTGATGATGTGATGGCTGCAGAGGTGCTTTGACATTGTAAAATGTCATACCAATATGAACTATTATTATAATTTTACTCCTAAAGCATTTCAAAGAGCCCAAGATGCACAGGAAGGGGACATCTGAAGCCTCATCCATCTAAACATTAAAAGCTGATGCAGCTAGCTGTGGCAACATTCTAATAGAAGTTAAGGATAGTGATAAAAAGTTGCTTCTCTGATTTATGGTCTTTACTGAGCATTTTAACAATTTAGCCCCAACTTTTCAATGTCTGGAATATCAAATGAAACATTGCACTGATGGGAAAATAACTTTATCTTAACTATACACAGTAGCAGGGTAGTGGGATGGCTGCCAAGTGAAGACATTCATTTTTGCTGCCAAATCTGAGTGAATATAGGAAGGGCACCTGAACCAGCTTATGGCATTTATGGTACAGTGGCCAAATGACTGATCTGGGAGCCAAGAGACCCCCAAAAGATGGCGTTCTCATCATATCTGCAGATGACCAAAACCTGAGAGGAAGAGCTGGTACCATGGATGACAGATCTTGATAGATCAGAACAATGGACTTTTAAAATAAAATCAACAAGAACAAATGGAAATTTATACATGGTGGTGGGTACCATATTGCTTGTCTCTTCAATGAGTAGGGGAGAGGCTGGAGGGTGAGAATCTGGAACTAAAAAAAAGGGAACGTTTAAAAAGAAATAAATAATATTAAAAAAGTAAGTTATACATGGATTTGAAATCAACCTCACAAGCAAAATCTTGGATAGTAGTGACCAGATTTAAGTTCACTTATACAACATATGGGGTTTTTAGTATACTTCAAGCATGAGTCAAGAGGATGATAGGGCAGCCAAAACAAAAGTTTAGCAATAGTGCCTGAAACATTTTTTTTGTTGTTTGGTTGTTTCAGTCTGTCTGACTCTTTGTGACCCCATTTGGGGCTTTTTTTTGGCAAAGATATTGGAGTGGTTTGCCTTTTGCTTCACCAGCTCATTTTACAGATGAGGAAACTGAGGGAAACAGGATTAAGTGACTTGCCCACGGTCAGGCAGCTAGACAGAATATGAGGCTAGATTTGAACTCAGATCCTCCTGATTCCAGGAGTGGCATTCTATCTACTGCACTACCTACTTCTGCCTGGAACATAGTAGGTGCTTAACTGATTGATTGAAATGAAAACGAATGCTTTCTTAGATATCTTTAAGATATCCATAGTATCCAGAAGGAGTGAAGTTTTTCTTCCCTAGTCAAACCACATCTGCAATATTGAATTTGTTTCTGGGTACCATATTATAGCAAGGCTATTTATAAACAAACTCATGATCAGAAAAGGATGATCAAAATAGGGAAGAAAGCAGAAAATCTTCAAGATGAGGACCAGAAGAATGGAAAACTGTTTAACCTAGAAAATTGAAGACTTAGGTGAAGATAGGACAGCGCTTTTCAAACACTTGAAGTATTGTGGGAAAAGGGTTTGGCTTGCCCCATTTCATCTCAAGAGGACAGACATAAGAGAATGAATAGATTAAAATTTCAGAGGTGCATATTTCAGCTCAATGTCAGAAAAACAAATAAGATTCTTAAAAATGACGGCTATCCAAAAGTAGAATGGGGCATGAAGGTGATGTGATGGACAGAGTGCTGAATGTGGAGTCAGAAAGATTCATCTTCCTGAGTTCAAATCTGACCTCAGACACTTACTAGCTGTGTGACCCTGGGCCAGTCACTTAACCCTGTTTATCTCAGTTTCCTCATCTGTAAAATGAGCTGGAAAAGGAAATGGCAAACCATTCCAGTATCTCTGTCAAGAAAAGCCCAATGGGGTCAACAAATGTCAGACATGACTAAAAATGATTTGACAACAATGAAAGTAGAAAGGATGCAGTGAGCTTTTTCTTCCTCATCACTGAAACTTTTGGAGCAGGAATTCTATGACTACTTATTGGGAATATTATACAAGGGGTTTCTGTCTAGGTACAGGTTGGACTAGAGTAGGCTTCTTAGGTCTCTTCCACCTCTGAGAGCTGGTTTTGAGACCAAGTCATCTCATCTGACTCTGTCACCATGTTTTTCCTCTGCCAAATGAAGAGACTGGACTAGTCATGAGTAAGGAATCTGGGGCCTCTAGGCCCTGGGCTAGGCAAATCTCTAAAGTTTTTCTTTTCTAGCCTGAGAAGTAAAAGATTCAAAAGACATTAATCGGGCCAGCTAGGTGGTGCTGTGAATAGAGCACCAGCCCTGGAGCCAGGAGGACCTGAGTTCAAATGTGATCTCAGATACTTAATACTTACTAGCCACTTTAAGATCACTAGTGTGACCTTGGGCAAGTCACTTAACCCCAATTTCCCTGCCTCCCCCCTCCCAAAAGCACAAAAAAGAAACAAAAGACATTAATCTCAACTCTTATACAATTAATAAATAATTCTAGAATGCTTACACACCTGTGCTGTAGAATGGCTGGCATTTAATGCTGTGAGTCAGAAGGCAAGAGGTGATTAAGTGATTTGAGAATGTTTCTATGAAAAACACATTAAGGAAAAGGCTGAGACCTCTACTCACCAAGCAGCATTTTGATTCAAGACTGGAAAATGCTCTAAATATATTGACTCATTTGTGTGCAGAATATCCCTGAGAGATGAGTAAGAGAGACATGCTTTTACTCCTAATTTGTAAATGGAGAAATTGAGAGGCCCCAAGAAATTTGATAACATTTCTAAATGTTTAAACTTAGAAAATGAAGAATGGAAACCTGAATGGAATTAGCCCCCCAAACAAGACTTGGAATTATTTGGTAAGATTATTGAAATAATTGCAATAATTTAAAAATTTTCAAAGACAGATCTTATTATCTCTTGTTTTCTTATATCACTAGAATTTCTCCTAATATCTCTCCTCTTTTCCACTCCAAGAGAACTCTTCAATATAGCAAATAATATATTTTAACCAAGTTGAAAAACATGCTATCTTTACTATTTGAAACTAAAGACCTTTGCTAAGTTGTTCTCTTCGTTTATTTTAAGAGAACCCTTAACTAGACGTGCGTGCGCACACACACACACACACACACACACACACACACACACACACACACACACACACACACCCCTATAGAGTCTGGCAAAGAAAATTCCCACGTTGACCACATCTGAAAATATATCTTTCTCCACATTTGAAGGTCATCTCCCTTCTGTCTGGAGGTAAGAGGTGTCTTTCGTGTCCATTTTGATGGATTCATGGTTTATCACTGTGCTGATAATTTTAAATTCTTTCTAAGTTTTGAGGTGATATAGTATATGGAATACTGAGCTGGTCAGTAGAAACTGAGTTCAAATGTGAACTCAAACACTTCCTAGCTGTGTGACTCTGGGTAAGCTGATTAATTTCTCTTTGTCTCAGTTTCCTCATCTGTAAACTGGGAATAATAATAACCCCCACTTTCCAGGGTTGTTGTGAGGATCAGATGAGATCATCACCATAATGCACTTAGTGCAGGACTTGGCACACTGTGGGTACTTAATAAATATTTATTTCTGTCCCTTGTGCTGCTGTTGTTTGTATAAATTTTATTCCTAAATTCTGCTCACTACACTCTACATTAATTAATAAAAATTTCCCCAATTTTCTCTGAAATTGTTAATTTCATTATTTCTTATGGCAAAATAAAATACCAATACCTTTATATGCCACAATTTGTTTGTACATTTCCCAACAGGAAGACAGTCCTTTAGTTTCTAATTTTTGGCTACCACAAAGAGAGCTGCTATAAATGATTTTGGACATAAAGAAACTTTTCCTCCTTCTTTGATTTCTCTGGGAGAAAAGTTCCAGTAGTGATAGAGCTGGTTTAAAGGGTATGCACAGTTTAATGTGTGTGTCTCTCTCTTCCCCTTCTCATAGAGCTGTCCCGTATAACAAAGGATTTTTGTAAAGAAAGCGAAAGAAAACAAACCAGCAAAATGATCACGACACCCCCAAATCATGGAGATATAGACAATGTTCCATACCTGTAGACCCCTCACCTTTTGCAAAGGAGTGGGGTGGGGGTGCCTTCTCATATCTCTTCTTTTGGATTATGCTTATTCTTTGTATTTTCACAAAATTCAGTTTTTTGGTGTTTTCTTCTTGCTGTCTATATTGTTGTAGTTATTTTCTCTTTTTTATTTTATTAAATTGATTTGTTTATTTACTTTTAGTTTACAAGATTCAGTTCCAGAGTCGCTTGAGTTTCAAGTTTTTTCCCCTCCTTGCCTGTCCCCTCCATGGCGGCATGCAATCAAGTATAGAATCTACAAATACTTTCACATTGGACATTAGTCTGGTTGTATAGAAGGGTTGTAACCAATGGAGCAAACAATGGGAAAGAAGAAACAAATCCAAATATGAAAAAGAGCAATATCATGTAGATTGCTTCAGGCTCCATTTAAACTCTGCTCTTTCTAGATCTTTCTCTGAATGTAGACATCTCCTTCCATCCTGACACTTGTAGAGTTCTCTTATAACTATATGTTGCTGATGTGTCTGTGACTGGGTACAAATTTGTCCTGGTTCTGCTCTTCTCACTTAGTATCAGTTTGTATAAGCTAGGTAAATATGAAGTCCATCTGCTCCCCATTTCTTATAGCACAATAGTATTCCTTTACATTCATATACCACAACATGTTTAGCCACTCCCCAATTTACGGGCATACCCTTAATTTCCAGTATTTTTTACCGCCACAGAGAGAGCTGCAATAAGTATTTTTGTACATTATGGGTCTTCCTCCAACTTCTATGATCTCTTTGGGATATGTTGCAGTTATTACCTTTGGTTTTTTTTTTGCTTTTTTGAGGGTGAATGCAGAGCAATAAGTGACTTGCCCAAAGTCACATAGCTAGTAAGTATTAAGTGTCTGAGGCCGGATTTGAACTCAGTTCCTCTTGACTCCAGGGCCAATGCTCTACTCACTGTACCACCTAGCCACCCCTGTAGTTATTTTCTAACTTTCCATATTGTTTTCTTGGTTCTGATCACTTTCTTCTGTAACAGTTCATGCATATCTTTTCATGCTTCTCTGTATTCACATTTGGCATTTCTTACAACACAGTTATATCCCATTACATTCGTTTACCACAATTTTTTAGACCTTCTTCAAATGATGGGCATCTACTATGTTTCCAGCTCTTTGCCACTGCAAAAAAGTACTGCTATAAATATTTTGGTGTATATGGGAAATTTCTTCTCATCCAAAATCTCCCTGGGATATTTGCAGAATAGAACAGAATCTATACATTTTAGCTTAGCTTCTTTGTTTACATAATTCCAAATTGCTTTTCATAATTGAAAAGGGACTAGAAAATATGCTATATGGAAACTGATTTACTGAGGGGTATCACACGTGGGAAGGAATTCTTAAAGAATTTGAAAAGCTATCACATAGAAGAGGAAATACACTTGGGGACTCAACTTACATTAGCTTCTTAAATTGGTTTCCCTTTTCCAGTCTATCTTTAAAGCTTCTGTCCCAGTGAGTGAGAAAACACTTGAAACTGAGGGTCTGGGTCTGTATGTGTGTGGGTATCAGGGAGGGCTTTTTAGAAGAGGAGGTGTCTGAGTTGCAGAATGAGTAAGATTTCAAGACAGGGTCATTGGTACAGGAAGGCAAAAGGTGGGAATTAAAGTCTCTCTGAAGAATTAAGAGTTTGACTTAGGGGATCTTCACACTCTTATATTCTATGATTCTTTTTCAACTTCTTGCTGTTTATTGTTGTTCAGTTATTTTTTCCAGTTATATCTGACTCTTCATGACCACATTTGGGGTTTTATTGGCAAAGATAGTGGAGTGGTTTGCCAGTTCCTTCTCTAGCTCGTTTTATAGGTGAGGAACTGAGGTAAATAGAGATAAGTGACTTGTCCAGGGTCACACAACTAGGAAGCATCTGAGGCATATTTGAACTCAGGAAGATGAGTCTTCCTGACTCCCTGTCCAGCACTCTAACCACTGTACCACCATCAACTTCTACAGCACTTTTAATTATTATTTTTTTTAATGTAAACCAAATTTATTTTGCTTTTAAGTAGTGTTCTTAAAGCACTCCAGCATGGTAAACAATGTTAATTAGTATAAGTCACCTTGAAAGCCAGAATTTTTCTTAATGTGCTGTTAAAAAGTTGCAGATTATTCTAACAGGATAAATATTTTTTAACCATTTCATTTTGAGTTAATGAAGGCTCACAAATGAGCAACAAGTCCTCATTGCATAAAATATAAAACTGTTGTCAACAAAGTGATAGCACATACACGTAGACAACAGGAACTCTGGAAAAATAACTGTGTTCCCATAGTTGAAGTTGCTTTACAATGGAATGCACATGATCTTGTGGCAAACTGGCCATACAACTTGTAATACATGTAAGCATTTTAAATTATTTTTTGTTTCACCAAAGCACATAGTATTGATTCTTCACCAGTTCTCGGAAGGTAGCTCAGAAATTGCTAAAACTAAGCAACTAAGTTAACCAATGGCTAACTTTCAAATATTGATCAGGATGGTGGGAAAAAACAGATTTAAAAGTTGCTTCACAGAAATTCTATTTAAAATTAATTAAATGTTGAGGATGATATAGGGGCCAATGAACTTTGCAGCAATTGAAACAAGTTGTGAGACTGCTAAGCCAGTTTAAAGCATCTTGTTCTAACATTCAGGGTGGCCCTATTCAAAGGCAGAGTAACTGGTTGCTGTTGTTTTGTGCTTTTAGGGACCCTGGGAAGGGTCACCAATACTTCTCCTACCTGCAGAGTGTTGCCCCCAGTTCTGCCACCGTTCATATATAGTTGCCAAATGAATGGCCTTAAAACAAGGCTCTCACCATGTTGCTCCCCTGGTCAAGAAGTTTATGTAGTTTCCCATTATTTGGGGAATAAATGTAGATCTCCCCATTTGGCATTTAGGATTAAGTGAAGTGGAAGTAGAAAGATCTCGACATCTGGAGTAGAGGAGACACAAGAACTCAAGACAAGTGGCCTTGATGAAGTAGGACAAGTGTAATCTGCTGATGGAGAGGAATTTGTGGCACCAGAGAGGGCTTAGAGGGGCCTCCACCCATTCCTTTCAACTACACTGCTATTTCTTTGGCTTAGGCTTTCCTTACATTTCTTCCAGACTGGGACTTGAAGGAAGAACATGATTTGAATTGTCAAATGTGCTAGAAATTATAGTCCTTTAAGGTTTGGGAAATGCTTTAAGCATTTTCTCATTGGATCCTCTTGTGAAGGTAGGTTTTATTATCTATCTATCTATCTATCTATCTATCTATCTATCTATCTATCTATCTAT
>CM053596.1:84206141-84252485 GCA_028646575.1 Pseudocheirus occidentalis | reverse complement strand
CTTGTCTCTGAAATTCTCCTGCTTATAAAAACTGGCCTTCTCCCAAGTCAACATGGTTCAGGGGAGTGTCTCAGCCAATAGCATTCTTCCAAGTCACAGGGGAATTCACACCTTTTCACCAATGGACAGAGTTCTGGGAATTCACACCTTTTCACCAATGGACAGAGTTCTATACTTAACACTAGGTTACTAGGATCTATTTAACATCTGATCAAACAAATTAATTACCATTACATGGGACTGGAACAAGACTCTTCTTCTTTTTACTCCTGACACTGTGTTCTCCCTACTGTATTATGATGTTATGATTCTGGGCCCTGTAGTGTCTGCAAAGAAGGCCTTGTCCCTGCTGCCCTTACAGAGTTGACAGCTGGTTAAAGGCAATAGTCTTACACATATAAAAAATTCAAATGCCCCAGAGGAATAATGCTTTAAACCATTTATAATAATTTCCTTTGTGTGAAGAATCTAAGAACAGGTTTTGAGATGAAAAATGAAGTTCAGAGGTGGAAGCGTGACCATGAAGTGCCAGGCATCCTAAAAGAGAAGGGTATAGATGAGAAGAGAGAGGGGACCATTTTGTAAGACTTTTCTGACTTCATATTTTTGCCCTGGGCTGGGAGCCTCATTGTGAATAGCCATTTTCTCTGTAGAGTTCCATAGATGTAAATGATATTGGGAAAATTACCTAGAATAAAGGATAAAGCCCTGAACCTCGATTTAGAAAGCCTCAGGTTCAAATCCTGTCCCAGACACTACTAACTTTGTGACCCTAGATGTCAATGAACTACTCAATGTCCTCATCTTTAAAATGTAGGAGTAAAGGTAGGTGGTGTAGTGGGTAAGGGCCCTGAACTCAGAATCAGGAAGACCTAATTTCAAATCTCACCTCAGACATTAATGGGTTGCATGGACAAGTCACATAACCACTCTCACTTTTTTTCCTCTTTAAAGAAAGATAATAAAAATATAAACATAAAGTATATTTATATAAATATTTTATGTAATATAAGTACATTATATATGTATAATAAGGTAATAATATCAATAACCCCACAGGTTTATTGGGAGGATTGAATGACATAACATATGTACAGCACTTTATAAACCTCACATTATTGTTAATATTATTATTAATAATACCCACTCATATAAAGATTGTTGTTTAGGTAAAATAAGATAATGGGTAAATGTGAAAAATGTTTAAAGCTTTTCTCTAAATTTCAGCTATAATAATTATTATTTTAAAAATGAATAATTTTATCATCTGGACTGTTGGCATTTGACTCTAAAGTATAGTGAAGTGACAGTGGTTATACTGATTAATCCAGTTAGTTAAGGCTCTGGTTAACTGAGAATTTATGCCAAGCCATTTAAGGGCAGAAGTGACTTACTCCTTTCTGCATCCCTCACAATATCTACATAAGTTCAATTCATAAAACTTTTATCTTTAGATCAGCTTCTGGAATTCCCTATGATTTAGTTTCCCCATCTAAAAAGCAGGACAACTATAAAGTGCTTTTTAAATCTCATTTGATGAGAGACAGAGACAGAGACAGAGAGAGAGAGAGAGAGAGAGTTGATTTCTGAAGGAGAGTTATGGTGGCAAGGGTCTCTGTCCAAGGTAGAATGATTTTGTAGTGCTGGTCTTAGTAGACTTAGTTATGTACATAGCAGATAGGGTTGGACATACAGAAGAGGCATACCTTTCAGGGTCTGACTTTCACTCAAGCAGACCAGGTGACACCTTCCTAGGGTTGCATTTGAAAGAGGCTAATGGAATCACAGAATCTGAGAGTTGGAAGGGACCTCAATGTCCATCAAGTCCAACCAATATACAAAAATGTATCAGTATTATAGCATACCTGACCAATGTTCATCCAAACTCTGATTGTAAATCTTCAGAGAGGGAGAATTCACCATCTCTGAAGGCTTCCAACTAGACTTCTGAAGAGCTCTGATCTCTAGCTTTCCCAAAAGATGAAATTTGCTACTTTATAATGTGTCCATTATTTTTGGTTCTGTCTCTGGAGCCACAGAGAATAAGGTTACTCTCTTTCTTCCATATGAACTCCCTTCAAATATTTGACCACAGTTAAATGATCTCCCCTGATTCTTTTATTTTCCAGGAAAAATATCTATAATTCTTTCAAATGATACTCATATGACATGAATTCAAGGCCCTTTACCATTCTGGTTTTTTTTCCTTCTGAACACTTTCCAAATAACCAATGTCTTTGTTGAACTGAATTGGCCAAAAATGAATACAATACTGTCTGAGCAAGGAAGAGTCTGGAGGGGTCATCATCTCCTTATTCTTCAGTGTTGCTTCCTTAAGAGAGAAAACAATGACATTGACTTCTAGAACTGCCTCATGACATTGCTTTTATTGAGACTGTAATCCATTGAAACAAGTCAAGCTGACAAGCATTTATTAAGCATGTTCTCTGTGCTAGGCACTTTGTTAAGAACTGGGAATACAAAAAACAAAGACAAAAGGCAGTCCCTGCTTTCAAAAAGCCCCTGACTGCTTCCAGGGCAGTTGGGTGACTAAGTGGATAGAGTGCCAGATCTAGAGTCAGGAAAACTCATCTTCCTAAGTTCAGACACATACAAGCTGTGTGACCCTGCTCAAGTTGCTTAATCTTGCTTGCCTCAGTTTCCCTCATCTGTAAAATTCAAAATCTTTACCAAGAAAACCCCAAATGGGGTCACAAAGAGCTGAAATAATTGAACAAGTTCTCAAGCAATGCACAGTCTTATGGGACAAATAACATACCAAAAAACTGTTTGCAAACAATATAAAATACCACATAAATTGTTGAGAATCTCAGAGGTAAGGGCATTAAAATGATTCAGGAGGACTAGAATAGTTTTCTTGCAGAAGGTGAGATTTTAGCTGAGAATTAAAGAAAGCAAGATGGCAGAGATGAGGAGGGAGAGAGATTTAGTCACGGGAGGCCCAGAATTGGGAGATGGGGCATCTTGTACAAGGAACAGCACAGAGGCCAATATCCCTGAATCACAGAGTAAATGGAGGGAAATAAGGTATAAGAAGACTGGAAAGGTAGAATGAATGAATCCAAATGATGAAGAGATTTAAAAGCCAAACAGAGGATTGTTGATTTGTTTCTTCAGGTAATAGGGAGTCACTGTGGTTGGTTAAACTGAGGGGAAAGAGTTATATGGTCAGACCTGTGCTTTAGGAAAATCAGTTTGATAGCTGAATGAAGGTAGATAGAGCAGGAAAAGATTTGAGGGAGAGAGAGTGATCAGCAGGCCAGTGCAAAAGTCCAGGTGCGAGGTGATGATGGCCTGAATCAGGGTAGTAGTGGTGTCAGAAAAAAGAAAGGGGCCTAGACCAGAGATGTTACCAAGGTAGAGATGTTGGTACTTGGAAATAGATCAGATATGGGCAATAAGAGAGCATGAAGAATTCGAGGATAATACCTGGGTTGTGAATATCAGTGACTGGAAGGATGCTGGTACCCTCTACAATAATAGGGAAGAGCTCATTTTTCAACATTTGAAATTAAGATGCTGAATTTAAGATGTCTATGGGACATTGAGTTAGAGATGTTCAGTAGGCCATTGGAGATGCTAGAATGAAGGTCAAGAATGGATTGTCAAAAAGACTGTCAACTAGACCTGAAAGTCTTCAATGGAGATGGTAATGAAAGCCACAAGAGCTGATGAGATCACTAATCAAAATATTACAGAGACAGAAGCCAAGGCCCAGACAGAGCCTTTGGGGTTACCATGGTGAGTGGGCATGACCTGGATGAAGATTAAGGAAGATAGACTGAGGAGGAGTGACCATCCAGATAAGGGATGCTCCGAGAGGGAGCAGTGTCAAAAAACCTGGAGAGAAAAACATATCAAGGAGAACAGCGTGTTTATCAGTGTTAAAGGCTGAAGAGGGATAAAGAAAGAGAAAGTTTGCTAAAAGGTCAATCAGTAAGTCCAAAAGAACATTTTTTAAGTAAACACTGTGCCAGGCACCATATGCTAAGCACAGGAATACAAAGGAAGGCAAAAGATGATCCCTGCTCTCAAGGAACTCACAGTCTAATGGGGGAAACAATATGCAGACCACCACATACAAACAAAGAATATGTAGCATTAAAAATAACTATGTGCAAGCAAGATGTTTACAGAAAAGTAAACTGAGGCCCAGAGACATGAGAGTGACTTGCTGAAGGTCACACGTAGACAGGCTTTGAGCCCAGATCCTCCATCTAATTTCTTTCCATGGTACTCTGCAGCTTCCTTTATCAAAGGAGCTCAGTTTGAAGCTTATCCCTGAGATGTGTGTCAGAAGTCACTTTGACATTTTGGCCCTCAAGTTATCCTTATCTATAAAATGAGCATTGATGATTCAATGACCTCTAATGTGGCATAATGTTTAAAGTGCCAAGTCTGGGGTAAGGAATACTCATCTTCCTGAGTTCAAATCTGGCCTCAGACACTTAGTAGCTATGTGACCCTGGACAAGTCACTTTACTCTGTTTGTATCTGTTTCTTGGTCTTCAAAAAAGCTGGAGAAGGAAATGGCAAACCACTCCAGCATTTTTTCCAAGAAAAGTCCAAATAGGACCTCAAAGAGTCAGACATGACTGGAAATGACTTAACAACAATGTGCCTTCCAAATCAAAGTCCTGTGGCATGAACCAATCACATGGCAAGTAAGCATAAGAGAATCCAGCTCTCTGGCCTCCAGCCCCAGCATCCTTTCCACTGCACTATCCTGTTTCACCCTCCAAAGAGGGGGTTAAATGCTTTTTTAATATATGGGCTGTTAAATTCCTAGAGATTTCTTCACATGCAAGGGGATATTAGCTCTCCATTTCAATCCAATTACTGCAGCAGGAGAAGAGTCATAATTCTGTTTCTTCCAGTGTTTTACCTTCCTTGTCAAATGCTGCAGTGCCTATCGGGGACTTTTCTGCATCCCTCAATGAATCTTGAGAAATCCGACCTCTTGCAGTATTTTTCTTCTCCTGGCTGTGCTTTGACAGATATTGATTTTAGCAGGCTTGTGGACGACTTGTGGCTCTCACCTTTCCCTGACTTCTGTAGCAAAGCTACTGCTGTTACCGAGCTCTCTCCTTTCCTAGATGAAGGGTTGAGAGAAGTACCATCTATCATGCTCTTCCCTCATTTCCTGGGGAACTTCTGGGGCACAGTGCTTCCTTCCATGTCACTGCTAATTGAGCCCTTACCTCCATATTATGGGTTATTGTCAATTTCTTCACTCAACTCACTGTCCTTTTGTGATTCATCTCACCACCTGTACTATTATTAAAAACACCAAGCACTAATACCTATTACAGTTTTTTTTGAGCTTTATTATTTGTCACTTTAGGAAGGACTCCATATTCTTTCTAGACTCTTTCTCCTTTTCTTGATGGCTGCTTTGCCCCTGAGTAAGAATCCCTTCCATTCCATCCCTCCTTCCCCTTTCCATTTCCCCATTAGGTGTTGTCCCCCTTCATTAGAATACAAGCTTTGATTCCCTCCCCCCATACACACTTAATGGCATTTTATTTTTTCTAATGACATATAAAGATAGTTTTCAACATTTACTTTTATAAGATATTGAGTTCTAAAAATTTTTCCTCCCCACCATCCTCCTCAAGACACCAAGCAACTGATATACGCCAAATATGTATAATCACATTAAACATATTTCCACATTAGTCATGTTATGAAACAAGAATCAGAACAAAAGGGAAAAGTCATGAGAAAGAAAGAAAAAAGAGAAAATAGCATGCTTCCATGTGCATTCAGATTCACAGTTCTTTCTCTGGATTCAGATGGCATTTTCCATCATGGGTCTTTTGGAATTGTTTTAGATCAGTGGTTCTCAACCTTCCTAATGCTGTGACCCTTTAATACTCATATTTGGGTGTATCTGCATGTGGGCAGACCTGCCTGGAGATGGATAAAGGAGCAATGTCTTGGTTCCTAAGTCCATCAGAAATATGTGTTTTCCCATGGTCTTAGGTGACCCCTGTGACCCCTGTGAAGAGGTCGTTCAACCCCCAGGTTGAGAACCACTGTTTTAGATCATTATATAGAATATAAGCTTTTTGAGGGTAGGGACTGTCTCATTTGCTTGTATTTGTATCCCAAGGACTTAGGGCAGTGTCTGACACATAAAAAAACATAGCTTTAAGCAACTATTTTAACAATAACGCATATTATGCGTTATCCTTCCAATGATTCCTAAGGGAGGTGCTGAAAGAATTAAAGTCCAAATCAATTTATTAAAATTTTTATACAATCACAGAATTAGATTTAGCTAGAAAGAAATTTTGGCCCCAAGTCCTCACCCCCCCCCCCCCACCAATTTTGCAGATAAGGAAACTGAAGCACAGAGTGGTTCAATGACTTGTCCAGGACAATACAACTACTCAGCTTCTAGGGAGGAAAGTGAACCCAGGTTCTTCTGATTCTAAGCTCGGTGGTCTGGCTACAATGCAAGTTTAATTTCGTTTTATAAGTACCTAGTGTATAAAAGAACTCTGCTAGGTACTGAAGGGGAAAAAGTCAAAATGGAAAACAGTCTGTGCCCTCAAAGACTCTGCATTCTATCAGGTGGGAGAGAAGGGCAGGCTTGGGAAATAGAACATGTCAAGGGTAAGTATATATGTGATGATTTATGTAGGCATGAGCAAGTCCTAATCACCACGGGTATCAGAAAGGCTTTCCAGGAGACAAGGTAAGTAAGCTTAGCCCTGAAGTAAGCTTAGGATTCTAAGAGGCAGATATGAAGAGGAACTGCTTTCCAGCCATGTTAAACAGTCTGTATTAAGACAGGGTGCAAAAGAAGGAATACAGAGTTCATTCTCCTGACTCCAGTCACCACCTTGATGTAGGGATCAAGGCTTGCCCTTTCCTCTGCTTTCCAACTGCTTATAGGACTTCAACATTTGGATTTTCAGCATCAAAAACCAACATGTCCAAAAGCAAGTTCATTATCTTTCCCTTTAAACCTATTACTCTTCCTCAAAGAGTGAGGAAGACCTGGGTTCAAATCCTGCCTCTGACATTTATTATCTACATCACCTTGACCAAGACATTTAATTTCAACCTGTGGGAAAGATGGGAGGCAGCATGTGCCAGGAAAGTCAAACTTCCACCATCATCTTGACCACCTTCACCCTGCAAACCACAGTGGAGACAGTCCAGAAATCTGAATTGAATTCAAGGCCTTTAAACTATTAATGCTTAAAACTTCACTAAGACTACTTTTGAAACTCCATCTCTCTCTCTCTCTCTCTCTAATACATATACATAGCTTCAATGTTTGCAAAGTGCATATATGTGTATATATACATACTATATATATACATGTTATATATATATTATATACCATGTATGTATATATACATGCTTTGCATATATAAACAAACATGCTATATATGTGATGTGTGTACTTATGTGTATATACATATATGGTTTGCAAACCTTGCAGCACTATATAAATATTAGCTATCATTATTATAGCCCAGAGTCTCTAACTCCAACTATTCTTTGGAGCTAGTAGGAGTCCCAAGAAACAAAAGTTATATATGCTATTAATATTTGTTAATGACAGAATAATATGATTAGTGAGTTTCTCCCTAAATTTTTCCTAGGGAAAGAACCTGGCCTTCTGAATAGTTTAGGGGGAGGGATTTGGAAAGCGCAGATTCTCCTCCAGATCATGATCATTTTTAGGGTCATCTGTTTGTTTTACCCCAGAGCCAGTCATCAGAGCGACAACAAAGGAGCTATTCTCTAGGGAGCTATGGACTTCTCTCTTTTTTTAGATCAATGGAGCTGTCTCAAGTTTCAAATGCAATGTTATCTGATGAACTATGAATTCTCTGAGTTTGTTTTATAGGGAACACAAATCCAAGACCACTTTGGCTACTTGTAAGAAGCAGATGAAAACTCCAGCCTTGTGGGAGGAGAAGTGAAACGGAAAAGGGATATGAAATCTGGCTCCCTGCACATTTAGGAAGCATTGAATCTCCAGCCTTCTGGAGAGCAGGCTGGGCATCACCCTGGGGACCCTTTGTCTAGGAATCAATTATTTCAAAAAGGAGGCTTTCTTTGGGAATTAAAGTTTAGGGATGGGCAGTGTTCAGTGAAAAGAACTTTCCTGACATTAATAAAATATTTCTTCCTACGGACACACAATGTGACTTATGAATTCCTAACTTAGGAATATCCCCACAAATGCATAGCTGGTAAACATTTTGTCAGAGGGTTAAGCATAGCTACATATCACAAGTCATCGAATCATATATTTGGTGTTGGAAAAGACATTAGAGACAATCTAGTCTTACCTAATTTAAAAGATGAGAAAATTGAGTCTCCAAAAATTTTGGTGATTTACCCAAGGAATAGGAGAAGTGGCATCTGAACCCAGATCTTTCTCTTTAAGAAGTTTGACTCCACCCTTGTAATGGTAATCAATTTGGCAGGTACTTAGCCCTTCTGTGAAAGAAACAGAAGGTGTGAACTCTGTCTCCTGTTGCTGACATAACAGGAGGGGTTGGCTGAGACAGGAAGCCAGTGTGTGTGTGTGTGTGTGTGTGTGTGTGTTTATATAAGAAAAGTTCTAGAGATAGAGAGACAGAATCAAGAATTTTTCTCCTGGCCGGCTCCTGGTGGAAGAAGAATCATAGAGACTGAAGTCAGCAGAGTGAGAGAAGGAGAAAGAGAAAAAGAGTAAGAGAGGGAGAGAGAGAGAGAGAGAGAGAGAGAGAGAGAGACAGAGAGAGACAGAGAGAGACAGAGACAGAGACAGAGAGACAGAGAGAGAGAGAGAGAGAGAGAGAGAGAGAGAGAGAGAGAGAGAGAGAGAGAGAGAGATTATCTCCCAGCATCTGGAAGCTCACTGAAAACTGAGTTGGAGTTTTTCTTGGGACCAGAATCTGGTGAAGAATCTGGTTAAGTTGCTGCTGCCTGGAAGGCTGAGATTCCTTCTGGAATCTTCTCCAAACTGCTGTAGGACTAAAGAAGCAAGACCAGGATAATACTTTGTTTGTTTGTGGTTTTGTTGATGCTTGAGTTCCCGGAAACAGAAGTGGTGAAGGGTTTGAGATGTGCTAGACCCTGTGAAATTCAGTGTGTAGCAAGAACTGCTTGTAGGACTGGATGAGAACTTGGGAGCTGTCTGCCTCTGAATCCAGGTGACTGTTTGGTGATTCAGGTAGGAGCTGGGACCATGGAAGGGGATCCAGGGAATCTGAGAGACCACCCTGAGTCAAGATGAAGAAAAGGCCTTCTCTTGAACAATGAAATTGAAGTGTACTAGACACCCAGGGGTGGAGGGTTTGTGTAATTTTCTAATGATTGCTTTTAGTGATTAACAATACTTAGTGACTGCTAGATAAGTGACTGATTAAATTAGTCTATGATTGCCCCATGAGTGGAAGATTTATTATTGTATTGTGAAATGACTGAATGATTAAGAGGGTTTCTCCCTTAGGGAAACCAGATGATTATTCTTTTGTTCTTTGTTCTAAATATTGTGGCCACTGTAGTGAAAACTGTGTGGCCATTCTAGTGTTAAGCTGTTATGTACACTATATTGTGATTGTCAGTGATAAGATGTAATGTTGTGAATATTATATTATGATTTGTTGTGAATGTTTGCCTTGATTTGTAATGGAATAAATGGAGTGTTCCTTATACTGTGTAATCTGTACCTTAAAAGCTGTTCACAGCTGCATTCTTTTGGGTACTAACTCACATTCTTCCTATCCTTGCTCAGAGTTAGGCACTACATCTTTGGTTGCTGTCTGATCCTGATCTAATGACTTGCTATTTAGAGAAACCTCAGTTTCTTCCAATGTAGGATAAAGCATTTTTACTATATAAAGTGTTTTCAGGTTTAAATTGATGAATTTTTTTCATTAACATTATCCAGGGACATACCAAAGTCCTCTTGTTGGAGAGCTGTTAACTGATGAATGTTAAATGTACATCTTTGGAGATAATTCTTATATAGCCTTCTGTGACACTGGATGGTATGTTCAAGATTTTAAGACTAATGAGAAATTTTGCTTCATCATTGTTCATGATTTGCATTTGTCTGTCATTTCATATTATTTTGACTTTTCTATTTCATATAGGGTATGCACACAAAGAGCTTAGGTTAGGCCCTTCCCAATCTTTCTTGTGTTTCCTTAGGGAACTGTGATTAACTATTCCAGAACAAGGTTAACACAAAGAGGCATTTGTTTTGGCATTGATAATTCCTCCTAGACAAGTTCGAAACTTGCCTTTTCCTGGCTATCATACAGTTAGCCCCTCCTCTATGGTGAAGTTGCTGGTACTTTACTACATGTATGAAGAAATTCATCCCTGAACAATGCATTTGTACCTGACCTTTATAAGGAAGTGCTAGTCAACTGAAAGAGAACCAAAGTTGGAGAGTAAAGAGAAGCTTAGAAGGTGACTTTGTATCCCCAGTGCCTAACAGACTGTCTTGGACATAATAAGTACTTCATACATTCCTAGTGATGATGGAAAAATTAAAACAAAGCACATTGTACTCAGACCCAATCCACAAACCCCAACTATGTTATTTGGATTAGAATATTAACTGGGTCACCAGAGGTGGGGCCTCCAAGTTCAGCTGAATGCCTTTACTAGAACCTTAGAGTTGGAAGAGGAATCAAAGTCTATCTGTTCTTACTCATACCTCAGCAAAAAGCCCCTCGGTAGTGTCCCAACATGTGATCATCCAACCTCCATTTGAAGACTACCTTCTAGGGGTAACCTTCACAGGAATGCTGAGGCTTACTATAAATAACTGGGAACTATGCAAATAATATGTAATCAAGTAAATAAATAAAAGTGAACACTGATACCTCACTGAGTTATGAGTGATAATAGTAATAGCTAGCATTCATATAGCACTTTGAGGTTTGCAAAGTACTTAATGAATTTTAGTTCATTTGATCCTCATAACAACTGTGGGAGGTAGGTCTTATTATTAAACCCATTTTACAGATAAGGAACTGAGGCAGACAGAAGTTAAGTGACTTGATTAGAGTCACACAGCCATTAAGTGGTTGAAGTGGGATTTGAGCTCTGGCCTTTCTGAGTTTCTAGTTCCTGTGTTCTAGCCACTGTGCTGCCTGGCTTCAACTGGCAAGTGAGAACCAGAAAATCAAAAGATCTGGGAAGCTGTCTTACCTCTACCACCAACATATTGTGTGATCCTGAACAAGTGTGGTCCCTTTCCTGGATCAATTTCCTCATCCATTAAATGAGCTGGTTGGACAACAGGCTTTCTCTCTAACATCCCTTCCAGCTCTAATGTTCAATGATTTATGAATGCAAGTGTCTGCCCACAGCCACATAGACTCAAAACTTAGCCACAGCTGTGGTTCCCATGACAGCCCAACCAAAATGAGACAGGAAAGAGGCAGGGGAAGGTGGGATAACAGACAAAATAATAAGGCAGGCTTCAAAGCAGGACATTTTTATGCAGCCAAAAGCAGGAGGAGGAGAAAGACTGAGGAAGAAAAAGGAAGGGAAGAAAAGCAGGGATAAGATTGTTTGAGAGGACCCTGAATAGAGCAGGAAGGCAGTTGAGCTAATAGATATTATTGAGACCATGAGGAATAATAACATCTTTCTTTTGCAGTGCTTCAGTTTACAAAGTGTTTTATAATAGCCACAATTGTCCTGCAAAGTAAGCAGGGCAAATTTGAAGGTCCTTCTCTTACCTTTAAGGACACCGACGCTCCTTTGCCTAAACTCATACAGCTCATAGATGGTAAAATTGGAATTCTAATTGAGATTTTCTGAATTCTGGATTATCTCCCTTCCAACACCCACCCTTCACCTTGACTCCCCAACATTCAGGGGGGAGAAAAACTTATAAAGAATTAGAACCTGCTTTGCAAAAGTTCAGCACTAGCAGGATTATAAAAATTGGCCTCTGAGAGAGAGGGAAGAGTAAGAAAAGAAGTTGATAGGTAGGAAAGGAATTGTAAAGATGATTTACAGAGTTTAAGAATTATGAAAAGGTCAGAGACTCTTACTAGGTGTGAGATCTAGGGACACATCACTTAACCTGTTTGCCTCAGTTTCCTCATCTGTAAAATGGGGATAATATTAGCACCTACATCCCAGGATTGCTGTGAGGACCAAATAAGAGAATAATTGTAAAGAGTGAAGAGTGTCTGACAAAGAGTAAGCACTATGTAAATGTTAGCGACCTATTTATTATTATTATTATTATTTATTACTATTGTTAGCTTGAATGGGAAGGAGAATATTTGGGAGAATTCAAGGAGAGAACAACTCAAATGAAAGGAAGAGCCAAGAGCTAGGTAAGGATGATAATTTGAGCTGAAGTAAGAGAAAGAAGAGGATCGAATTTTCAATGATTGATTCCAAAAAACTTGGCCTATCCAGTTGGCCTCAATTCCTAGACTGATAGATTAGAAGAGTGGTGAAAGTGACAGTGCATTTAGATCTCAACAAAGCATTTGACAAACTTTCCCATGTTCTCCCTGTCTGTAAGACAGAGATATGTGAACTAGATGATGATACAGTTAGGTGGGTTTAGAATCAATCCAAAGACTCGCCTTTAATGGGATGTCAACTTGGAAAGAAGCCTAGTGGAGTGTTCCAGACATCTGATCTTGAGCCTCTGCTGTTTAACTTATACATTTTTTAATGAAGGCAAAAAAGGAGAGCTAACCAAGCTTTCTGATAATACAAAAAATGCTGCTTGACACAGATTCCAAAGGATTTCAATAGACAAACATTAGACTGAAGCAATAAAATAATTGAAGTTAAAAAATAAGGGCAGTTAGGTGGCACAGTGGATAGAGTGCCAGGTCTAGAGTCTGGAAGACTAATATTAGTGAGCTCAAATCTGGCCTCAGATACTTATGTTCTGTAAGACCCTGGGCAAGTCATTTAACCCAGATTTCCTCAGTTTCCTCATCAGTAAAATGAGTTGAAAAAGGAAAAGGCAAACCACTCTAGTACCTTTGCCCAGATGGGGTCACCAAGGGTCAGCAGGACTGAAATGACTAAATAAAAAAATGAAAAATAAATTTAAATAAGGACAAATGGAAACACATATTTGGTTTAAAATGGCATGAGGGTAGATTAAAGACCTGCCTTGGCTAAACAATTTACTTAGGGAAAAATATGACGGTTTTAGTAAACTTCAGGTTCAACCATGTGACTGGTCAGCTCAAAATTTTGACATAGACTTCCACTGTAATAAGGACAAGGTGTTAGGAGTATGAACTCCATCGCAGTGAGATCCTATCCATAATGTAGTTATTTGCAGTCATTAACCTTTAGGACAGACATCAATAACTTGAATATTGTCCATAATTTGGGCAGTATGATTGTAATGATGGTGTCAAAAATTGTACAATTTGGAGACCACTTGAATGAACCAGAGAAGTTTAGCCTGGGGAAGAGAGAAGATTAAATGAACCATGACTGACACCCAGAAGAGGGACTAGACTTGTTCTGCATGACCTCAAAGGGCAGATTGAACAACGGTCAGAAGTTAAAGTGAAGTAAATTTCATTTCCTTCAATATAAGGAAATTTATATTATAGCTCAATATAGGAAAAATTTCCTGACAGAGCTTATCCTACAATAGAATAGACTGTCTTGAAAATTAATGAGTTAAGTAGACACTGGAAATCTGTCTGAATGTTGTAGTCAGGATTCTCACATGAGTAGGTGGCTGGATTTGATTACTGTGAGGACCTTTCCAATGATAGGATTCTATGCTCCTGTTCTTTTTGAACTCTATCCAGGGAGCAGAGTGTTCTGCTCTTGAATGGACTGTTTCAGGCAGGCAGGCAGGGAGGCAACAAACACTTATTAAGGATGTGCTACATACCAGGCACTCTCCTGTGTTGGGAGTATCTTGTTGCTCAGTCATTTCAGTCATGTTTTACTCTTTGTTACCCCATTTGAGGTTTTCTTGGCAAAAATATTAGAGTGATTTGTCATTTCCTTCTCCAACTCATTTTACTGGTAGGGAAACTGAGGCAAACAAGGTTAGGTGACTTGCCCAGGGTCACAAAACTAGTGGATCTCTGAGGCTAGATTTTAATTCAGGAAGATGAGTTTTCTTGATTTCAGACCTAACACTCAAGGAGCTTATATTCAAATAGGAAAATAACACTCACAAATGAACTGAAAAGTTAGAAAAAAGGTAGGAAAGGTCAAAGTATGGTATTGGGTCTATAAAGTCAAAAGAACAGCTAGGAGGGGACTGAAGATTGGCCACCTTGGGCCCCTTCCCAAAATGGAAACACTGGGAGAAACTCATCAATGGGAGGAAAGGGCTGCCATGGTGCAAGGAAGGGATGATCCAAGGAGAGGAGGTCACAGATGCAGATATATGTTACATGGTAAGTAGGCCCTAGACACTGAGGGGTAATTGACAGATGAGAATAAAGCTAAGGTATGGGATCAATGTCCAGAAAGTCAGATCATAGCTAGGAGTATTATATCTTGATTTAATTGGCTAAATTCAGAAGACAATGGCTCAAATTTTCCTATCTCTTCTGGCTCACAACATTTTCCTAATATAAGGAGTATATCAATCATGTTTCTTTTTCTTGGTACAGTCGGGACTTGTTTACAATCTGTTTTGCTTCAAAATTTCAGCAAGCTCTTTGATTTCGGTGAAATTCTCTAGAACAAGGCAGATCACAATTCATCCATGCCTGCCCATCCTGTAAGATTCATGTTAATTTCTTTTGATAAATTCACCACAGAGTCTTCACACAATGTGCGGAGAGGTTTCTGAGCTTTCTCTGGATACTGCAAGGATACCAGAAAAGGAGATGATCCATCCATTGTTTATTTCTCAGCCTTGTAATGTGATTGGCCCATCCTCTTTTTCACTCATACAGTATTTGATGACATCATTACTCTGATTCTTCTTTATGATTGTCTGTTTTTAATGAGTTGCAATCTGCTCATCATTACCACATACCTTCCATTATCTATTTGGTGATGCTCAGTTTTAATTTTTCAAAACATGGTACTATACCCAACTTTCTCAACCTTGCAATATCATTGAGAAGAATGATGGAATCATAAAATGGGAGAAATATTGGGTCAGTAAAAAACCCAAAACATTTGCAATTCTACCAGCCTTCCCCTATTAAATTTGACCAAAAATTCACCATCCATTTCAGTGTGTCTAAGATAAATACACTCAACACACACACACACACACACGCACACACACCCTATAGGTCTTCTATACAACTATAGACCACCTAGAAGCCTGATGCCTATTCATCACAAATTTTTTGTATGAGAAAAGAATCAAAAGGTACTAAATGGGCCAAGCACTGAATTGAAGGAAGGAAGGAAGGAAGGAAGGAAAGAAGAAAGGAAGCGAGGGAGGGAGGGAGAGAGGAAGTGATCACTTTTTATCCAGCTGGAATTGGTGTGTTACTGATGGAGAAATAATTTCTGTATTAGTGATCTGTATAGTCAGAACACCAACTTGTTAGAGCAAAGATCAAAACTGATACAAAACTATAAGAATGGAAATGAGAAAGAAATGACACGGCATTTCAGTTATGTTAGTAGCTATATATACATATATATATACTAATAAGAACTCACATCTATACAATTCTTTTAGTTATATATATATATATATGTATTTACATATGTATGTGTGTGTATATATGTATATACTACCTCATGTAATCTTCATAACATTATTATAGGACAAGCATGTGGGAATAAGATCCATGGGACAAAAGGTGGGATAAGATCCATTTCTCTCCTAATCCTAAGTCTATGATTCATCAGTTTCTATGCTAAGCATCTCCATCAGAGGCAGTCCTCCTGCAGTCCTGGTCAATGACAAATGCCCAATTTTGTCTTCTTCCCTAAGGAATAATAAGTGAACTATAATGATCTTTCAAGCAGATAAAAGGATTATACCTATGAGCTACATGCTCAAAGAGAGACTGACTTCAAAGGATACTATAAACTTTTCTATTTTCCTTCTGCCCATACGTGCCCAGGTCTCTCAGACAAAAAAGTAATCATCAGCACTTCCTTCTCTTCCTCTTTGTCTATTGCCAAAATGATTGAGTACTTTCATTTTGACTGTGTATGAATCTGGGAGGGGTTCAAAACACATAAACTCAACTCTACCTCTTACTTTCTGACAGAGGAGAGGTTAGAGAAACACGCTCAAAATCTAGAAATTCTAGTTACATTTACTAACCACCTATCAAGTAAAAGGCACTAACAGCATATAAAAAATAAATCACAGTCCCTGCCCTCAAAGAGCTTGCAATTTACTACAGGAGAAACAATCTATTAATACTATAAAATATCAAATGTGATACATGTTATGAAAGAGGCACAAATAAGAGACTATGTGATCACAGCAGCATGTGTGTGATCCTCCTCTCTCTGGGGAGCCAGAGGCCAATACTGATATCTTGGAATACTGATTCCTTCAATACTTCAACATATGTTGCTATTTATTCAATTTTCAGTCATGTCTGACTCTTTGTGACTGCATTTAGGGTTTTCTTGGCAAAGATACTGGAATGTTCTGCCATTTCCTTCTCCAGCTCATTTGACAGATGAGAACACTGAGGCAAAGAGGGTTAAGTGACTTGCCCAGGGTCACACAGGTAATGTCTGAGACCAGATTTGAACTCAGAAATATGAGTCTTCCTGACTCCAGACCTGGCACTCAATCCATTGTGTATAGGTATATAGATAATTTCATTAACATAGGTATTTCCGCCCACAGTTCAGGTCTTTCCCACCCATGCCTACTCAGTCCACACAGTTCTTTGCCACATCCTCCTATAAATTCACCATAGATGATAACCCAATCCTCTAAATGTCTTCCTCATGTATTCCCAGCAACATCTAGCTAAATACAGAGAGGCTCAAAATTGATAACCTGGTCATTAAAGGATGAATTTATTTGGCCATGACAATCATTAATACAAAGAAAAATATAAAATGGTCCTTAAGTACAAGGTAGCAATAATCCTAGGTACTACACTATTTTCTCTCTACTTGTCATCCCTAAATTCCTTAATCTTTCCAATCAACGAGTATTTGAGATCATTGAGGAGGAGAATGGAGTCCAACATTATCCTCCTACTAATCATATACTCTTATGGGTGATATGATATACTCCTCATGTCTCCATAAGCATGTGACCATACCTGGAAGAAGTAACATGTTGACCCATTCGCAACCATTTTCACACATTTAAATTTGAATGAGGAAACATGAAAGCAATGCATGCCTAAGTCAGAGGCTTAGTAAAAGGTAAGTAAAAGTAAAGTAAGTAAAAGGTAAGTGTGAAACACAGAAGACAAAGTTTGTCCATGTCACAATTATGCCTAGAAGCTGTGTATTCTAACCAAGTCACACAGTCCTTCTAGTGGCCATACGAAAAATCACATCACTTAGTAATTAATATAGAGGTAACAGTTCTTTAATTCACTCCTTCTACCTTCTCCAGTGTTGTGAGGCTATCGGTGCCCATTTATATGCAAATGATTCCTTTTCTTTGAAATCAATGTCAGCATTATGATCCAGAAAGCAACAAGCCATGAAATGAAACGATATTCTCCAAAAACCTAATGATCAGAAGAATGATCTATGTTTGAATGGGGCTATTCTTTAAGATATACAATAAAAGCAGACAGAACAAGGATGTTTCGACTCAGTACATCAGCGGGCAAAAGCCAGAGAAACGATGACTTTGTAGAAAGCTACATGTGGGCCCATTTGAAAGAATGTTCACTTTTACACATTGGTGCATTTCCCATATAAATGTCTTCCTCATGTATTTTCCCAGAAACACCTAGATAAATAGAGAGAGGCTCAAATTTAATATTCTGGTCATGAAAGGATGAATTTATTTGGCCATGACAACCAATAATACATGAAAAAATACAAAACAGTCCCTATGTACAAAAGGGCAATAACCCTAGGCTCTACACCATTTTCTCTCTACTTGTAACCCCTAAATTCCTTAATCTTTCCCATCAATGAAGTTATATAAGTATTTGAAGAATTGGATTTAATTAAATTGATTTTGTTTAGTAAAATTGGAATTGAATGGGTTCATGCATTGCAAATAAAGTCAGACATCCTCTGAGATCCCTTACAACTGTGGAAGTCTAGTATTTACTATTAGGCAGAATTAAATAGGTAGTGTATTAGCAGGTTAATAGATGATAGATAAATAGAGCATTTATTACTACATGCCATGCACTGTGGTGAGCACTGGACATATAAATAAAGCAAAGACTTTCCCAGCTGTCAAGGATCTGGCATTCTAATGGGAGAAAACAACAACACATGAAGGGGATCTAGATACTCATGAGGACAAGGCAATCATCAAAGAAGAGATGAAGATACTCATAAAGTGAGTTTGGTAGACAAGGAATAGAACATTCCTGAGACACCTCTTGAAAGAGCGGTCTAGATAAAAGAACCACCAATTAAGAACGAGGGGCTTCAATTCCTAGTCAGGGTGGCTAGGTGGCACAATGAATAGAACACCAACCCTGGAGTGAGGAGGACTTGAGTTCAAATATGACTTCAGATACTTAATACTTACTAGCCCTGTGACCTTGGGCAAGTCACTCTCTGCCTCACCCTCTCCAAAAAGCTATATATATATATATATATATATATATACATACACACACACACACACATATATATATGTATATATACTACCTAATTATTCTACCTAATAATAAATGATAGACTTCCATACCTGTAAGGGATCTCAGAGGATGAGTCTGACTTTCTTTTCAATGCATGAAACCATTCAATTCAATTCCATATATGGATTTCAGGAAGTCCAATAATAATCCCAAATGCTGACAATGACCTCCGAATTCCAGAACACTTAATCTGAACAAGATATGCAAATAAAAGGATTCAGGGATGGAAATAAGACACAAGGAAAATGTGGGGTGAAAAAACTTTTCAGAAGTAATAAAGGCAATGAATAATGAAATGAGGATTCAAGCCCAGTTCTCCTGAATCCAGGGCTTCTTTCATTACTCCAGGCTGCCTTTCCAAAAATGTTCTTCAGTAAACTCAGCCATTCTTTGGTTCACTCTGGAGAAAACAACAGCTGGTAGATCAACATTTTATGTCGATAACAGGTAGCTCAGCAGATAGCAAAGTGCCTGGCATATGGGAAGCTCTTAATAAATATTTGTTGACTTGACTTGGTTTAGTGGATAAAGTCAGCTTCAGAGCCGACTCAAGAATACATAGTTCCAATCCAGCCTCTGATGTATACTAGTTGTGTGCCCTTGAGGAAGTCATCCAACCTCACAGCACCCCAGACAATTCTCTCACACTAGAAGTTGCTCCAAATTCCCACCAAATCATCTCATAAATCAGAGGATCAAAAAGCTGGAATGAACCTGAGTGGTAATCTACTCCTACATTTTACAGTTTAAGAAGCTAGATCAAGGTCACATGCCTAGTTAGTGACAGAGTCAGGCTTAGAATCCAGGAGTCCTGATTCCCAGTGTGGCATAGAATCATAGAATCTTTCAGTTAAAAGGTATTTTAGAGTATTATATATTATTATTATATTCTAACAGAAAATTTCTCACCCTTTCACAACTCATTATTTAATTCCAACACCAATGAAATGAAGGGGACTAAATGTAATTCTATAAGGTATCTAGATGTAGTGGAATAGGAGAGAAAATACTTGAGTTTTAGGCATGGTAATTAACAACTTTATGCTGTATGAAAATGCTCCATGACTTGGGGTCCCTACTGCAAAACAATGAAGCCACCATTTCTCACTTATGACATCCCAGTCTATTGTTGTAGATAGGTTTATGTCATCAGAGAAGAGCTTAGGCTCTTAGAATCCAAGGTTCTCCTTTCATACCAGTTTCTTTCCATAATCAATACCTTGGGAGGATAGAGTTAAATCCATAAAAAGCAATAGACCACAACCAAATTGTTGCAGCCTGGGTATTTTTATTTTTTTATTTCAATTATATATTTATGTTGATGTGTGGACACACTTAAAAGCATACATACACATAACTCATACACAGTTATAGTTTTCTATAACATCTCTTTGCATTCCCATCTATGCCATCAATAATCCATAAAATAGAGATAACTAGACTTTTGATTTCAGTAGAAAAGCAGACTCACATGGGAGGGAAGTCCCTCTATCAACAGGAATCAGAATCTTCTGTGAAACTTACATATTTTTTTGATCCTCTGATTCTTTTTTTTATTTGCTTATTTACTTTTAGTTTACAAAATTCAATTTCACAATCCCTTGGTATTTTTATTTTTTAATCATTTTTATTCATTTTTTTTCAAGTTAATCATTTATTTTTAGTTTTCAACATTCACTTCCATACATTGACATTTTGTCCCCCTCCTTGTCCAAGACAGCATGCAATATGATATAGGGATAGACTCTACATATACATTCCTATTAAACACATTTTTTTCACATTAGTCATGTTATATAGAAGAATTAGAATGAATGGGAGGAACCATGAGAAAGAAAAACAAAACAAAACAAAAAATAAGAAAATATTTTATTTATTTCATTAAATATCTCCGAGTTACATTTTTAAAACTTAACATTTTAAAAGTCAAGTTCAAAATTTTCTCTCTCTTGCCTTGAGAAAACAAGAAATTGGATATTCATTATACATGTGAAGTCATGCAAAAAATATTTCCCAATTAGCCATGTTGCAAAAGAAAACACAAAATAAACAATAAAAATAATTTTTTTTAAAAAGCATATGCTTTACTCTGTACTCAGTTCATCAGTTCTCTTTCTCTGAAGGTAGATAGCATTGTTCATCATGAGTACTTCAGAATTGTCTTCGGTCATTGTTCATCAGAGTAGCTAAGTCTTTTACCACTGATAATTCTTACAATATTGCTATTACTGTGCACAATATTCTCCTGGCTCTGCGCACTTCACTTGGCATTAGTTTTCCCAGGTTTTTCTGAAACAATTCTGCTCACCATTTCTTATAGCACATTAGTATTCCATCAGAATCAAATACCATAACTTGTTCAGCCATTCCTCAATTGATGAGTATTCCTTTGATTTTCCATTCTTTGCCACCATAAAAAGAGCTACTATAAACACTTTTGTACATAGGTCCTTTTCACTTTTCTTTGATCTCTTTGGGATACAGATCTAGTAGTAGTATTACTAGGTCAAAGGATATACACAATTTTATCATTCTTTGGGCATAGTTCCAAATTAATCTTCAGAAGAGTTGGACTAATTCACAGTTCTACCAACAACGCATTAGTGTCCCAAATTTTCCACATCCCCTCTTGCATTCGTCACTTTACTTTTCTTCCATGTTAGCCAGCCTGAGATAGCATCTCAGAATTGTTTTAAGCTGTATTTCATGAATTAGTAATGATTTAGAGCATTTTTCATGTGACTACAGATAGCTTTGATTTCTTCTTCTGAGTATTACCTGTTCATATCTTGTGATCATGTATCAATTGAGGAATGGCTCTTATTTTTATAAAGTTGGCTCAGTTCCCTATATTTGAGAAATGAAGCCCATACCAAAGAAATTTGCTATTAAAAACTGTTTTCCTAGTTTTCTGTTTTCCTTCTAATTTGGGGGTACATTAGTCTTGTTTATGCAAAAGCTTTTTAATTGTATGTAATCAGAATTATGTATTTTACTTCCCATAATCCTTTCTTGTTTGGTCATAAACTCTTACCTTATCAATAGATCTGACAGGTACACTTGTCCTGTCACCCCTAATTTGCTATGATATTGCCCTTTACATCTAAATCAATTATCTGTGTTGACCTTATCTTGGTATACAATGTGAAGTCTTGACCTATGCCTAGTTTCTGCCAAACTCCTTTCCACTTTTCCCAGCAATTTTTTGCAAATGCTGAATTCTTACCCCAAAAGTTTAGATCTTTGGGTTTATCAAACACTCAGTTATTATGGTCATTTACTACTGTATATTATGTATCTAGTGTATTCCACTGATCCACCACACTATTTCTTTGCCAGTGCCCCATTGTTTTGATGATTCCCGCTTTGTAATATAGTTTGAAATCTGGAAGTTTTAGGCCACCATTCTTCACATTTTTTCTTTCATTCCCTTGATACTCTTGACTTTTTTGTGCTTTTGTATGAATTTTGTTACTTTTTTTTAGCTCTATAAAACAATTCTTTGGTAGTTTGATCGGTATGGCACTGAATAAGTAAATTAACTTTGGTACAATTGTCATTTTTATTATATTGGTTTGGCCTACCCATAAATAATTAAGATTTCTCTGATTGTTTAGATCTGTCTTTATTTTTGTGAACAAAGTTTTTTGTAATTTTGTTCATATATAATTTCTTGGTTTGTCTTGTAGATGCATAAGTGTTTTATGTTATCTGTCTTTAAGTGGAATTTCTCTTTCCAGCTTTTGTTGGCCATATATAGAAATGTATATTGATTTCTGATTATTTCTATGGGTTTATTTTGTATCCTGCAACTTTGCTGAAGTTGTTAATTATTTAAACTCAAATTTAGTTGATTCTCTAGGGTTCTCTAAGTACATAATCATATCATTTGCAAAAAGTGATGGTTTTGTTTCTTCATTGACTATTTTTATTACTTATACTTCAACCAATACCCTGAAGCAGGGTGGTGAATCTTAGCCTTAAGGTCACATGTGGTCTTCTAGGTCCTTAAGTGCAGCCTTTTGACTGAATCCAAACTTTACAGTCAAAAAGCTGTACTTAAGGACCTAGAAGGCCAAATATGTCCTTAAAATTACAGGTTCCCCAGCCCTGCGAGGACAGAGTCTAATCAATAAAGAGCAATGGATGAGAACCAAATTGTAGTAGGTGGGTATTTTTAAAAGATTCTTTTGGAGTCAGGAGAGAGGAATAAGTAAAGTTCATCTAGGGGGAATACTAAGTCTTTCAAAGTTTTTACTTGATGAGACATTTTAAAAAAGCTTGCTAGTTACCACTTAGGATGGACAGCAGCTTAAGACCATTGTTTAAGAGGCTCTAACTGCTCCCTGCCTTCCTCCCTCATCCCCAATTTGTTTGCCTTTTTACTCATGAGCAGTGAACAGGTTGATAAATTCATGGGGATGGATGATGATGATTTTACCCTTTGGACAGAATTATAAAGTCATTCTTATCTTAAATATTGCCATAGTTTCCTAATTAGTGTTCTAAACTCCATTTTCCCCTTTCCTATCAACTTTCATACTGAGTACCGCTCTAATCCTTATTAATCTTCCAAATGTGTCACTCTGCTTTTTGGGGGAAGGGGGGAGAGCAAGGCAATTGGGATAAAGTGATTTGCCCAAGATCACACATCTAGTGAGGGTTAAGTGAGTCTGGATTTGAACTCAGATCCTGCTGACTCCCGAGCCAGTGCTCTATTCTTTGTGCCACCTAGCCACCCCAAAGTGTTTCTCTGATTATATCACTCCTCTACTCAGAAACTTTCTATGTCTCCCAACTGTAGATTAATAAAATCTGAACTGGAGATATTGCCATCCTAAATCCTCCATAGTCAAACTCCAAACTACTTTTCCAGTTTAGTATTATATTACTTCTTTTCCTCTCTGAACTTTACAATCCAGTCAAAAAGGCTACTCTTCTTAATTCTTCATTCTGCCCTCCTTCATTTCCACGTTTTTGTTCATGTGGTCCCTAGTGATGACAATGGACACCACTCTCTGCCGTCTCCATCTGCCATCCCTCCCTTCCTTCAAGACCCAATTCAAATGTTACATTTTCTATGAAGCTTTTCTGAACCCTTTGGTTTCTAATCTGCTATGTGAAAGAGTTCTCTTCCTCTGCCAAGATCTCCTAATCATTGGGCTAGAGGTCTTCTTTACACTCATATCACTCTTCCTCATATTGTGGTTCTACATGCCTTTCTTCCTGTGAAACTAGACATTCCTGCTCTTTGTCCTAGCTTTGTACACTCTGTGCTAAAGACAGTATCTTGGACAGATCATGGGCTTAATAAACATTGAGTCAAGTTGATGTTGGGCTTTTGTACCCTTTAAAAATTCTTTACTATTTGCTTTTAGACTTTGTAACTTTTGGTAACCCTAAATCTTTTTCTATCTACTCTATTCATGCTACACTCTTCCCACTAAATAATAATAAAAACTCACTTAAATGGTTTTATGATTTATAAGTTGCTTCCCTTAACAAACTTGTAAAGCAGTCAGCAAAATAATTACAACCATAACTTGGAAACATCAAGGATTTGGTTACAGACCACTGCAATAAAGCAAATATCTCAATAAAGCAAGTCACATGAATTTTTGGGTTTCCCAGTGCATATAAAAGTTATGTTTACACTATACTATAGTTTTTATATGTTTACACTGTACTATAGTACATTAAATATGAGATAGTATTATGTCTTAAAAATTATATACATACCTTAATAAAAAATAATTTATTGCTAAAAAATGCTAACCATCACTTGAGCCTTCAGTGAGCTGTAATCTTTTGCTAGTAGAGTGTCTTGCTTTGATATTGATGGCTGCCAACTGATCAGGGTGGTGGTTGTTGAATGTTGGGGTGGCTGCGGCAATTTCTTAAAATAAGACTACAATGAAATTTGCCACATTGATTGACCCTTCCTTTCACTTTAACACTTAGAGGCCATTGTAGGGTTATTGACTGGCCTGATTTCTATATTGTTGTGTCTCAGGGAGGCCCAAGGAGAGGGAAAGAGATGAGGGAACAGCCAGTTGGTGCAGCAATCAGAACACACACATCTATCAATTGAGCTCACTTTCTTATAGGGACATTATTCATGTTGCTCCAAAACAATTACAACAGTAACATCAAAGATCACTGATCATAGATCACCACAACAGATATAATAAAAATGAAAAAAATCTGAAGTATTTCAAGAATTATCAAAAAGTGATGCAGAGATATGACGTGAGCACTTGCTGTTGGGAAAATGGTGCTAATAGATTTGCCCCATTCAGAGTTACCACAAATTTGTTAATAAAAAAAGAGTAAGACTTCAAAGCACAATAAAGGGAAGGACATGTATTGCCCTGAGCCCTTTATCTCTCCTTTTAAAGATGTCAGATGGCTAACCAATAAGGAACCTTGAGATATACTATTTTAGAATGTCCATCAAACCATATACAAGGATCCCTATGTAGTAACATTATCTATGTTCTATTGTACTTTTATTTACTTTGTTCAATATTTCCCAATTACATTATAATCTGATTCAACCTACCATGCAGAATATTGTATATAAGATGCCCTTGGGCTACATGTCTGACATTTCTGCCCTAGGGAACTGTCTGGAATGGGAGATAAAGCACAGGGCTCAGAGGCTAGTCTATTCCTACTTCATTTGTTAACTAGCTAGAATGACAACTCAACTCTTGGTCATTTCAATCTCTCTATCCTTTGGTTGTGTCATCTATAAAGTAGGGATAATAATACCTGCCCTACCAGCCAGAAAGAGGTTGTAATGAGATAATCTATATTAGATAATATTGATCTCAATCTCAACATGTTTCTTCATCTATAAAAATGGGGATCATAATAGCACAGGGTTATTGTGAGGACCAAATGAGATACCATTTATCAATTGTTTAAGAGAAACATGAATTACCATCATTATCATCATCATCATCATTATATGATAACATATTTATACAGTACTATACAGTATATTATACAGTATACAGTTTATAAACCACTTTATAACCATAAAAGATAAGCAAATAGTAAAAACATTATAATTAACATAATTTTATAAATAAAGAAACTAGGGCTTAAAAAACTTAAGTAAGTGTTGGTCAGAACTCAAATTCAGATCCTCATGACTCATGTTTCAGTGTTCTTTTCACTATGCCATGTCATCTTCCAAGATCTTTTTAGGACCATAGACTTTGAAGTGGACAGGAATTGTATGGGAGTCACCCAGTCCAACTTATTTGTTTTATTAATAAGAAATGAAGTACAAGTAAAGTGAATTGACTTGCCAAGGTGTCATAGGCAATTGAGTGGCAGTCAGTCTTTGACTGCAAATTCATTACTTTTTTTTCTGTACACATATCATTCCCTGAAAATTCAAAGTTATGAATGAAGTATTCCCTAGTTGGTAGCATTAGATCCCATCAATAATATTCTATTCAGTGTAGCTACTATCTTTCCAACTCTTTCAGAACATTCCTTGTACAGGAGCCACTGGCTGTATGATTAGAATTGTGGCTTATATCTTCTAGGGTTAGTAAAATTGTCATCAATCACCTTCTTCCTACTCACCTCCCCACAAGTCCCTGGGAATGCTCAAATAAAATTCTGCAACTACTCCTTTGTAGTCAGGAATCTGTCAGCCAAGCCTTGCCACAGATCACTGACCCATTTATATTGTCCCTACTAATGGAAAAATCACCAAGGACAATTTGCCCCCAAGGACACATGGGATCTCACAACAGAACCCTGATAAACTGAGGCAGCTAGGTGATACAGTGGATAGAGTCCTAAAATCAGAAAACCTTGAGTTCAAATATGGGCTGAAACATTCACTAACTGTGATCCTTGGCAAGTCACTTAACCTTCATTTATTTCCGTTTTTGTCTACTGTAAAATAGGCATAATAAGAGCATCTACTTTCCAGGATTATGAGAATCTAATAAGACTCTTTTGTCTTTTGATTCATACATAAAAATGGATTTAAGTGAGGCAGAGCTGCACAAAGTCATGGGCCTCTCCTCCAGTCATCATAGTCCAGTAGCAGAACAAAATCAAGATGACTGCTGATGGCTCAAGATGCAGTGGATGATTTTAGCATCTTCCATATCTAACTAAGCTCTAAGAGCTCCACAGAGCCTGCTTCAGCTGCCTTCATGTCCACTGGAAAAGTTCTGGTGGATGTTCTCATCCACTCATTCTACAAGGGGAAGTCCTCACATGTTTGGGGTAAATATCTCCTAACTTAGCAAAAGGTTTGAAATCCCTCAGTTACTCTCATTCTGGTTTAGCCCATCTGTCAAAATGACTTACAGGGGGGTGGCTGTTGTATGTACTAAAGCCTCTTGGAGGCTGAGGTGAGAGTTAGGTGGAACAGGTGGACACCAAAGGTGGAAAGAAGCCCTGAAAAGGGTTTGACAGACTTCACACCAGAGGTACTAATCTTCCCTGAACACACCCTACACCCTACCCAATTAGACAATATTTATTCAAAAACCCTTGCCACAGCACCTGGCACATAGTAGACCCTAAATAAACGCTTGCTGATTTCCCTTCTCTTCCCCTAACACATGAGGGTCATAGGCAGATAACAAGATGACCCCCTACTGATAAAGTGACTATAATTCCTTGGCAGTGGGTAGTTCACATGAAACTCACAGCCAGGGTAAAAATGGGAAGGTCTTCTACAATTACAGGGGCCAAATTCTTTAGAACCAGTGACCCTACTAGATGATGACACCTAGATTACTGTGTCAAAATGCTTGACAACCTTAGCAAACAAAGGTAGAATAGGTGGAATCTAGGCAAGGAGGACCCCTCATTTAATGGTTCATAGTCCCTGAATTCATGTGAATAAGCATCACTCCCTGTGTTTTGCTGTCTGTTCTGGTCTTTGCTCCCTTCCACTCCAGAGATTCTTTGGAGTTAGTGGGCTCCAGTGAGAACAACTACAACTGATGAAGCCAAACTGGCTTGAAAAAATGGTGACCCTGACAAGAGCATTTTCCTGTAATCACCAACAGCAATAACTGTCATCTTCATCAGTCACTCATACTTTTAGAACATTTTAAAGATATACAAAGCACTTTCCCTTGTGTGGGGAATTAAAATACTATTCCCCCCCACTCACCCACTTCACAAATAAAAGCCTAGCTAGCTTGCGCTTTTAATGATTCACAAGATTATAGACTCATATATATCTCAATAAACTCCAGTGATTTTCTATTGCCTCCACAGTCAAATGCAGAAATTCTCTGTTGGACATTCAAAGCCCTTCATAACCTAATCCCCTCCTACCTTTCCCATTTTTTTCTACTTCCTCCCTCATACATACTCTTTGATCTAGTCACACTAAATTCTTGGCTGTTACACAAACAACACACTCCATTTCTAGATGTAAGGTGGATTTTCTCTGGCTCTCCCCTGTGTCTGGAACCTTCTCCCTCTTCCACTCTGCCTACTCACCTACATGATTTCCTTTAAGTCCTAAGTAAAATCCCACCTTCTACAGAAAACCTTCCCTAATCCGTCTTAATTCCAGTGCCTTAACTCTATTAATGATTTCCAGTCTATCCCAAATACAGCTTGCTTTGTATATATTTGTTTTAATGCTATTTCCCCCAATAGACTGGGAATTCCTTGAAGACAAACAGGGACTGTGCTTTACTTCTTGTTGTATTCTCAAAGCTTAGTATAGTGCCTAGTACCCTTAAGCATTTAATAAATATTTATTTATCAATTGACTGAAAGGAATTCCATGGGTAATCATTTTAATTCAATAAACACTTAAATAAGTGCCTACTATGTGCCAGGCATTGTGCCTATGTTTGAGATATAAAAACAAAAAGGAAACAGTGCTTGTCCACAATGAGTTTGGACTTTATTTACATTCTAGCAAGCCTTTCACTTAGAATAAAGCTACTTTCTGGCTCAGCAGGCTAGTGCCTGCAGGCTGGATTTCATTATGAGTACACTTTGTGTTTGTACATTTTTCCATCTTCCTGCTTTTACCTGAGTTGAACAGACTATTTGAGATGGTTTTGCTTTTTCATTACTCCTCAAGGACACACTTGGAAATATCAAAAGGATCTAATGCTGCAGACATTAGACACTCAAATAAGGACACAATAAAATATCTTAACCTGGAATTCTGCCTGTCTCTAGACGGTTAATTAAAAGTGATCACTCCCAGGACAACAAAGAAAAAATAATTTTCAAAGAGTAAGAAAGAAAAAAATAGGTTTCAAAGAAGGAGACATGACTTAGGTGACCTTTTGTCAAAAGCCCTAAATTTAAACTGGGACAAGTTGTTTACCTCTGAGAGTTTGTTTAGTAAGGCATTTAAAATTGGAAATCCAGAAAAGTTATATTAAAATTAATGCCCTGCAGTAATGAAACATGCAACTGTTTGGACCTATAAAGTAAGAGAAACAAGAATTTAGTCGTTGGATCAAGTAGCTAGTCTGATGAGATGCGGTTTATTATCATGTCTTTCCATCTATCTTGGAGGTACCTTTTTATCTACATGTTGTTTCCCCATTAGAATTTCAGCTCCTTGAGGGCAGGTACTGTTTTATTTTTGTTTTTGTCTCCCCATCACCTACACATTTCCCAACACATAGTAGGCACTTAATGTTTACTAGTTGATCCCTTCCTAAAGTGTAGCAGTTTATAAGTTGCAGGGGGTTTTCACAGTATTGTAGTATGTGTAAGGCAGAGGGCATTACCCAGTCCCACTTTATGAATGAGAAAACAGAGAATCAGAAAGAAGGAAGTGACTCACCCACCATCTCTCAACTTCTAAGTGACAAAGAGCAGACTCAAACCAAGTCCTATGACTCTAAGAGCAATAGGGTTTCTGAATCTTTAGAAACTATATTAAACTTAACTGCTACTAAACTATTGAGGTGTTAATCTGCAGTGGTAGAAGAAGGTCTCACAGAATTCTCACACTGCTGAAATCATGGATTTCTGGTGCATTCAAAAATATGTCCACATTTATGTGCGTATATATACAAATGTATTTCAATGATCCGTGGTTTCATACACATATTAATCGTCTTCATCTTTTATTATTATCTTTATTAATCTTTTATCTCTTCAGGAGGGAGATAGGCAGACAGATAGATGGACTTATATGTGTATGTGTACACACGTACACACGTACACACATACATACACATTGTAGAAATTTGCACATGGTCAGAGTTAGGTAATAGAAGCAAGATTCAAATCTAGTTCTTTGATTTTTGGATCACCTTTCCTTTTATTATAGAAAGTATAAATATGTGTGTATAGGTTATAGAAATATATATACACATATCTATGTCTAGACACATATATTTCTATATTAATATATTTATATTATATTTTTCTGTAACTAAAATGTGTTGGTTCAGAAATCAAGGAATTAGATTTGAGTTTGGCTTCTATCATTATCTAACTCTGTGACCATATGCGAATCACTTCTCCTCTTTAAAATTGTAAGTTCATCTGTCAGTTGATGGAATTAGGTCAGATGATTTTCATTCTAGATCTAATATGCTATGTATGATTCTATGATGATTTGGGAATCCTATTCATCCTTCAAGATTCAATTCAAATGCTAGTTCCTGACAATGTCAGGCAGTCAGTCAACAATCATTTATTAAACTCTGTGTGCTAGGCACTAGGCTAAGCACCAGGTATACAAAGAAAGAAGAATGAAAGCCCTGAGTCTCATGAAGTTCACAGTCTAATAGGGAAGACAACATGGAAATGATTATATACAAAAAAGCTCCACACAGGAAAAATTGAAGATAATCAGAGAGAGAAGATACTAGTATTAAGTGAACTAGAAAAAGCTTCTTGTTAGAACACATGGTTTTCACTCGGACTTTAAGGAAGCTAAAGGAAGTCAGGAGACAGGAATCAGAAAGGAGAGAGTCCAAAGTAGGAAGGAAAGCCAATGAAAATGCATGCATCTGGGATATGGAGTGGCTTATTCCAGGAATAGTAAGGAGGTCATTGCTACTGGACAGCAGGTATAAGGGAGTGGGATCAAGATATAAGAAAATCAGAAAGGTGAGAGGGGAAAGGTTACAAAGGGGCAATCAAACCCTTTGACCCCATCCCTACCCCACTACAGAAGCAATTGTCATATCAATTCATATTCCTGTGACATATAAAGAGACTGAGAGGCATAGTTTCTGAGTAATTAATAATTGTATTAATTATGCTTGTGGATAATTAATGAAAGGGGTCAATGGCACTCTCAAATGCCAAAGACCCATGGAATCCACTGAAATGCTTATATGCCTTCAAAAAGAGTGGATGTTCCTGAGGGTGGCAATCAACTCTGACTGATTAGCAATTAACGTAAATAATGAATATTATAATGAGAGGTGGACCTATTCTAATGAGGGGCAGGGGATGAGACTGATCACCCTTGCCTCCATCCTCTAGCTATCTAGAAAAAGGATCTATCCGCACCCAGAAATAGAACACAATGGGCTTTCCTACTTGGTTGAGGCTTTCCCACAAGATTGAGGAGACAGTTTATCTAATCTCATTATCAGCAATATCTTACAGTTGCTAACTTGACCCAGTAGAGAATGAAGAGAAAGGAAGGGTGAAAAATCATGGATCTCCCCAATAACTGGTTATTTAATAATCATTTATCTTATTCCTTTTAGGCACTGTATTGTTATTAGATTATTGATCTCTCAACATAGATATACCTATCTTATCTGCCTACCAAATCCCTCTCTTTAAAGATAGGGCTAATGTCCATCCACCTAGACCAGAGCACTATACATTATAAATGTTTAATGAAATGTTGGATGTTGAAAAAAATGTTTCCTGGATATTTTAGTGTCCTAACGCTACGTATTATATATAGTAGATAGTTAATATTTGCCAAATTTGATATTGAATGAAATATTGTCTCAACATCTCAATAGACTAGAAACAAATCAGCAAGTGAGGAAAACTCCTACGCAAAAGAAACTGCTACTTAATTTCATCTCCCAGCTTAATGACATTTCACTGTTAAATTCCACAGGGATATAAGGATAATTTGTAGTGAGACCTTGAGAGCATTTTCCATTTTAGCTACCTCATGTCAGTGTGGGACATGGTTGAACTGGAAGACTATTCAGTAAAGAGGAGCTAAAATAGGAAAGGTACAGGAGGGAGTAGTTAGTAGACACATGGAAAAAGAATTAGGGTTGTTAGCACTACAGGACAGAAGTGATGATGGCCATTTATCTGAAGGATTGGTATGTTTTCAATATCATGGACTAAGGTAGGTGATTAGGTCACTTTGCTCTGTCCTAGTCAGATGACATCAGCAATATTATACTTACTTCAAAGGGCTATATTTTAGAAAAGATACATAAATTCAAGTACATTCAGAAGACATCTAGGACAAGGAATGGACTGGAGACAATGAAAGTAGATTACATTTAGCTGGCATTTGAAGACCAGCTAAGAGCTACTTCACATTTTTATTTGATCCTTAGTATAATAAAATAGGAAAAGTTGTGTGTTGTAGTGGATGGACTGGACTTGGAGTCAGGAAGACCTGGATTAGAACTCTGCCTCAGATACTTTTTAGAAGCATGATATTAAGCAAGTCACTCCACTTCTGCGGTCCTCAGCTTCTGATGCAGGCTTGTATGTGTTTCAGTAACTCCAATAACCAGAGTCCCTTGGTGGGCAGTCTGGAATGAATTTACAGGCTCAAGCATTTCTGAGTCAAGTTGGTAAAAGTTTATTGTTATGCTTTACAGTGGGCAAGAGTTCTTAGGAAACCTGAAACCTTAAAGGGTTACAGTTAAAGTTTATAAAAGTTAACCATAGTAAAACAGATGTCAATTATGCTAACTAGGTGAGTCAGGGCGGGATTAGTGGGGAGTTAAGGAGTGGTCAGTACTTAAAGGAACATGTGCTTTTAACATCTACTGCATAGACATATTGCCTATAATTCACTGGGAAACAGCTCAAGCAGGGGCTGCCTGGAGGTGTGCTTTTAGGCTTGAAATGTCACTAAGTCAGCTAGCGGTCAGGGCTGACTGAGAAGTGCCCAGTCTACTACCCATCAATGTCATGTTTGACAAGATGAATGATGGGAACACAAGCTAATGAGGAATTAAGGATGTATATAATGGGCTAGGAAAACTGAGTCTAGGATATATATGACAGATATCCACACATAGCTGCTTAAGCCAATATACAGTTGGGTCAAATTACTAAATTCTGTAAGTGCAGCTGACCACTGTAACAGGAAGAGTGAATATTTTGTTAGGGCATACTGTTCTTGAGCTAGGAAGAAACTGCCTGAGACAGTGTTTTGAGGCTAGGGAGAAATGTGATTTTGCCAACTGGGGTTCAAGCACAGGCACCAAAGCACCCCATCACTTCCACACCTGAAAGTGGAAGGACAGGACTTGATGACCTCTAAGGTCCTTTCCAGTTCTAATCCCATCATTTTTCCACCACTATGGAGAAGCAGTCAAGAACCCTGGGAGAAAGGTCCTTCTCCGAAGGTACTTCCATGTTCAATAATTGACCCAAAAACAGATAGATGGACGGAGAAATAGACAGATATACAAAGATAGGTAGATAGGTAGGTAGATAGACAGACAGACAGAGACAGACAGACAGACAGACCGATAGATAGATAGATAGATAGATAGATAGATAGATAGATAGATAGATGGATAGGTAGATGGATTGGTAGATATGACAGACAAGCAGATAGACAGATATCTTTGGGACTCATCATTCAGGCTCTTTTTTACTGCCTTCTTTTAATAAACTTTCTTCTGTAATGTTGTTGACTGAATGTTTATAGGTTGAAGAATCAGTCTCATGACTGATACAGTTTATCAGTCATGATATATGATAAACTGTACAGTGGTACAGTTTATATCCTCCAGATCATGACTTTCCCCATCATAGTTTCAATATATTATGCGTCAGCAAAAGAAATTAAATGGAAATTTGGGGGGAGTTTTGTGGAAGCCACAGATGATGCACAAAGGCTAGCAGACAACATGGAAAAAGTTTAGAAACTCAGAAATGCATATGTAGGTATACGGTATTGTATAATATCAGCATATTTTATCTTTTAAAACCATAATATATTCAGACTTCTTCTCTGGTATGAAGGGAGGGTCAAAGAGGGTCAAATATTTCACATGAATTTTTGTGATCATGGGGGCACCTTGCTGGAAGATCCAGCAAAGAAGACTGAGAAGGATGAATCAGACAAGTAGGAGAGAATAAGGAGAAAATGGTGCCCTGAAAACCTAGAGAGAAGAGAATATTAAGGAGGAGAAGGTCATCAGTAGCATCAAAAGTTGTAGAGAGGGGGCGGCTAGGTGGTGCAGTGACTAGAGCACTGGCCCTGGAGTCAGGAGTACCTGAGTTCAAATCCGGCCTCAGACCCTTAACACAAACACACACACACACACACACACACACACACACCTAGCCGTGTGACCTTGGGCAAGTCACTTAACCCCAACTGCCCTCCAAAATGCAAAAAAAAAAAGTTGTAGAGAGATAGAGAAGAATGAGGGTTAAGAGAAAGTCATTGGATCTGACAATTAAAAGACCATTGGTGGCTTTGAAGAGGGCAGTTTCAGTAGACTGATGAGGTCAGAAACTTCATTGTATGAAGTGAAAACAGTGAGAATAGAAAAAGAAAAGACACTTATTGTAGATGTCCTTTAAAGTGGGTATAGCCACAAAGGGGAGAAGGGATATACAAGGATTAACAAGGATGAAAAGATAAGAGAAGGAGAGGGAGTTGCTATAAGGAGTGTCTGAAAGTGGCAATGTAGAGCAAGAAGTATGCTTAATTTTCTTCCTGCCTCTGTGTATCAGTGGGTATAAGAGAAGGTATGAGAGCAGCCAGTCTCAGAGAATGCCAGGATATATGATTTCTTCAGGTAAAAGCTAGGATTAAATGAGTCCCAGATGATGGAAAGGCTGTGAGAAGAAAAGATCAGCATGAAGCTAGCTATGTCATGGTGTGTATCAACCTCATCATTTAGTGGTCGTAAATAAAAAGAAAGACTCCCATACACAAAAATAACAACGTTTTTTGCAGAAGCAGAGAAGTGTAAACTGAGTGGATGTTCATCACTTGGGGAATGACTAAAATGTCTTGTTATGTGAATGAAATGGGATATTATTATACTATAAGAAACAATGACTATGATGACTAAAAGGAAACATGGAAAGATATAAAAACTGATGCAAATGGAAATAAATAAAATCAAGGCAAATAAAATCAGTAGCTTCAACAATATATATGGAAAAAACAACTACAAAATAATCGGCACTGAATATTATGAAATTCTAATTACTAAGCTTGATCCAAAAGAAATGAGAAGGTATGTTTTCCAATTCTTTGGTGAGGTGGAGGATTATAGGTGTGAAATATTGCACATGAGGCCAGATATTTTTCAGTGTGTAGATGCTTTTGTTGAACTGTTTTTCCACCTCTGTTTTAATTTTCTGGAAGGTAAAATGCAAGGAATAAATTGAGAAATGTATGTGATCTCAAAACAATACATCAAAAATATGTTAATTTTTTAAAAATTCTTCCCCCTATCCATTGCTATAAAATATATCTTATGTGGTTTTGTCTGATTTTTTAAAATTATACAACCTTTAACATTCAGGTCACAACTATTTTTTTCCTGTTGTGGTACATGGTGTAAGGTTTTTAGGCAAAACTTAATTTCTGCCAAACTACTTTCTGGTTTTCCCATTAATTATTGTTAACAATGGAGTTCTTTCCTAAGTGACTTATGTTCTCAGGTTAATGAATGCAAGCATTTTTCTGATTTTTTCTTGTCTTAACTGTTTCACTGAATTACTTTTCTATTTCTAGATACATTTTGTTCATTGCTTTATATTATAATGTGAGGTCTCCAAGTATCATTTCCCTTTCATTCCCTTTTTCTTATTATTTCTCTTGAGATTCTAGATGTTTTATTCCTCCAAATGAATTCTGTTGTTATTTTATCTAGTTCTATAATCTTTGGTAGTTGAGTTGGAATTGGAATGAATGGAGTATTTAAATCCTAAAGGCATGGCCATTATTTAATTAGTTCTTTATTTACTTGAGTATTTTATAATTACATTTTTATAGGTCTTGAGAGTGGCTTGATAGAGTGAGTTTGATATTTGATATATTTTTAATCATATCAGTCTTTCCTTTCTATTATTTCCTCTCAGATTTAATTATTGATAAATAGAAATACTATTGTTTTGTGGGTTTATTTTACATTGTATTTTTAGACCTCTTTCTCTCATGCTCCCTCTTCCTTCTGACAGTCTAGATACCTTTCCCCCAGATGACAATGTATATTCTTGGCCATACTGTCCAGCACAGATTGCTTTTTTCTTACAGCTTCAAATTTTCCTAGAAGGAAAGAATAGTCCTTTCTCCCTGTTTTTCCTTCCAGATTCTATTCTATTGTCATCACTCAAAATTATTTTCCTTTGAGAGTTACTTAGTACTAATATATCACCTAATTTAGAGTGTGTGGAGTATTCAGAGAGGTCTAACACCTCTTGTGTGAAGACTTGCTGAACCCTTTTCAAAGATGCTTGTCCACCTTTGGTATCCACCTTCACTCAACTCACACCTGTGGCTCAGGAAGCTGTCATGTTTGCAGAAGCCACACCCAGTCAAAGCCTTCTTGGCAGATGGGCTAAACCAGGTTGAGGGTAAGTAGCAGGTCTCCAACTATTTGGTGTGGAATGAACAGATGAAAAAATATGTTCCAAAGTCCACAAAGCAGGCTTAGCGTTTGGTTAGATATTGAAGACCTTATTGTCATTTACTTCATCCTGGGTCATCATCAGTCATCTTGACTTTAGTCTTGTCACTAGACTTTGTTCACTCAGGAAGAGAGAGGCTAACAAATTTGTACAACTCTGTCTTACTTAAATCCAATTTACTTGCAAGTTAAGATATCACTCCCATGATATCATTGGTGCTCAAAGATGAACAATATCACCCAATTCAGATTATTAGTGGCTATTATCTATTGCTCACCGGGACATTCTCCCTTCTTTATCAACAAATTCAGTTCTTGGATCAAGGATTTTCCCTCTTTCCTAACTCCTAATTTCCTACTAGGAGATTTCAGCATGTTAATAATACCTCAAATATCTTTACCTCCCAGTTCCCTAAACTATTCAACTCCCATGACCTACTCCACTCCACTGAAGTTGAACATGGGGATGGTCACACCCTTGATCTTGTCATGACCCACAAGTATTCCACTTCTATGTTCAAGAACTCAGAAATATCTTTATATGAACATAATCTCCTATCATTCTTCTCCCCATACCTTACTCCCAAGTTTTAATATTCTTAGTACCTTACTAAGCCATCACTTCTGTTAGCTATTCCCTATTCTTAATTTCATCTCTTTAGTAAACACGTTCAATTCTACATTAACCTTCTACTCTTAAATTCCTTTAACCCTTGCCCTATTACTCCCCATGCCTTGACAGATTCCAATCATACTTCCTTCCAACTGCTTCCTCCACTCTTATATACTGGTAATGAGAAATGGAGGAAATCACAAAATCATACTGATTGAATCCACTTACAAATTGTGTTATCTAATTTCAACTGATCCCTCACTGAAACAAGGCAGCACTTTTACTCACCCCCTCACTACAGAGGCTATTCCAAATCTACTCTTCTCTCTCCAAGTCTTCTATAGAACCTGGTTTTCTGGGTTTTCAGTAAAACCTTAAGGTTGTTTTAATCTTCATTTCTCTTACTATTGTTGATTTAGAGCAACCTTTCCTGTTTGTTTTGGAAGTGTTTGGGAAGTTTCTAGTAGCTCCTCACTGCATATAATGCTAGCTTTATCATGTTTCAGCATAAATGAATGCTATAACTTGACCAAGCTTTTTCTACAACTTGATTTAATCCTGTGGTTTGTGACATACTTTTGTTTTTGCTGGTTATATTATTTTCCTAATAGTAAATCCCTTGAAAACCTGACAAATGCAATTTGGTCATCATGAATCTTTTTTAATGCAGCCTATGTATCTCTCAATAAACATTCATGAAAAAGTGTGATGTCTATTGGAGAAAACTCCTGAATCAATGAGATCATAAATCCATTTGTATGTTTTAGAATGGTGTGCAAAGAATATGGTTAGCAGTTTTGCTTTTTTTACATTTGTTCAAAATTTCTTTGTGCCCTACTTAACACAGTCTGTCTTTGCTAAGATATCATGAGCTGCCAAAAAATGTGGTATTTTTTAAAGTTTCCATTCAAAAAATGTTACAAGACATTATATATCCCAATTTCATTCACATTTACTATCTATCCCCAATGCCTGGAATTCTCTCCCTCCTCATTTGTCTTTCCAGACTTTCCTGGGTTCCTTCAGGTCCCAAATAAACTTATTCTTTTTGTAAGAAGTCTTTTCTGATCCTCTTAATGTTCATGCCTTCCCTCCCCTCTAAGCTTAGCCCAAATTTATCTTCTCTATGTCTTATTTGAACACGATCACTTTTATGTTGTCTCATCCATTAGATTGTGAACTCCTTAAGAGCAGGAACAGTTTTTCTCTTTTTTATGTTTTCAGAGCTTAACCCAGTACCTGAACAAAAAATCTTTCACATAATATATGCTAGCTGACTTGATTTGACTAAATTTGCCAGCACCTTTTCTTTTCTATACTGTATTTCTTTTTTTCAAAATCTTTCTCTTAGGTTTTTCCAGTTCTGAGAGGGGAGTGGTAAAATCCTCTATTATAACTGTGTGTATAGATTTGAAATTCAGTTATTTTTTACTTCATTACTTTAGATGCTATGTCCTTGGGTTCATAATTACTTAGTTTTGAGATTGGTCCATTGTTTATGATTCTTTTAATTGCAATACAATTTCTTTTGTTAATTGATACTGTAAATTTTTTTTTGCTTCTTTCTGATTGCATGATTGCTGCTCCTTTTTGAAACATTTGATTCAAATTAAATTTTCATTTCGGATTTTTATTTCTATTCTATTTTTTTCTAAGTTTTTTTAAAATACAATCGATTTCTAGGGTTTTGTTTTTTTATGTGTTCTGTTCCTCCCTTTCATTTAATTGGTTTGATTAATCAATATATATTTAAAGTTAGGATTATTATAATTAATATATAATTAACCTTTCCCTACTTCATGGAATTTGCTTAAAGTAGATTTCTTCATTCCTTTCTTACTTAATTGTTAATTTAATTTAATTTTGTTTATTCATTTATCGAATATCTCTTTTTTTATTCCTTCTCTTTTCCCTGAGCAGTTAATTCAACATCTTTCCTTGCTTTTATCTTCTTGTTTTTTATTGATTCTCTTACTATATTTTTGTAAAAAGTTTTTCTTTTCATTATTTTTCAGTTTAATCTTAGTTATTTTTTTTAAATTATGGGTTATGCTGAATTTTGTTCCTTGCTTATGCTCTGTATACTCTTCATTGGGGTTAAAGCTTCTGAGGCACCAAATTTGAACTTCATTTCCTAGACCAATTTGTCACTGCTTTGTTACATCCTCTTCCCCATTTTTCTAACATACCTCATTCTCATTATTATCAAACAATTAGAAGGAGAATGTCAAAGAAAAACAGAAATATGTAGTAGAAATCTCTCTGTATCCCAATGGTGTGACTCAGCCATGTCCTCTGTTCTGATCATGCTCAATCTCTTTTCCACAGTCTGTGTTACCTCATTCCTGACTCTATGTCCTTCCTCCTACTACTTTGAGTGCCAGATAGGAGTTCACATAGTGTGGAGTGATACTGATAGAGGCATAGAATGTAGAATTTTGCAGAATATAGCCTCCTAATGAACACAATACGTGCATTCACACACACATACACACGTATTCCTAGCTCTGACACTTCCTAACCATGTGACCTAAAGTGAATCCCCAAAGCACTCTTAGACTCAATTTGAGGATATCTACAATATTAAAATAATATTTTTCTGACTATTTCACAAGATTATTGTGGAACTCAAATGAGAGTGTACTTGTGACAGTGCATTGTACTCTATAAATTGTTATTATAATTGTTTGTTGATTAGGTACAATTTATTCCATAAAATAAACATTTCTTTTTTTTTTATTTTCATGTGACTTTTGATAAATAGCTTTGATTTCTTCATCTAAAAATTTCCTGTTCATATCCTTTGACCATTTGTCAATTGGGGAATGATTTGTTGTTTTTTTTTTTTTATAAATTTGATTCCATTCTCTACATATTTGAGAAATGAGGCCTTTATCAGAGATACTTGCTATAAAATTATTGTCCCATTTTTCTACTTTCCTCCTAATTTTGGTTGTATTTGTTTTGTTTATGCGAAAACTTTTTAATTTTATATAATCTGCATTATCTGTTTTATATTTTGTAACGTTCTTAATATCTTATTCGGTCCAAAATTCTTCCCTTTTCCCTAGATCTGACAGGTAAACTAACACATGCTTTCCCAATTGGTTTATGATATCACACTTTGTATGTAAAACATGTACCCATTATGATTTTATATTAGTATATGACATGACATATTGGCCTGTACCTAGTTTCTGTCATACTGTTTTCCAGTTTTCCCAGCAGTTTGTCAAATCATGAGTTTTTGTGGTGGCTAATAAATGCTGGAGTTTGCTGGTAATATATAGAAATGCTGATAATTTATATTTTTATTTTGTATGCTGCAACTTTGCTAAATTTGTTAATTATTTCAATTAGTTTTTCCATAGATTCTCTAGAATTCTTAAATCATACCATCATATTGTCTGCAAAGAGTGACAGTTTTAAAATAGGCTTTTTTCTTAAGTACTTCCTTTAAGCACCATAGAAGGAAGATACAAAGATAAATAATTATCCATTTGGGAGGTAAGACATGTAAACAAAGGGCAGTAATATGAAATAGGATACAATAAGGGCACAGAATGAAAGACATCATTGCTTAAAAGGATTGATGGCCAACTGACCTGGGTTCAAGTCCAGCCTCTAACATATGCTTGTTGTGTGACCCTGAGCAAATTACCTAACCTCTTATTGCTCCCAGTCCCCTCTCTGAGATTATAACCACAGAAGAGTTGCCAATGTGTATTTGTAGAGTGACTTTTCTCACTGGGAATGGTTGTGCCTGGCAATATTGACATCACAGATCTAACTTTAAAAAAAAATGGAATATGTGACAGGCAATGTGCTTGGACAATCATGAGGGAAGAAAAGTCATTGGACATCAGTGCAGGCACTGATGAAAAGTAGGTGGGTTTCAAAGCTCTTTGGCTAAGATGGGAAAATGAAAACTAATTCCTATGGTAACTCTGAACTGTAACAGAGTTTCAATCATTAAAGATTTCATTAGATTCACTAGACTCTACTTAATAATGCAGGAAATGAGATGACTTTATTTCACTAACATAACATAATAAGAGCTGGCATTCATATACTTTTTTATGGTTTACAAAGTACATAGATGATCACAGTTAATCCTCCCAAAATCCCTGTAAGGAAGATGATCTTTTTTCTCTACATTTTATAGATGAAGAAACAGTCTCCGAGAAGTTAATGGACTTGTCCATGGTCACATACTAGTTAAGTAGATGAGTCAGCATTTGAACCCATGCCTCTTAACTCTAAATCCAGTGTTCTTTCTGCTAGTTTACAGAAAGTTCTCCAATTAACAAGAATTCAGATTTATACATAATTTTTTTCCTGGAAAGGATCTTAGATGTTTAGACATAAATTTTATTCCTGGGAAGGGTCTTAGATGTTGCCCAGATCAGCCTCCTCATTTTTTTTATAAGTCTGCATTCTAAAAAATCTTACTGATTTAATATTTTATTTTTCCCCTTTATATGTAAAAACAATTTTTAACATTAAGTTGTTTTTTTTTATTTTGAGTTCCAAATTCTCTCCCTTCCTCCCTTCCCTCCCTCCTCACTGAGAAGGAAAGCAATATGATATAGGTTACATATGTGCAGTCAGGCAAAACATATTTCGATCTTAGTCATATTGTAAAAGAAAACATGGACAAAAAAAGAAAGAAAAATAAAGATTTTTTTAAAGTATGCTCTGATCTGCATTTAGATTCCATCAATTCTTTCTCTGCAAGTAGGTAGCATTTTTCATCATAAGTCTTTTGGAACTGTCTTGGATAATTGTATTACTGAGAATAGCTAAGTCATCCCCTTATTTTACAGAAATTGAGACCCAAGGAAGTTAAGTGAATTGTCCAAAGTTGCAGGTAGTAACAATAAGTAGGGATATTTGATCCCAGTTCCTTTGACTCAATAACCAGTGAGTGCTATTTCCATTATATTATTCTAGCTTTCAATTTAACCCTCAATTGCCCTGCAAGTATATTTGACTCCTTCTTCTGATTATCAGAAGTTTTTCTGTATTCTAAAATGAATGAATTAATTGCTTCCTTGTATAGACAAAGTCTTTGTGTGAAGTTTCACTTAAAATCCCAGGGCTTACTGCACAGCCATGGCTTTTTTTGGGGGGGGGCAGTTCATGGCACAGAAGACAGAAGAAAATCCTAGAGCAGATGGCCTTTGTGCTTTGCTCCTCATGAAAAGGAAAGAACAGAGCTGTTTCTAATACATGGAATCTGTTGCATATGTTCTCTTGCTACGCTGGGTAAAGCTTACACATAGAAAGTGGCTTCTTTTACGTCTTTTCATTTCTCTTGAAGTTGTTAAGTGAGGATGTGACATTCAGAGCTTCTGCATAAGTGTTACATTTGTGCTCTCTCTCAAATGCAGCTCCCTTTAAAGGCTTTAGATCCAGCAAAATATAGAAGAATTTGAAAGGGAGGGAGGATGGGTGTGAGTCATTTTATCAGATGGTCAAAAGGACAGTGCCTTTAAGCATATTTTTCTATAGCAACATAGTCCTTCCTGCGATAAAATTAAAATGTGAAACTTTCCACATCTGGCTCATCAGTCAAGAATTATCACCAACTGAATGGGAGCAGAACACCATATTTGCTCCAAGAGCAACATGACTGTTTTCCCCCTTCTTTCATTTATAATTTAAGGAAGTCTAATGACAGTAATGAAACTTTTGAGACCTTGGGAATTGAAAGTGTATTTGATTTGGAATTGGAGGACCTGCATTTGAATCCTAGGCTCTGCCATTTAGCACCTGTGACATCTTGGACAAATTAATTAAATATTTCTTGGTCTCAGTTTTCATATCTGTACATTGGGCAAAATAGTATATACAATGGTATTTTAAAGAGGCAGTGTACTAGAATGTTAAGAGAACTAAATTTAGAACCATAACATGTACATTTGAATCCTATGGATTCTGTGTTACTTTGAGGAAAGTCAGCCCCTTTCTGAGCCTTTTGTGTAAAGGGAAAGAGTTAGATAGCCTTTAAGGTAAAATCAATGATTCTGAAAGTCCATAGACTAAGTCCTGGAGTTGGAGTCAGGAAGAGCTAGGTTAAAATTCTACCTTAGATAATTAGAAGCTGTGTGACCCTATACAAGTCACTTAACTTGCCTCGGTTTCCTCATTTGTAATATGGGGACAGTAGTAGTACCTGCCTCCCAGGGTTGTTATGAAGATCAAATGAGGTAATACTTGTAAAGAGGTTAGCACACTGTCTGGCACATGGTAGGTGCTACATAAAAGCTAGCTTTTATTGTTTTTACTGCTACTACCACCATTATTAATACTGCTACTGTTGTTACTACTACTACTATAACTCCTGCTGATGCTTCTTACTACTGCCACTGCTTTTGTTGCTTCTGGTTGACTGTTGTCCTTCCTTCTTGGAGAGGATCAAAATGATATCACCATGTGAAAGTCAAGTTATGGTGTGTCTGACTGTGGCTGATCAGACCAATATGAGCTCAGGATATTCTACCACAGGTCAGCCACAAAGAGTTCATGTGAACATTTGGGGTGGATACTCTAAACATGCATCCTATGTTTCCTTTGAGCTGTTTCAATTCTGCTTTGCTCATAGAAAACACCACCTTCTCTGCTGACTGGCAGAGACATGACACTGGCATGTCATGCTAGGCAGTCCTGTGCCAGTGGCTCCCATGTCACATAATCAGTTCCAAAGTGCTTAAGAAAAACCTTGAGATTTCTGAATTGCTTTTCTGTATCACTTCTTCTGACCATCATGTGAGTGTTTACCGTGTGTGAGTTCTCCATAAAATAGTTTTTTGGGCAAATGTATGTTTGGTATTCAAACAGCGTGACCAGCCCATCAGAATGGTGCTCTCTGCAGTAGAGTTTGAATGCATGACAGTTTAGTTTTAAAAAGCGCCTCAGCCTCTGGAATGTTTTCCTGCCAGGTGATCTACAGAATCTTCCCAAAATAATTCAAATGGAATAATTGAGTTTCTTGGCATGATGTTGGTATACTATCGAGGTTTCTCAGGCTTACAACAACAAGGTCAGCACAATGGCTCTGTAGACCAGCACTCAGGTAGTCAGTCTAATACCTCTTCTCCCCCATACTTTCCTTTGGAGCTTCTCAAACACTGAGCTACTGCTGCTGCTGCTGCTGCTGCTACTACTACTACTACTGTTGTTGCTGCTGATGCTACTACTACTAGTACTGCTACTACTACTTTTGCTACTGCTGCTACTACTATTAGTACTGCTCCTACTACTCTTGCTACTGCTGCTGCTGCTACTACTACTAGTACTACTACTATCCTTGCTATTGCTAGTATTACTACTACTCTTCCTGTTGCTATTGCTGCTACTACTACTATTATGTGACACAGTGGATAATGTGCTGGTTCTAGAGTCAGGAAGATCTGAGTTCAAATTTGACCTCCAACATTCATTAGTTATGTGATCTTAGACAAATCATTTAACTTCTGTTTTTGTCAGTTCTCTCATATGCAAAATGGGGATAATAATAACCCCACCTCCAAGGGTTGTTGTGAGGATCAAGTGAGAAAATATCTGTAAAGTGTTTATTTGGAATAGTATTTGACATATAGGAGGCACTACAAAAATGCACGTTCTTTGGCTGTAACCTTGTGGTCAAAATGGCCAAATTTCCTACAGGAATGATAGAGAGGAAGAGGGAGGTCAGCACATTTCATTCTGTCTTTGTTCAAATACCATTTTCTAACAAATTTGGCCCCAAAGTAGAGATATGAAAAAGCACTCACTCTTTTTTTTCAGAAGTGATAGACTTGATAAATATTGAATATAATGTCAGACCTTTTAAATAAGTTAGTTTAGCTAACCTGTTTTTTTCTCTCTTTTTCTTCCACTAGACAATAGGGAAGGTGAGTAATAAGCATTTGTTAAGGATCAACTATGTGACAGGCACTATCTTAATCACCTCACAAATATTTCATTTGATTAACAAATGAAGAGGGAGACAAAGGTCTATACTGAGAAATGTGATATGAAACATGTGATATTAAAATAAATTTATTTTAAAAAATAAAAAGAGCTTTCTTAAAACAAGCATAAATATTAATATTTTAAAACATCAAATTTTTTATAACACACCATTTGAGAAATATATTAATGAAGAAATATCTATCCAGATTCAACCTTCCTCATAGATCCTTACACATTAATAGTTACTATATGATCAAACCCTGGTTACCCAACTCCAAATTCATCACCTAAGCCTGAGCAGACCCCTTCTTTCTAATCTAATTCAACCTGAACTTTTATATCAAAACCAAAAGCATGCCTGGCTATATTCATGATTTCAGGCTTCAGATTAGTTTGACATCAAAAGCCTTTGCAGTTCCTCATATCTATAGTATTAATGTATTATAATTACTCCTTCGATTTTTCCATATCCTATTTCTAAAATAATTCCAGAGGACATCTAGGCCCCTTCTCTTCAGAGGTCTCCTTTTCCTTTCCTTGAAGTTTGGCACAAGTCAGAAGAAGAATTATCATGAAGAGCATTAATATGGCTTCTGACACAACTCTTCTGTAGGAAAGTGTCCTGTTGTAGGAAAGGCTATTCTTTCTTAGGACAACCAAGAGAAATGCTAATGATAGCGTTAGGTTCCTCAACAAGAAAGAGTAGCAGATCCTTCTTAGATCCTTCAGGTAATGACTTGTCTTTCTTACACTGTGATGTCCAGAACTGAACACAATATTTAACCTGAATACAGGAGGACTATCACCATTTTTTATCTAGAAGCTCATTCTTTTGTTTTGGTGAGGCATTCATTTCATAATATGTTCCTTCTCAACACAGGGAGCCATCCTCTATAACAAAGGAGAAAGGAAAGAAAGAAAAAAAAAGAAAGGAAGGAAGGAAGGAAGGAGGAAACAAAGAAAGAAAGAAAGAAGAAAGAAAGGAAGAAAGAAAGACAGAAAGGAAGGAAGGAAGGAAGGAAGAAAGGTAGGAGAGACAGAGACAGAGAAAGAAAGAAAGAAAGAATGAAAGAAAGAAAGAAAGACAGACAGAAAGAAAGAAAGGAAGAAAGAAAGAAGGAAAGAAAGGAAGGAAGGAAGGAAGAAAGAAAGAAAGAAAGAAGGAAAGAAAGGAAGGAAGGAAGGAAGAAAGAAAGAATGAAAGGAAGGA
>CM053596.1:84185722-84205641 GCA_028646575.1 Pseudocheirus occidentalis | reverse complement strand
GGTTAATTTCTTCCTTGGTCATTATAATTTTACAGAATGGAATTTCAATTTTGAGGTTGTTGGCTCTTTAATTTACCTTGTCCTGGTCAATGAATACATTGTTATCCTGGTCTTGCCTACTTCACTTTTTATTAGTTCACATAAATAACTCTCTTTTTCTCTGTATTCTTCACATCTATTGCTTCTTTTAGCACAGTAATATTCCATGATATTTATTTACCACAATTTGTATATCGGTTTCCCAATCAATTAACATCTTCTTTGTTTCTAGTTCTTTTGAAAACAAAAAAAGTATTATAAATATTTCAGTGTATATGCCACCTTTATTTTTATGTTTTACTTTATTATGGTTTATGCCTTGCAGTAATATCTCTGGAATGGCTAGACCAATTCACAGTAACATAAGTCATATGTTAGTTTGCCTATCTTTCTACTTCCTTCTCTGCATTGACTATTTCTATATTTTGTCCTTTTTTCCAATTTTGAGGATAGGATAAAACCTTATAGTTCTTTCATTTTTCATTTTTATTATCAATGATTTGGGTCAAGATTTCATATAGCTGCAAAAATTGAACAATTCTCTTCAGAACTTTTGGGAAAAGCTTTCTAGGGTTTCTCCAGTGCATATAACACAGTGGCTGGCACACAGCAGGCACTTAATAAATGTTAATTGACTGACTAAATTGAATGCTAAATTTGTAGTGTTCTTTGCATAACTGAGTATTGTACTCTATCAAAGACAATGCACCTATTAATATAGCCAAAAATAGGATATTTTAATTAATTTAATCATGCCAATTGCTTTACTGATGTTGAGACATTCATAACTCCCTAACATAAAATCCAACTTGATCGTGATAAATACTTATTTGGATATGTGACTGTAATCTAACTTTGTCTCTGTTGATTTTATCCAATATCATAATAGCTTGTTTGGCTAATATATCACATTGTTGATATACATTATCCACCAAAACTCCCAGATTTTTTCAGACAAATACCTATCTTTGTATATCTTCCCAATCTTTTATTTGTTTGTTTGTTTGTTTTGGAAGGGGAAAGGTGAGGCAATTTGGGTTGTTATTTGCTCAAGGTCACACAGCTAGTAAGTGTTAAGTGTCTGAGGCTGGATTTGAACTGAGGTCCTCTTGACTCCAGGGCCAGTGCTCTGTTCTCTGTGCCTTCTACCTGCCCCATATATCTCCTCAGTCTTGTACTCACGAAGTAGATTTTTGCGACTGAACTATAAAAGTTTAAATGTATCCCTGTTAAATTTCATCCAACCCAAGATTCCACCCTGCCAAGATTTGGGGGGATCCTATTATTCATCTATTAGTCAGCTATCTCAGTGTAGTATCCCTTCTAGGGTCACCTTCTCAACCTTCATTCATATTTATAGTTTTGGATACACAGAGTGGTGGTTCCCATTGCTACTTTGAAGATTCTAAAATTAATCCTGAGGATTTATGACTTTAAAGAATATTGTATTAACAGCATAAATGGGGGGGGGAGGGAGAGGGAGAGGAATAGGGAGAGGTAAATGGACAGGAACAAGGAAAGGGAGAGAGAGAAGCAATCAGAATTAAGCAGCTTGCCCAGGGTCACAGAGCTAGTAAATGTCTGAAGCCAGATTTAAACTGAGATCTTCCTGACTCCAGGGCCAGTGTTCTATCCACTTCACCCTCTAGCTGTCTTGTATTAACAGTATTTTAATTTATTTTATTGTTGTATTTAACAATATTTAATAGTATCATAAAGCTCCAATTTGCAATCATCTGATTAATATCAGTTAAATTAATTTTAATTATTTTTAGAGAAAAATACTTGGCAAGAAGTTGTAGATGATACAAAAGTGCTACACACAAAAGTCTTGGGCACACTCCCACAAATATGCGAAAGGTCCATGGAGAGAGTGGCCACAAAACTTATTTACAAAGAGATAGAGATAGACAGAGACAGAGACAGAGGCAGAGGCAGAGGCAGAGGCAGAGGAAGAGGAAGAGGAAGAGGCAGAGGCAGAGGCAGGTAGATGTAGACGTAGAGGTAGAGATGTAAGTATAGGTATAGGTATAGGTATAGGTATAAAAATATAGATATACGTGGCAAAGGGGTAAACCTCAATTACTAGTTAGTAGGAATCTTCTTTCCTCATAGATTCCTCTAAAGAACCCTTAAGGTTAGGTCTCCACTGAGCTCCCAAAGTCAGTGTATTTGCATAGTCTACAGCCATTGTTTCTTTCTGCCACCATGGACAGCCTTTCTGAGGCTGTCTCTTTCAGGTGGGTATCTTTCTTCATCCATGTTTGTCCTTATCATGTACTCACTATTTCTCTGATCTATGCTGGCTAAAATTGTCTCCTACTGCTCCAGTCTCTACCATTACAAGGTCAGTGATAGGAGGAGTGTTCTCTAAATTCTCCTCTAAATTGAAATGGTAGGCTCAGATACGTATGCTGCCTTTTCCTATAGCAATTCTGGGAACATAAAAATCATGATTCCCCCAGCTAGGTGGTGAACTAGATAGGGTGTCTGGAGTCAGAAAGACTCATCTTCCTAAGTTCAGATCTGACATCAGATACTAACTGTGTGATCCTGGGCAAGTCGCTTGACCCTTCTTTCCTCAGTTTCCTCATCTATAAAATGAACTAGAGAAGGACATGGCAAACCTCTCCACTATCTTTGCCAAGAAAACCCCAAATTGGCTCACAAAGAGTAGGACATGACTAAAAAAAAAACGACTGAACAACAACAACTTTACGGATGAGAAAACAGTCCCAGAGAAGCTAAAGTGATGTGCTCAACACTCTCTTATTGCAAGTTATCAGGAACCAAAGATTTTTGCACCTAAGTCCTTCCGTTGCACCATGATGCTTTTGCATGTGGATAATTTCCAGAGCCTGCATTCTGCTAATATAATCTCTGCAGTTCAAAATAGAAAAGACCAAAAAAAGTCTACCTTAATTGCATCTGTGTTTTTGTTCCTCTCTGAAAGTTTAGCAGAACAAAAGTGTAGACAGCCTTCAGCCCTTTGACTCCCAGAACCACTTTGCTCTGAAGCCTTCTGTTGCGAAATTGACAAGTCGGGCTCTGCTCTGTCATTGTCACTTCCGAATACAAAGTTCTACAGCCCAAGGGCTTCTCCAGTTGTACTTGATAGCATGCACCAGCAAATCACTTTGAAAATCAGGGGACTGGAAACAGCAAGCCTGCTTTTTTTTTCCTTCAGTTATGTGCAGTGAATAGGAAATGAGAGAAGAGAAGGTGAAAAGTGACCTAGATAAATCTAGCTGTCATTTATTGCTCTAGAATGGCCTCCAAGAGCAGATATTCTACTCTAGCCAGAAGCGCCCCAGGGTGATTCTAACTAGTGTCTGCTTTTTTTTAACCCATTTTCTTACCTTCTTTGAGAAATGGTATTCAATTCAATTCAACGAGGATTTTTTAAGCACTTACCTATGAGGATTTGGGAATAAAAGAAAAAAACAAAACACTTTTTGCCTTCAAGGAGTTGCTATTTTGCTCAGAAGAAACTACACAGTATGTACGTATGTATACTATATAACTATGTATATACGTGTGTATGTCAACACAAAATTTATAATATAAAAGTGTCACAGAAGAAATGCTCACAACTTAGTAAGGAGGGGCGGGTTCCTTACTAATGCAAAGAACACATACAGAGCTTTGGATAGAGATAAGAAAGATATAGCTTGGATAGAATAATATACGTGGGATTCCAGTTCATTTGGTCAGCTACTAGTCATGTGACACATGGAAAGTCATTTAAGTTCACTATTTCCTAATTTCCTCATCTGTAATATGGTGATAATGCCTGCCCTGTCACCACAAGGTCTATTATATAGTGACAGGATTTCAGAGTAAGAAGGGACTATAGTCACCATCCACTCCAACTTTATCTGAAAATGAATCACCACTACATCATCCTCTACACATAATCATCCTTATTCTCATAGAGGACCAATGACATCATGAGTAAGGTCTTGACTTGGATTTAATTGAGGAAGAGTTGCACAAAGTCATCAGCCTCACTTTATTCCAGAGTCATCAAGTTTCAGTGGCAGAACAAAAATCAGGATAACTGATCATAGCACAAGATGGGGTGGATGATCTTGGTGTCTTTCATGTCTGACCAAAGCCTAAGCATTTGACAGCACCTGCTTCAGCCACTTTCATGGCTGCTGGAACAAATTGTTCTCCTCTGTCTTTTCCACCAGGAGAGGTCTCCACATGCTTGGGGTACACACTCCCTTAATTCACCAACAGGTCTGAGGATTGCCGGTTACCCTCAACCTGGTTTGCCACATCGGCTGAGATGGTTTTACTACAGTATAGCCACTGCATGTGCTTCTTGGAGGCACAGGTGAGAGTTGGGTGATCCATTGGGCACCGAATGTGGATAGGGAGCCCTGAAAAGGGGCTTAGCAGGACATCCCACTGGTACTAGCGCTCTCTTAACATCCCATGCACCCCTTACCTAAAGACCTCCAATGATAGAGAAGCACACTTTCAATTTGTAGGGGGTCACATGAGAAAATTGATTAAAAGCACTTAGTTTTAAGGATTTATTCAATGTCAGTTATTCTGAGAAGTGGATTTAGTTCAGGATGGACTAATTATGTTAAAGGGGGAAGGGGAAGAAAAGGGAACAAAGATTCTGGACCTGTCATTTTCAGTGATGTATGGATCTCCCCTAAGTTCCCCACTAGGAAATAGCCTTGTTTTGACTCCACGGAAAACAAGGTACCCCTTCTAGAATTAACTCATCACTTCTAATCTCATCACCAAGTTGCTAGTGTAAGTCTGGACACTGCCCCCATTTGCCTCCTCTCCCCTCTGACTGGAGCTCTGTAGGGTAGAGTACCAAACTCTTCCCAAGGCTTTCATTTATAGAGGGCAAACTTTGGACTTTCACGTAGTTCCACTTTGTAACTGTTGCTCTGTCTAATGTCAACTCCACAGAACAAGACATTCTGTTGTGTTACACTACAGACATATACTTTCTTGCCTCATTTTGTATATTGTCTTCCACCATTAGACTGTAAATTCCTTGAAAGCAGGGGTTGTCTGTTTCTTTTTTGTATAAGTGTAGATAGATAGATAGATAGATGATAGACAGAAGGATAGATAGATAGACAGACAGACAGAGATATTAAGATATATATGTATGAGTATGTGTGTGTATCTGTGTGTGTTTAGCACAGCTTCTGACCCACAGTAAATAATAAATGTTTATTAAATTGAATTGAGAAATTTTAGTTGTAAAAGAGTTGTTTGGTGCACCAATTCTTATTCATCATCATAAAACTAGTATATGTCAGAGTTAATACTCAAACCCCAGATCTCCTTAACTCCAAGGCCTTCACTCTATCCACTATGTAAGAGCACTTCTTTGTATCAGGTATTGTTGTTTAGTCAATCAATTATGTTTGACTCTTCATGAACCCATCTAGGGTTTTCTTGGCAGAGATACTGGAATGGTGTGTCATTTCCTTCTCCAGCTCATTTTAAGGATGAGGAAGTTGTGGCAAACAAAGTTAAATGACTTGCCCAAGGTCACACAGCTACTGAGTGTCTGAGGCCACATTTGGAGTCAGGTCCTCCTAACTCCATGGTGGGCACTCTAATCACCATGCCCCATGGCTCCCCTTTATCAGGTATTATCACTTTTTAAAAGAGCATTTGATACAGAATGTTGTGAGTATTGTAAAAATACAGAATCTACAATCTAGAATGGACCTCAGTGGCTAAGTAGCCAAAACCTGAACAGAGTCTGTCTTACAGTGTCTGTAGAGGTCAGCTTAAGACCTTCAATGAAAGGAAACCATTACTTCCCAAGTCAGCTCATTACACTTTGGGACACTCAAATTGTTAGGAAGTTTTTCCTGATATATGCCTCTCTAGAACTTCTACCCAGTGTCCCAAGGTCTCCACTCTAGAGACAAGCAGAACAAGTCTAATCCCTCTTCCAAATTCAGCCTCACTCTCTTTCTGGATTTTCTTCCTTTACTGGTGAGTGTACCCCATGAGTCTAAACTCTGAATTTGCTTTAATCTCCTTGCATGTTAGGAGATTTAAGATTTACAACTCTGGGCCCCTATCCTGAGTAGCATCTAAGCAGACATGTGTTGCTTGTTAATATTATAAGCAGTGTAGGATAATATATAATACAATGCATAAATATATATAATATATTATATGTAATGTTATATAAAACAAAATATTGAACATATTGAATAATATTCATATACAATGAGATAATTCATTATATGCATGTGTATATGCATATTTTTTTCCTAAAGGACTTCAGGATTCCATTTACCTTTCCTTTAGGGCCAGTGAAAATACACATGCCACACATTCCAGTTTTTCCCTTGAATCTCCTTTCCTTCTTTGGTTGGACTAAATGAATATGAAGGCTTGCAGATATTAGCCTAGGCCCAAGTTCAGGTAACAGACAGGAAGTTTTCAGTTTCTTCCTGTTCCTACTCATTAAGTTGGGCATAAGCCATTTCTGTCACTTATTAGAGGGTGGGTAAGGGTAAAGATGAAGATGCAGAATCTCTGAAGCATGAAAATGACAAGACGAGCACAAGCCCAGGAATATCCTTTGTGTCCCTGTTATGGTTTGGGGAGGTTGATTGGTTAGGGGTGCTAAGTGAGAACTTTACAAATTAAGTGTTCTCCAATGCTGACTCATAAGTATTTTATATTAGGGTCAAAGACTCTTTAGTTTGCTTGTATTTGTAAATATTAGCATTTGATGCAGTGCCTGGCACATAGTGATAATGCAATCAATGCTTATCCTTGAATAAAGATTTGTGCTTTAGGAAAAAATATGCATATGCACATGCATATAATGAATTATCTCATTGTATATTAATATTATTCAATATATTCAATATTTTGCTTTATATAAAATTACATATAATATATTGTATATATTTATGTATTGTATTATATATTATCCTACACTGCTTATAATATTAACAAGCAACATATATTCACAAATATACTGAAATATACATACATTAAACATACAAACATACATACATATGTGGATATATACACATTTTGGGCATAATTCCAGGTTGCTCTCAAAAATGTTTGGATCACTTCACAATTCCATCAACAATGAATTTGGGTCTCAATATTTCTACATGATCTCCAACATTTTTCACTTTCCCCTTCAATCATTTTAGTCAGTCTGGTAGGTGTAAAATTATATCTTAAGGTTGTTTTAATTTGCATTTATCTAATCAAGTACATATTTTTTTGCTTTTTGGAGGAGGCAGGGCAGTAAAATTGGGGTTAAGTGACTTGCCCAAGGTCACACCGCTAGTGTTAAGTGTCTGAGGCTGGATTTGAACTCAGGTCCTTCTGACTCCAGGACCGGTACTCTTTTCACTGTGCCACCTAGCCACCCCTCTAATCAATTATTTAGAGCATTTTTATGACTATAAGTTGTTTTGATTTCTTCACTGGAAAACTGACTATATTCTTTGACCATTTATCAATTGGTGAATGACTCATATCCTTTTATATTTGACAAAGATCTTTACGTACTTGAGATATGAGAATTTTATATGAGAAACTATAAAAACATTTTACCAATTTTCTTCTTTCCTTCTTATTTTGGCTATATATGTTTTATTTGTACAAACTGTTTTTAAATTTATTTTGTTTATCTACTTTTCGTTTACAAGATTCAGTTCCATAATCTCAAACTTTTTAACTTAATGTAATAGAAATGGTATATTTTATAACTACCTTTGTTCTCTATCTCTTGTTTATTCAAAAATTGTTTGCTTAGCCATAAGTCTGATAAGTAATAATGTCCATGCTCTTCGAATTTTCTTGTAATATCTCTCTTTATATCCAGGCCATATATTCGTTTTGACCTTATCTTGGAAAATGCTGTAAGATATTGGTCTATGCCCAGTTTCTGCCATTTCACTTCCAGTTTTCCCAACAATTTTTACCAAATAATGAATTCTTATACCAAGATATTGTCTTTACATTTGTCAAATACAAGGTTACTATATTTATTTGCTGCTGTAAATTGTGTCTACTCTGGTTCATTTATCTACCTTTCTATTTCTTAGGCAATACCAGATAGTTTTGATAATCACTGTCTTATAATATATCTAACAATCTAGGATTGCTAAACTTCCTTTACATTTTGTACTAGTTCCTTTGATACTCTTCACTTTTGATTTTTCCAAATGAATTTCATTATTATTTCTTCTAATTCAGTGAAATAATATTTTGGTCATTTAATTGGAATAGTATTAGAAAGGTAGACAGATAGCTCAATAGAATGTTAAGCACTTAGCACAATGCCTGGAACATAGTAGGTGCTATATAAATGTTAGCTATTACTGTTGTTGTTGTTGTTGTTGTTGTTGTTGTTAATCATTATATATGTTATCCTTCCTGGATAGAAGCTGCTCTCTCCAGAAATGATCTAATCCCTCCTCCCAAAAAGAGTTTCAGATCTATTCTAACCTCCAAATATTTCATCCTTTCCCCCCACCATCTGTATATTAAATGTTTCCATCCTTCTGCTTTCTGACACAAGTTGAGAATTCCCCTATGGCTCTTTACATATTTCCCCCCTTTTTTCCTCTTGAAGCACTTTTCCCGTTCCTCCTTCTTTTGAGGAACATTTCATCACACTGGATAGCAGAAAAGCATTTTACCATCTCTCTTTTTCTCCTTTTAGATGAAAAACAATGTGCACTTTTTATATGCATAGATAAAACATGGTACTGCAAGAAACATAAACATAGCCCACGTTCTACAAGTCATACCAATATTCCCAAGCCTTCCATGCTAACTTGTGATGTGTTTCCTTAGTTCTTATTTGAAGGGGGTAGAATTAGCAAGCACCAATAAATGTAACTCTCCTAATTCATAGTTTTGCCTTACAACCAGATAAGTAAATGAAATTTTACTCAATATGTGTCAAGTCTTGACTGGAAGGTGGAGATAAAAGTTCTAATATTAAATACCACATATGAAGGTCCTTTTCAATATGATTTTACAAAAAAAATTTACAATCTAATCTAGTGTTGCTCTTGGTGACAGCATTTTCTGCTTGACATATAAATCAAGTCCACACAGACTTAAAATGTCTATATACTTTTTGGTCTCCTTTTTATAGAAATTGATTCATATGACATAAATTCCTGAAATTGAAATATTTTATTATAATCAGTTTTTACATACTTTCCTCTATCCTTTACATTTTTGGGGTCACCAATACCTGGGAAAGATTAGCTTAGAAGTGTTTCAATTAAACATTATATCTTTTCATTTTTATTTTTTCTTCTGGTTTTACTTTTTTTCTTGAACAAGTCAGTACGACTGTATACATGAACAGCTGTATATATAGATAAGTAGAAGATAAAAACCAGTTCAAGTAAAGTTTGAGAGATAAGTAATGTCAGCTTGGAGGCATTTAAAGGCAAAAGTGTAAGGAAAATACATAAGATGAAAAAGATCTGCAAAAATATTTACAACAAAATACATTTGTTATCAAACACTGTGATCTCCAACAGACTAAAGTATCACAATCCCTAAAATGAGTATAAAGGAGATAGAAAAAAAGGCACCAAAGAGAATAATTGGAAAATTAGCTAGAATAAATCAAGTACTCACAGAAGAGGTTTTTATGCAGACAACACATTCTGATTTTCAAGTTACACAAAGGAATGGGAACTGTTTTCTTTTATTAATATTAAAAAGAATAATTGAGAAAACATCCATAGTTACTTTCCAACATGCCACTTTCATATATATGAAAGTTCAGTGAGAATAATATACATCAAAACTCATTATTATCTCAGTAGATGTAGAAAAAGCTTATGACAAAATGCAATAACCATTTCTCCAAAAAACACTAGAAAGCATAGGGATAAATGGAACTTTTCTTTAAATCATAAGTATTATTTATCTAAACCAAGAGCAAGTGCTATCTGTAATGGGGATGAATTAGAAGACTTCCAAAAAAGATCAGAAGTAGAACAAGAATGTCCATTATCACCACTATTATTCAATATTATACTGGAAGTAGTAGCTACAGTAAGATAAGAAAAATAAATCAAAGGAGTAAGAATAAGCAACAAAGAAACAAAACTGTCACTCTTTTCAGATGATATGATTTTATAATTAGATAATCATAGAATATCAACTAAAAAACTGGCTAAAACAATTAACTTCAGAAAAGTTTCAGGATAGAAAATAAACCCACATAAATGATCAATATTACGATATGTTATCAACAAAACCTAGCAGAAAGAGATAGAAAGAAAAATTCCATTTAAAATAACTGTAAACAATATAAAGTACTTGGGAGTCCATGTGTCAGAAACAAATCCAAGAACTATATGGACACAATTACAAAATACTTTTCACACAAATAAAGACATCTAAACAACTCAAGAAATATCAACTACTCATGGGTAGGCTGAGCTGATATAATAAAAATAATAATTCTACCTAAATTAATTTATTTATTCAGTGTCATACCCATCAAACTATCAAAGAATTATTTTGTAGGTCTAGGGGGAAATGGACCAACTAGGTGGCACAGTGGATAGAGTACCAGCCTTGGAGTCAGAAGAACCTGAGTTCAAATCTAAACTCAGACACTTAACTAGATGTGGTACTCTAGGCAAGTCACTTACAGTTGTTTTCCTCAGTTTCCTTATCTGTAATATGAGCTGGAGAAGGAAAAGGTAAAGCACTCCAATATAATTGCCAATAAAAACAAAGCAAAATAAAAAACAAGTTGGGTCATGAAAAGCCTAATACAACTCAAATGACTGAACAACAAAAAATAAAATAAATTCCTCTTGGAAAATAAGAAATCAAGAATATAAAGGGAATCAGTGAAAAAGAAATCCTAGCAATATGAGATTTTAAACAATATTACAAAATGGTAATTATTAAAACAATCTAGTACTGGCTAAGAAACAGAGTAGGGATCAACAGAATAGATTAGGTATACAATAAATAGTACCACATGACCATTGTAATTTAGTGTTTGATAAACCCAAAGGTCAGAGGTTTGGAGGCAAGAACTCTCCATCAGCCAAAAATTTCTGGGAAAACTGGAAAATAGTTTAGCAGAAACTAGGTATATACCAACATCTCATTTTATACCAAGATAAGGTCAAAAAGCATATATAAATTTAGACATAAAGGGTGACATCATGAGCAAATTAGGAGAGCAAGGAAAATTTTACACAGCTAATAATTGTCAGAGGTAGGTTTTGACTCCTCCTCTTCTGAATGAGGTAGCTATTGGTCTAAACAATCATCTACTTCATGTGCTGCTCTGATATCTGGACAAAGCAACACAAATTGCATATACTCTTACAAGTCCTAGGGAAATGGGAAGATGACAGAATAAGAAAAAGCAAGGATTAAACTATAGCCAGAAGTCAACTTCTCCATAAAGGTCCCTAAAACATCTTCTGCACTGATAGAAATTATCATGGGAAATCCTGTCATCTCTTTCATTTACCATTCTGTCACTCACTCAAATAGGGTAGGGCACAAGTGTCAAACTTGAGGCTATGGGACACATGCAGCAAACAGGACTCCAGTTGTTGCTGTTGTTCAGTCATTTTAGTTGTGTCCAACTCTTTATGACCCTGTTTGGGATTTTCTTGGCAAAGATACTGGAGTGATTTGCCATATCCTTCTCCATTTTACAGATGAGAAAACTGAAGCAGGAAAGGTTAAGTTACTTGCCCAGGGTCACAAGCTAGCAAGTGTCTGAAGCCAAATATGTACTCGGGTCTTCCTGACCCCAAGCCTAGCATTCTATCTACTATGCCACCTAGTTGCCCATAGGATTCCAGAGGCAGATCCAAATCAGAATAAAATGTAATTGGGAATTATTTACTAAAATAAATATACAATGCAAAATGGACAATGTTTATATATTTTTCCCATCTTTGTTATCCTTAGTTCTAGTTCATCTATAATCAACTTAAGGACTATGAGGCAAGATCCAACTATGGTACTTCTACCATCTTTGATGGAAAAAACTGTTTATTAAAACAACCTTTGTAAATCTTTACCATTTCTTCCCCATTTTGTAGTTCCCCTTATTTTTCATCCTTGAATGCCCTTGGAATGACTTTGCTTTGTTGGATATCTTGCTAAGCTGTCATGAAACTATTTTTATGCTCCATTGCTTCCCTATTCTTTGTGAGATAATACTGCTTATAATCATCCATAACCTTTCTTTGAATGATTTTACAGACAATTTTACAGGTTATGTTCTGAGTGTTGTCATTAGCCTTCATCTCCCTGTTTAGCAAATAAGTTCGATGTTTGCTGACTAAGGATCTCTCTAGGTCCTTTTGGTCTCTTTTTTATGGAAATTACTTTACTTTGGCTAAACTTCTGGATGTAATTTTGAGAGCTGATGTTATCAGTCCTGTTCTGAATGTACCATATTTGATTTTCAATTACTTGCTTAAATAATTGATGAATCAGTCTTCCTAATTGCTTTCCGTATCTTTTTCTCATCATTAAAGGTTGTAATCAAGGAATTGAAGAAGAAAAGATGTGTTCAGGAAGGGAAGGAAATAAGAATTTATGTAGCATATACTGGGTGCCAGGCATTGTGTTTAGTGCTTTTTCATGACTATGTCACTTGCTCCTCACAACAACAACCACCCTGTGGAGTATGCGAAGTTATCATCCCCCTTTTATACTTAGGGAAACTGAGACAAACAGAGGTTAAATTACTTGTCTGGGGTTACCCAGCTGAATCTAGAGTTGACCCAGGTCTTGCTGGCTTCAAGCCTACTCTGCTGTCTGCTGCACCAACAGCTGTTGCCTTGGCCATGTGGCAAGATGGAGAGCTTAACGATGCTGTGCTAGAGTGAGTGTTCCCCTGTTATCCTCACAATGTTAGGAGACAGTAATGGATGACATTAGGATGCCCTGTGGTGAACTTATGGGAAAATATGAACAAGCATGGATGAGTTCTCATTGAAGGGATTCACTCTCATAGATGAGTCTTATTGAAGGGAGCTCCCAAACAGATGAGATTACAGTCATTTAAGTCTTTTTATTATCATTCGTGGTAGGTAGGTGACACAGCGGATAGAGGGGTAGGCCTAGAGTCAGGAAAGCTCATTTTCCCAAGTTCAAATCTGGCCTCTGACACTGTGATTCTGGACAAGTCACTGAACCCTGTTTTCCTCAGTTTCCTCATTTGTAAAATAAACTAGAGAAGGAAATGGCGAATCACTCCAATATCTTTGCCAAGAAAACCCCAAATGAGGTCACAAAGAGTCAGCTATGATTGAAAAAAGGTTGAACAACAATGTTATTATCATTGTTAATCATCTCGTTCTTTGAATCTTTTCCAAGGAAGTTCAGATAGAAGCTATCATGGGAAAAATCATTTTTATTCCTTTATATTCAAGGTTTTATGGACTATTGCACAGATATATGAAATTATTGGGTTTTGTAGTTGAATAAAGCATTAAAGTATAAAATCATCCTCTGCAGACTCACTCACTGAAAGCATTGTCAGTATAACTCCAGTAGCAGAGAGAGAGCAGGAATGATATATATTTCATTGAGTTCCTACCTAACTTTGATCTCCTCAGCCAGGATCTATATATTTGAAAGCTTTTTGTTCCATAGAGCTTGAAGATTGTTCCTTGTGGGGATAGTGACATCTATTTAAAATGTTGTTCTTAAGTTTTTTCTGAATCAATGTTAACTCTGGAAGACTGTGGGAAACAGCACTATCTTTAATAATAGTTGAGTTTCAGTGAAGTTTATTGACTGAGGTCTCTAGGATATTTTGAGATATTTTTAGTATAAATATTTGTCATCTATCCAGCTATAAAAGAGAGCATGCATTTGAAAAATAATTCTCCCACCCCCCCAAGCACAACTTTCTAGATACTTTCTGGGTGTCATTTTGGTTATTAATACTAGCCAGAGTGTAGGAAGAATTCCAGTAGAGGTATCCAGTATATCGCAAGATCAAATCTATGCAATAAAACAGCAATAAAATAGTTGCCCTCAGATGTCACTATGAAAATGAGCTAAGAATAGTGAAATAGAGATCCTAACCCCAGGATGAAAATTTTGCCAGCATGGAGGACTCAATAGAATGATAGACTTGGAGTCAAGAAGAACTTAAAATTCTGCCTCAAACACCAGCACTGTGACCCTTGTCTACTAAATCAGAGACAAAATATGAGCTACATCAGTGGAGGAAATATCTATCTTAGGAGTTCTCTATACTGACAAAAAATCACATATCCATCATGTATTCATGTAACTATGAGTTGGTGAAATGGGACCCATTCACGGAATATGGCTTCAGAAGACTATATACCTTATTCATATCAAAGAGGCTTGATAAAAAAGGCAGGAGGCAGAGTAATATTGTATGTTTAAAACTATATGTATGTGAGAAAAATCCAAGAACTAGGAACAAAATAAAAAACTTAACATCAATCATAAACCAACAAGATGAGAACAACGAAAATAAAGGAGAAGGAATTCTTCAAAGGAGAAGGATATGGAAATTTTCTGGTTTTATATGTGGTCAAAAAAGTCAACACAATAAAAATTGTTATCAACAAACAAAATTTGGATGAAGTTATTATAATGAAAAATAGAACAATTACATGGGGTGGTGTTGGGGGTGTTGACTAAATCTCTAGATTCTCTGCAAAACTAGGAAGCAGCAGGACCAGATAAGATCCACTGATTCAAACATTTCACTGTGGTATAAGATTTATTAATAGAACACTTTATCAGCTTCTTCTCAGTTGTAACTCCAACCCCACTCTTCTTAACAAAAGGCAACACATGTGTCTTACCAAAAAGTGAGAACACTATTGGCCCTTTCAAATACAGACACATACAATGCTCCTTATTCTCTTTATGCAAAGTAGTCACATTTTATATCACTAAAAATGGCTCTATACACTTAAAAGGAAACAGTGCATTAATATAGGAGCAAGAATGATATGTCAATAAATCCCAGAGGCATAAAAGCAATTTATTATCAATGTGGAAATTATTAAATAAGTTGCTTGAAAAATGCTATAATATCTTTAATGTTTTATTGTCACAAAGGCCTTGACTCACTGCCACACTCATGAGTTATTCAAACACTGAAAATATATAAGCGAGATCCAAGTACAATGGGAATTCTAGTACAGAGGGTGTCCATTTGGAAAAGTATTCTCTATGATGCCAACACAACAATATGATGAGTGTTCCATATAAAATGTGGCATTTTCCAGAGATTAAAACCATTATCATTTTTAATTCACTTTCTTCTCTCCTAAATAAAACTAACTGTGGCTTCCAAATTAAAGGAATCAAACAAAAAGTTGACATGAATGACAATGCTAGATGGTAAATGTTATTTTTATTTCTATTTTAAGGTTTAGGCAGAGGTTAAGTGCTATGCCCAGGGTTGATCAGCTAGTGTCCAAGGCCAGATTTGAACTCAAATCTTCCCGACGCCACGCCCAGTACTCTATCCATTAAGCCACTTAGTTGCCTCTAGGCAAGTCTTTAATTTCATGTAGTCTTCCTTAAATAATATCAAACTAGATATGATGAAAGTTAGATTTTCAATGTATACCCAGGAAAGCTAACAACTAAAGTTTTGAACTTGAATCCTGGAAGTCAAGTTAAACCAAAAGATAAAGCCAACATTTACAATTGTTATATGTCAGTCAAGGCCCTTTATATTTTTAAGTGATCAAAGAGATTATTGTTGATGAATATAGTGAGACTTACTGGAATTCAAAAATCAAAGCTAAATAGAAAGAACACATTTAAAGTGATCACTGTCTATACAATTCCCTTCTTAGTGTCCCCTTTCAGAGGTATATGGGGGACCATAATTAATGTAGAAATCATTCTAACAAAAAAGCAAATAATATTAAATATAAACATAAGACTCACTATTAGTCCTAAAAAGTAGGAAGAACATAGACAATCTCAGAGCAGACACCAATTCTGGAACAAGCATATGTCACTTCATAGAGCTGTGATAAAGGGTGATACACAGCTACATACCATTGGATTTACCAAATGTAACTAAAAATAATTTACTTCTTGATGGAATCTATAAAACAGATGAAATTCAAGGCTGTAATCAAAAAGCTTGCATAAATGAAATCTTCATGAATTCAGCCAACATTGTGTTAACATTCTTTTTAGTGGCTGTCATGTTTACAGAAATAATTTAGGACCAGATCACTGTCAGCAGAAATAACATAAAGTTATTCTTTTGTTTTGTTGTTTTTTGGAGGGGGAGGCAGGGCAATTGGGGTTAAGTGACTTGCCCAAGGTCACGTGGCTAGTTTTGTGTAAAGTGTCTGAGGTTGGATTTGAACTCAGGTCTTCCTGACTCCAGGGCCAGTGCTCTATTCACTGCACCACCTGGCTGCCCAGAAAGTTATTCTTAAGGAGACCAGTTTTAGTGATCAATTAAACCTATGCAAGTAAATTATAGAAACTTATATAACTGAAGGCTGCAAAAGTTGTGTACTCCACAAATACCCAGCAAGACATGATCCGGCTGATAGAATTGACAATAATAAGATGTTGATTTGTTTCAGGACTGATCTTTCTTTTCTGAACTCCATCAAAAATGAGAATGATTATCATACAAATTGTTGACACTTTAAGGGTAAAGGTAAAGGGAATACATATGCATATAGTACCTACTATGTGCTATGTACCACACTGAGTACTTTTACAAAAATTATCTCATTTGACCCCCACAACAGCCCTATTGGGGGCCTCTACTATTATACCTATTTCACAATTAAGGAAACTAAGGAAAACTTGACTGCAGTCTAGAGACTTGCCCAGAGATACATAGCTAGTAAGTATCTATAGTGGAATATGGCCTCAGATCTTCCTAATTTTGGTCCTACTGCACTGTTCACTGCAGCTGCCTTAGAAGTATAAAATGCCTGACAGTTTACAAAGACCTTTACATACCTAATTCATATTATCCTCGTAGTAAATCTGAAATTATTACTACATGTATTATGAACTAGCTTGTTTTTTTTCTTTAGTGAAGATTTGTAATTTCACTGGCATAAAGAATTCCTGATGGGAAATTCCCTGAACCGAAGCAGACCAACTTCTCTTCTGCTATTTAGAGTCATAGAGAGAGTTATTTACTACTCTCACTAATATAGCCATTTGTCATTGCCAGTGTATACAGTCTCTGGGAAAATCATTGTTCTGAAAAAGTCAGTTATTCAACTAACATTTATTAAACACTTACTTGGTGTTTAATGCTTGGCACTGTGCTGAGCTCATGGGATACAAATAAACGTGCCCCCCCAAAAAAGTTCCTGGTTTCAAAGAGCTCACAGGTCAGTATATGTGAAATAAATTTAAGAATGTTATTAAAATTGGCCCTTTTCTATTACCTACTTCCTTTGGAGCCCACTTTAATTAATTTTAGTCTTTCACCTTTGGTCTAAATTGTATTATATTTATCTATAAGGAACCATACAAAGGAAGAACTTGAAAACTACTTTCCTACTCTAGCAAGTTCTAAATCACATAATGATAGAATTTTAGCACTGAAAGGTTCCCTAGAGATCATCTAGTCTGGCCTCAGATGTGCTAATTATTCATTTCACAAAAGAAGAAAGTAAGGTCAAGAGAGCTTAAATGACTTCTCAAGGTCACATTGCTTATTAGCAACCAACTGGATACTTCTCAGGCATGGCACTTTAATTTGGTACCATTCTGTAGGATTCAGATAACTTTATGAAGCAATAGACCTACAATCTAATAGCAGATTGCCAAATCAGTTTTTCTTTTCACTGCCCTCCAAATAATAATAATGGGAAAATATCAAGCCAATGGAGAGTAAAACCAGGCTACACAAAGCGTGGCAAAATATCTAAATATGCAAAGTCATCCCAAGGACACTCATGGATAAAAACAGAAGGAAAAAAAGGAAATTTTTTAAAAGTTGTTTCCTATGTCAAGGATAGCAGAAATACTGTAGTTGGACCCTAAAATAATAGTCTCTTAAGTGTTTACAGAGGAAGTAGAAATGACACTAACAACACAAAAACAGTAAAAATTAGCTATATTGTATCAATATACGTATAGAAGAGGTCTACTGAATAGATGAAGGTCATAAAACTGTGATGGCATTAAAAAGATCATACACAAGATATCTGAAAGTGGAAAGGTATCAAAGATATGGAGAAATACTCAGAACATATAAATTCCAAAAAAAAAAGGTTACAGAAAAAACCTTAACAACTTTTGACCAATACACCTTCTCTCCCATCTATATAAAATCATTATTAGCATCTTCTATAATCAAGTTGAGGATATTCTACATTAAAGTATTAATAGGAGGCAAGTAGGCTTTCACAAACAATATTCATCATTAAACTATATTTTTCTATCTTACAAGTGACCAAAAATTATAGAAAATGTAAGATTATACTGTGCCATTTGTTGTTCTTGATACTGATTTTAAAACTGATTAAATAGAAAATTGAGGTGGTGCCATAGAGAGAGTACCAGGCCTAGAGTCAGGAAGACTCATCTTTCTGAATTCAAATACGGTCTTACTGGCTATATGACTCCGGGCAAGTCATTTAACCCTGTTTGCCTCAGTTCCTTATCTATAAAAATGAGCTGGAGAAGGAAATGGCAAACCATTCCTGTATCTTTGCTAAGAAAGCCCCACATTGGGTCATGAGGAATTGGACATAACTGAAAAGGCAACAACAAGAAAAGCAGAATTCTGGATTACAGACTGTTTTATGACAAAAATATCTCCAATCCATATAGCAAGATAATGCCTGTTTGATGACCCTCTGATAATAAATATCTTTGTTATTTAAGAGATAGAGGCTAAACAAAGAGATAGAGGCTCGACCAAAGTATTCACTACTTTAATGGAAAAGATCCAGCTTGGAGGGCTGGTCAAGGAGGAATTTCCTGTGGGTAGTGAGGTCCTCCACATCTTTCAGTATGCCAATGATATTGTACTAATTACATCAAGAACCTCCTCAGAGACCTGTACTCACAGAAAAAAACTTTGTCCTATTCAGCCACAGAAGAAAAAACAAATGGATAAAGAATGGCTGGGGTAGGCTAAAAAATATACAAAGAATAGACATAAAGGGATTTTTTAATATCATAAAGAGTATCCATCTAAAATCAAAAGCAAGCTTCATATTCATTGGGGATACACTGGAAGTTTTCCCAATAAATACAGGATGTCCATTCTCCCCAACATTGGTTGACACAGTTGCCACAAAACTGGCAAACAAAAAAATGCTGACAAGAGAAATTTCAGGTATAAAGCTAGATAAAAAGTGACAAAACTATTCCTATAATGCTGTAAACATAATGGTTTACTTAAAAAATCCTGGAGAATCAGCAAAGATACTGAATGAAACAATTAATAAATTGCAGTGCCAAAATAAACTCACAAAAATCAATAACATTTCTTGATAATAATAAAATCCAAGTGGCAATAATACAAAGGAAAATCATATTCAAAATAATATGTATATGTATATATCTATGGAAATGCACAAAATACTGATATATATTCCATTGTTGTGCTTCCTTCATTCTCGAAGGCTACAAAAGTGAATCGCAAGAGTGATTTCATGACATGTACATGACTTGGATTACAAGTGAAGCAGAGCTGCATGTATCAGCAAGCACCCTAGCATACCCAGGGTGGCTGCTAGCACAGGTTCTTAGATCTGCTTTTCTAAAGGAAAGCAACTCAAAATGGGTTTAACAGTCTCACTTTAATCAATCAAACATATATCATTTACCCAGTTCAGGGGAAAAAGTCAACACCCTGAACTTCAGAG
>CM053596.1:84159809-84185222 GCA_028646575.1 Pseudocheirus occidentalis | reverse complement strand
CTCTCTCTCTCTCTCTCTCTCTCTCTCTCTCTCTCTCTCTCTCTCTCTCTCTCTCTCTCCCTCTTTCTCTCTCTCTCCCTCTCTCTCTGTCTTTCTTTCTCTATTTTGTTGTCTTGCTGTCATCTCTAAAACTAGGTGGTTCTGGAACTGATTGAGTGGTTAGAATGAAAATGTAGTCCTTTATGGTTTGATGTCTATTGCACCTGGAATAAAATACAATCTTTTCACATTGCATTTTAAACCCTTTATAGTTTGATTCATCTACCATCTCAGACTTATTCCATATCACTTCCCTTGTCATACATTCTAGCCCAGTCAACCTAGTCTACTTGCTGTTTCCAGAAGTAGGCACTGTAATCTTTACTTATGTGAATTTTCACAGACTTTTCCCCACTCTTACAAAACTCTGTCTTCACTGCTACTATTGATAATCCCTCACTTCCTTCAAGGATCATCACATGCACTGGCATCTTCCTGGTCCATCTAGTTATTGGTGCTTCCCTGTATCCTCAAATTATATTGTGCTTATCTTTCTGTTTACATCTTGCAATTCCCAGTAAAATGGAGGTTTCTTGAGAGCAGGAATCATGTTTCATTTGGCTTTTTGTATCATCAGGCTGATCAGAGTACCTTGTATATAGCTTACTAATTTTTAATTGAATTATTCTTGGTAATAATGTGGTAGTGGTGTGTCTCGGTGATATGTGCTTTGCCTTCTATTGTCTAACATTTTATTCTGTGACTCAGAGAGGCTTAGATTGCAGACTAACAAAATTTGCAGAGGATATAAAACTAAGATGGATGCCTAACATGATGACAATGTTAATATTTTTATTAGAAAATTTATTTCTTTTTAGTTTTCAATATTCACTTCCATAAGCTTTAAATTTTCTCCCCCTGCCCCCTCCCCCTCTACAAGGCAGTCTACAATCTGATATGAGCTCTACACATACATTCCCATTAAACATTTTCACATTAGTTATGTTGTGTATAAGAATTAGAACAAATGGAAATAATCATGAGAAAGAAAAACATAAAACAAAGCAAAACAGCAACAAAAAGAAAGCAGTCTGCTTTGATCTGCATTCAGACTCCATATTTCTTTTTCTGATATGAGTGCTTTTTCTATCATGAGTCTTTTGGAATTCTTTTAGGTCTTCGCATTGCTGAGAAGAGCTAAGTCCAGCAAAATCAATCATAACACATTGTGGCTGTTACTGTGTACAATGTTCTCCTGATTTTGCTCACTTCACTCAGCATCAGTACATATAAGTCTTTCCAGGTTTCTGAAATCTGCAATAGTGTTAATATTACAAACAGAAACACAACAATAAAAACATCTTGGTAGGCAGTGCATCTGACCAGCCCATTATAATAGTAATGGAGTTAAATGTAGTCTTATACTTGGACTAAAAAATTAACTTCACAAGTGAAATAGGGGGCAGTGTTATTATGTAACAGAACCCTGGGGAAAAAAAACCCCAAACACTAGGAGATTTAGTGGTCTGAAAGGTCCAAATATAAATAAACAAAAGGATAAGACAGCCAAATCAGTGAATGTGTTCTTAGGATGCATCAAGGGATGCATCAAGCAGAATGTCCGGGATTAGGGAAATGAAAGTTCTATTTTCCTCTGCCAAGATTAAATTAGACCTGTAGATTTATAGTGAGTTCTTTTTTTAGGCGAGATATTGATAACTTAGAGAGTATTCAGAGGATGGTAGCCACCATGATAAAGTGTCATGAGTTCAGGCCATCTGAGGATCAGTCAAATGAAATGGAAATGTTTAGCCTTGAAAAGAGAAGACTTGGGATAGGGGGAAAGATACTAGTTGTCTTCGACTATTTGAAGGGTTATTTAGAAGAGTTTCTAATTTTAGCTTCCCATTCAGTCTTCAAAAGTGACAGACTTTTGTTTTCTCTTTCAAGAACTAGGTTTCCTTGAGATATCATTTTACACCTACCAGATTGGCTAAAATGATTGAAGCAGGAAGTGACAAATGTTCGAGGGGATGTGGAAAAATTGGAAGACTATAACACCAAGCACAAGCAACTTCCAGGTTTGGATTATGAACATAGTAATCCATTTATTCAGTAACATATTAAGACAAAACATACACAGAAAAGAGAAAAATCAAAATACTGGGTAACTCAATCATTTAGTAAGTCTTCAGTTCAATCACAAAGTACAAAAGTCAAAGTGCTCCACGCCTGGGTAGCACATTCATTTAATCATTCGCAAAGTCTTCTCTCTTCTCAAAGAGGAGATTAGTTTCCAATTATAAACAAAGAACATTCATTTGGTCAATCACAAAGTACAAAGGCCAAAAGTTTTCTACCCCTGGACCACAACTGAATTACAATATCATCCATCCCCACCAAGAACCTTCTCAAGAGGCAGTGGAAAGCACAAAAGCCATCCAGTCCTGGGTTATGTTATCATCACAGCATTCAATACCCAAGGAGAGGTCTTTTCTTCATCTTGACCAGAGGCAAGTTCTCAGCAGTTTCTGTTCCTGGGAAGATACAGCTTAACAAAGACACAATAACAAACATACACATTACTGTTGTCCTCATCAATTCACTGCCTGTGAACTTAATCTAGACCTAACAACAAGGTCTGAGGAATCAGCACAAATCAGAGTCCCAGGACCCCAGAAAACATCAGCAAGACCCTCCTCCAGGATTTCTGTAAATGTACAACAAGAAGCCTCTTTCAGGGCTTCTGAACCAACAGCAAGGTCCCAGGACTTCTGCAACAACAGCAACATCTTCCAACAGCAGATGAATCTGACAAAGTAATATCAAAACAGACAGACAAAATACTGGCACCACAGTCATGCCTCCTCAGTTCTCGGCAGCTTTAGATAGTATTTCTCAGAAGTCCTGGACGTCTCCAACTGGCAGCTCTCTCTCTCTCTCTCTCTCTGCCTCTGTCTCTCTCTGTCTGTCTGTCTGTCTGTCTCTCTCTCTCTCTCGGTCTCTTTCTCACTCTCTCTCCAAGATGCTGCTCCCAAAAGTTATCCTGTCCTCTCTCATCTTGGGTTTCTCCCTATATATGGCACCAGCTCCTCCTAGTTCAGCCCCCTCTCATCTTATCAACTTGTCCATCCCACTGTGGGGTTCAAATTCCATTACCATTACAAACACTAATTCATTGTTGGTATAATTGTAAACCGATTGAATAATTTTGTAGATAGTCTGGAATTACGCCCAAAGAGCTATTAAACTGTCTATACTCTGGGATGCAGAAATGCCACTACAAGGTCTATTTTCAAAGATGATTATGGAAAAGAATATTTGAAAGAATATATGCAGAATGATGCTATCTGCATCCATAGAAACATGAAAAGAATAATTTTACACACACACATACACAATGCACATATATGTGTGTGTATGTGTGTGTGTGTATTTGTGTAATTTTCCTAACTTCATTATATACTTAAAAGGAATAGCAAGTTGTATATAACAGATAAGTAGTTTCATGTGCAGTCATCTTTTTATTTTTCTATGATATGGAAGTGCTTGTTTTATTCCATAGATTTAAAAAAAGAAAAAAAACTGTTTCCCTCTCCATTCCTACCATTTCCTCCAGGCTCCTTGCCATGTCCATTCCCCCATCTGCTTTTAAGTAGACCCTTATGAATTGTCTTCTATCTATTGATGTTTCTATCTATCTACCTGTGATCAGTCCCTTGATTTCCTTCCTTCCTTCCTTCCTTCCTTCCTTCCTTTCTTTCTTTCTTTCTTTCTTTCTTTCTTTCTTTCTTTCTTTCTTTCTTTCTTTCTTTCTTTCTTTCTTTCTTTCTTTCTTTCTTTCCTTTCTTCCCACCCTCAATCTGTCCATCTATCTGTCTTTCTACTTATTATTTATCTCTTTGCTTATCTGAAGGAGGACTTGGACTTTTTCTGTGGCAACAGAAGGCAAAATTATGAGCAGTGGATGAATGTTCTCAACAGACTAATTTAGACTCAAGGTAAAGAAAATTTTTAGAGCAATCATCCCAAAGTAGAATGGGTGGTCTTACTTCAATCAAAAGCTGTATAACCACTTGCTGGGGGTATTGTAGAAGGGATTCTTGCTCAGGCAGACAGGTTGGACTAAATGGCATCTGAGGTCCCTTCCAGATCAGAGAGTCTGTGATTCTTTGATTCAATATTATGATAGGCCTCTATCAGATTTTTAGGTAGCATGTAATAGGAATCAATGTAACAGTTCTCTCTCCCTTGAAGCTCAGAAATCCACGACATTCCTGTTTCTAGTCAGGTTTATGGTCAAATGTATGTAAGGGAATAGTGACTAAAGTAGCATCCTATGGGCAGTTGGCAACTATAAAGTATGACATAAAGAGCATTACAGCATAATTGAACAACCTTTATCTTTGGTCTCTGGAGACTTAAGTTCAAATGTGCTATTTATGACATGTGATCAAGAGCAAGTCCCTTCACATCTCTGGCACTCAGTTTCCTCATCTTCAAAATGAAGATAGTTAACTAGATGAATTATCTGGTCCCTTTCTGCTCTAAATTCTATGATCATTATTAAAGGTGGGGTTGCTCGTGTTAGGGGGCCCTGGATCAGGATGCAACTATTCTTTCCATGAGGTGTATGGATCATCCTGATTTCATCCTATGCCCTAGGAACCCAAAGTTGGCCCTGATTAGAAAGTTAATTTCAATTGTTGTCAAGTACTCTAGATTGAATGTGGGATCAGGAGATTGCAGGTTTGTAGAGATATAATGAAAATCCTTAGTTTATGCAGTAATTAAGAGGTACAAAATAGCAGTTCTTCCTCTACCTTGAGCAGTAATTTAGCTTGTACAAGTTAAAATTGGGCTGAATAATTGATTGAAAAATAGAAGTATTGTGATGTGCATAATTTATTTAAATAAGGGCTCATCATGAAGTCAGTCTCAAAAGGAGACTTGTAAGTCAGACTGCAGTCATAGTGAGTTTGTCTTCTTTATATAACCCTCTTAGGTTTCCTTAAAACACAGCCAAGTCAAAGAACTGGCAAAACTTATTCTTTTACAGAAATGCATGTGTATGTGTGTGTTAGTGTGTGCATGCATGCTGTACACAATACCCAATAGGTTATATCACTTGTATAGTACAGATTTTAAACATTCCTAAGAAATATATTATGAAGGAGATTCTGTTACTCTGACATATCAGTGATCTTGTTGATGGGTATATTCTCTCCAGCAATATGGTTTACAACTTGGTTAATGTCTCTTATCCTGTGACCTCATAAATCCACTTAACAACTGTATTCAACAACTGTCTCATTCTCTTGATATTGCCTGGGCACCAAGGGAATAAGGGAACTGTCTACTCACCCTTTTTGTTGCATGAACCATATTTTCTCTTCTCCCTGTCCATGGCCCTAGTCTCACAAATTTTCTGATGATATCCTTTACACACTTATGCATGTCTTCCTTTGAAAAAGTACCTTTCCATTGCCCTTCATGTGATCCTCAGCTTTAATTTATTAAGGACTGTGACGTCCAATGGGGATCAGGGAAAAGAAGAGAAGTTAAATTACTAGTTGGAGAGGTAGAAGGACCCACATAGTGTGTTTTAGTGGGGGGAAAGGATCTGTGTTGAAGTCCTGATGTCACTGCTTATTAGCCGTGTGACCTGAGACAAGTCTCCTAATTTCTCTGGGTTTCAGTTTTCTAATGTATAAAAATAGCCTTCTAATAACTTCTCTGTCTTGAAGGGTTATTGTGAGCTTCAAATGTATGTAATAGGTGTGAAATTGCTTTGTAAATTGTTACACATTATTATTTAAGCTCTATATTTAAGCTCTAACTGCCTTTGAATAGCTTACGATTTTATGGATACTCAAGACAAATTCAACCATTTTGAGAACTATCTGAAGGGCTTTGTCATTTGGTTGGCCCATTTACATAGAATCTAGAACCACAAGACATCTCAGAAAATGTAGCCTAAAGAAAAAAGCCTCTGTACAACTAACTTCCCCACAAATGGTCCTCCAATTCAGGACAAAGGGCAGACATGACTTCCTCTCAACGCAGCCCAATTTACTTTTTAATTTTTATAATTGTTAGGAATATTTTTCTCATATGTTAGAAAATATAACTAACTTTCTTTTCAGGAAATTGAAATTTGCTTCTACACATAAAGTGTTTCTCATTCATTTCTATGGAGCTTAGTAGAGCATATCTGTTTCCCCTCTGTGATGAGTCTCTGTTAAAAAGAGTTTTTTTAATATTAGTTGGGGATTCCATAAATATTTATCTAACAAAAATTTGATTAGGGTTTGCAAAGTATTTCACATATATTATTCCATTTTAGCAGCACAACAGCCCTGGAATACAGATATTATTGTTTTCTCCATTTTATAGATTAGGAAAGAGAAGTGAAGGGAGATGAAGTGACTTGTCCTGGTCACACAGCTGCTAAGTAGCTAAGGCTGGATGTTGCTGACTACCAGGTCTAGCACTTGAACCACTGTACTAGTTAGCTGCCAATGTCACATATTCTAATCTGTATGTGTGTACACACTCATACACACAGACACACATGTTACCAATAAATACCACATAGATCAATATATACTGTATCTATATCTATAGCATATAAACCAATATGTATCATATATTAATTTCCTTATTCAACAGACATACATTGATTATCAACTATATATGGTACCATCCTAGGCAATAGGGGATGAAAAGATCAATGATAATCTCTTTGTCCTCAAAGAATTTTCAATCTTTTGTATATCTAAGACATGCATACAAATGATTCCTACTTGGTTAGTTCCTCAAGGTCAAACATGATGTCTTATCTAAATTTTGTTTCTCCAACACATGGCATAGTGCTCTGCATTCAGTAAGTGTTTATAAATGAGGGAGAGAGGAAGGCAAGGGATGAGAAGGGAAAAGAAGGGGAAAGGAGAAAAGAAAGGTAGGGATGCAGTAGGAAAAGAGAAGGGAAAGGGAAAGAGAGGGACTGGGCACTATTATACAAGATACAATGCAGAATGAGAACTTATATCACTTATGGATAGTAAGGATTATTTGTAATTTACTCATCTTTGTATCATTCCCATCACCCAGTACAGTGAATTGTATATAATGGGTGTTCAAACAGACATACATGTATATGTGTGTATACATACATGTGTGTACACACATGTTTATGCATTCACATAGATAATTATACGCGTGTTTAACTGTATATATATACACATATGCATGTATGAACACCTACACATACATGCATATACATATATACATATCTACCTATTTATCTATCTATCTTTACTGAGTCACCTAATATCAACATCTGAGAAAGAGGGTGGTAGTAGTTGCACAGGGTGGATTGACTAATGGAACAGAAGTGAAGGATTCTGGGATGCTAATGAGAATATTGTGAATATCTTGAAACATCAAGAGTACAGGCAGAGTAGAGAGTCAAGTGAAAGCAGAAAGATCCCTATGGAGTTGGAGAATAGGAAAGTCCAGTTTCCTTCCAGTTTTGAAATTCTGTAACTGTCTTCTGGGAGATTTCAATGCAGGTAGAAATCAGGATCCATGGGGGAAAAGTGGGTAAAAGAAGTACAAGGACAGTAGGTTGTCATCAGAAAGAGGGATGAGGGAAGGTTATTGTAAGAGAAAACAATCTCAACGTTAACCTTTCTGTCAATTTATAACAAATACATATCCATGTATTTTGTTTATCAACCTAATTTATATACATTCATTAATTCCTGAAGAACAGTTAGAGAAATACCAGAGAGAAATTTAGGCAAAGCAGTGCCATATCTGAGAACTGGCTTGGCCCATTCAGGTTAGAAAGAAAGTCCTTGTCATATAATATCCTGATGTGCCAATGGACTGGGCAAAGGTCTGCTGCCATCTGCAGTATTGTCTTTAAGTGCCACTGATTTCCCGATGAAATACAGAGCAGGGTGCATGATGGATAACTTTTAATTAAAACCACAGCAGAGTTGGAGATGCTTCTCAACCTTGTATTGGAAGCAGGGAAGGAGGTTGCCAAGTGTTAAATCCACTTCTCAGCCAGATGAAGTGGTGGTGGGGAGGATAAATGACTTACCTCCAGCTGTCAGGGAGAGGAAAGCAGAGTTTTGCTGACATCCAATCACAGTTCTACATGGGCAATGAGGTGATTTCTCTGTCAGTATCTCCTTTGACCTCAAAAAGAAGCAAAAGAGGACAGATAGCCTCAGAAAAATGGTCTGAAAACTGGTTATTTTTATCATGTCTGGACAAGGGCAAATTCAATATGGACTAGTCCTTTTGTATTTAGTATTTTTCTAAATGCTTTGTGAAAAAGAAATAAAGGGAAAGAGATAAATAAAGGGAAAGAGAATAAGTGAATGAAAGAATGATGAAAAAAGAATTTATTATACATTTATTCTGTGCCAAGTATTGTGTTAAGTGCTAGGGATGTGAATTGACTAGTTAGAGTGAGTCCCTGCTTTCAAAGAGTTCCTAATCTAGTACAGTACAGAGAACAGCTTAGCCTCAAGGTAGCTATATACATCTAGGAATTCTATGCATTCTTTGGCAGGATGGATGGCAGTGCCTGGGGCTCTGGAGGGCATACAAGCAGTGCAAATGGCAAGTCCTGTGAAACTTTATGATTTTGGGGCAGAGCAAACGGTGAGTCCCGGTAGTTCTCTATCTTATTGAAAGGATGATAATCGGTGATTACCAGATCATCCAAGAGGTGGGAGCAGACTAACTTCTCTGATGAAGTCTCTGTGGTCCTAAGGTCAGGGAACATCTCTTCTTCTCAGGTTACTTGAGAGAGAAAGAAAAAGAGGCAGAGACAGACAGAGAGAGAGAGAGACAGAGACAGAAACAGAGAAAGAGAAACAGAGAGAGAGAAAGAGAAAGACAGAGACACAGTGAGATAGGCGCAGAGACATAGAGTCAGACAAGGACAGAGACAGAGGTAGAGAAAGTGAGACAGGGAGAAATGAATTTTCATGCAGAGGGAATATGCTTAGGTTTGCATTTTTTGCTTTCTGACTCAGAGACTGACTGCTTAACAGATGAAGTTAATTTATAATTCACGTTTCAGTAGCATTGTAAGGATTATAAAGCATTTTCCTTACAAGGACCTCGGTGAGGTAGGCATTCAAGCATCATGCCTCTTTGGTGGTGGTGGGTGGTAATGGCTGAGGGGAGGGCACATTTCATGCAGTGCCTGTCAGTCCACAAGCTTTGTTTTCAGTCCAAGACCTGCAGACATCCTTGAGGAGATCACTCACTCTGGGAAAGGAGCCACTTCCTCACCACTAACACCAGCTACTGACCAACTTTCAGTGACTGGCAGGTAAGCAGAAGGGCCCAGATTACAGCAGCACTGCCCTCCCCGCCCTGGCCTTGCTTCTAGCTGGGTCTTGGCAGCCATTGTCCCAAAACACAAACCCCACAGAGATGCAGCCTGGAAACAACTTCTGTAGATGCTGCAGCTGCATCTCCTGAAGACCCAGACAAGAAAGTTCTAGTCAACAAAGCTCTTGGCACATAAAAATGTTGAACATCAGAAACTGGTATTCTATAAGAGGAAATGACACTGAAGAAGTTATGTTGGATCTGCGCTACTGCTGCATCCTTAGGACCATGGTACCTTTCCATCTGATTTTTAGCCCCCACCTCCTATAGGCATTGTCTTGTTCTATTAAAATTTGAATTCTGTAGAAGCAGGTACTGGATTTTCTATTTCTATCCCCAGTGTTTAGCATACTTCTTTCTACATAGTAAGAGTTTAATAAATATTTTTTCTTTCATTCAAAAAATGAAAAAAAGGAAAGAGCAAGAAGGAAACTCAGAGAGTGCCCAATTCAACTCAATAAGCCCTTATTACAGGGGCAGCCAGGTGGTGCAGTGGATAGAGCATAGGCAGGAAATGTAGCAGGATACACAAGAGAGTTCCTGCCCTCAAGGAGCTTAACAGATGAATATAATTTATAATTTGTATTTCAGTAGCATTTTAAGGATTATAAAGCATTTTCCTTGCCAGAACCTGTGTGAGGTCCCCCTAGGGGAAAGAGGAGGAGATATAATGGACACAGAGAGGTTAATATAAGGTACAAAATAAATAGTAATTAAGGGGGTTAGTAATAACAACTGAGGGAATGAGGAAAGATCTCTTATAAGAAATAGAATTGAGGACGAGCCCTGAAAAGAGGCAATTAAAAGCATGGCCAAAAATGAAATGTAGTAGCTTTTTAAATCCCTTTCATGATGTTTCTTTGTATTAGTTGTCCTATCCTATACCTCTAGGATCAGAGGCGGCTTTTGAACTCAGGCCTTCTGACTGCCAGGCCAGCACTTGTTTCAGCGTACTTTGCTGTCTCTTTGATTATACCTTGCCAAAACACTACTAATAACTGACATCTCAATAGTTCTTAAAGATTTACAAAGCAGTTTTTCATATAGGAACCCTGTGAGGTATTTTCTTTTTTCTCTGCCAATACTACCTCTTCTGCCCTCTGTTTATATTTGAGAAAGCTATGTCATCAGAGCAGTTGAGTGAGTCACTGAAGGTCATGCATCTGCAGCCAGGCTGGAAGTCTAGCTCTCCTGACTCTAAGGCCAGAACTTTTCCCACTATACCGAGCTGACTCATAGACCATAGAACTCAGAGAACGTTAAAGCCCAAAGGGAGCTTAGAGCCCGTTCAGTTGGACACAGCATGACACAGCAGAACATGTGCTGCCTTTGGAATCACATGCCTGGAGTTTGACTTCCATCTCAGTCACAGCCCATGTGACTCCAGGGAAGATGCTTTACTACCTTGGGTCTTGGTGTCCTCATCTGTAAAAGGAAAGGGTTAGACTAGTTGACCTCTGACCTTTGGATCTATAATCCTGTGAGCCTATGACCACCGTCATTATTTAATAGATGAGGAAAGCAAATTCCAGATAAGTAACTTGATTTCAGGTTTCACAGTCTGTAAATGGCAGACTTGGGTATCAGTCAGTGAATAGGTAGAATGGATAAGGGATGAAGTCATATCTCCTTTGGATTGTCCTATGAATCTGTTTAGCCTGAGTGGGAGAAACGCCAAATAAATCAGTGGACATGCTCCTGGGGCCAGTGTCCCCATTCATGCTCTCTCATTCCTCTCCAGGCTGTTCTCATTACTAGAAACTTTCTCTACAATACCCCCAGAAATCTCCTCAGCCTGGAAGCACCCCCTGCCCAGGCACTGCTTCTCACACTGGAAGATTCTTACATTTCAAGATTCCTGTGGCTACCTTTGTGGTCTCTTTTAACCGTATCAGCCTCACAATAGGTATAGCGCTCATCCTACCTGAAGAAAACACTGTTCTTAGCTTAAGGAAACAAGTCAAATCAACAAATATTTATTAAGTATTTACAATGTGCCAGGCTCATAAGGGTAGCTGGGTGGGGCCGGGGATAAAGTGCAGGGTCTTCCCCTTGTTGCCTCTCCCTTCAATTGGCTGCGTATTCCCAGAGCCTCAATTTTAGGGACAATGCCTCGGTCATCTATGTCTTTGTTGTTCTGCGTGCTGAGCTCCTCTCTCCCAGATTTTTTTCTACGGTGTCCCTGGGTATTTTCATCTTCCTTTCTTTCAGTTTCACTTTTCAACTTCCTTTTGTGTATAGTCTTCCCCATTAAAACATAGGCTCTTTGAGGGCAGGGACTATCTTTCAGTTTGTATTTGTATCCCCAGTGCTTGGCCCATAGTAAGTGTTATATACATATTAGCTAGGAGTAGTGATGGGGGATGGGATTCATGCTAGACCTCTAAAAGGAAAAGTCCCTGAACTTTCCCATGAACTTCAGGAACACAGGCCCTGGCATCTGCCTGAGGCACCAGGCCCTGTCAGTCAATAATGCTCTTCCAATGTGGCTACCATTGTCTGCACCTGGCCCATCCTAGGCTACTTGCCACTCCTTTTCATTTCCGATTTTTGGAGAGCAACTGGGGTTAAGTGACTTGCCCAAAGTCACACAGCTAGTAAGTGTGTCGTGTCTGAGACTGGATTTGAACTCAGGTCCTCCTGATTCCAGAGTCAGTGCTCTATTCACTGCGCCACCGAGCTGCCCCTACTCGCCACTCCTTAATCCCGTCCATCTCTTCACACAGTCTTTCTATATAAAAGTACCAGTTTTATCCTCATCCAACATACAGATTCCTCAAGAATCCTACTTCTATTGGTGATACACTAAACCTTGTCTTAGACTGAAAGAAGGCTTGAGTGGTTGAATTCTTTCAAGGCAGACTCCTGTCCTGTACCCTTGCATTTCAGGGTTCCCAGCACCCCAAAGCCACAACAATAGTAGTAGTAATAGTAGTAGTAGTAGTAGTAGTAGTAGTAGTAGTAGTAGTGGTAGTGGTAGTGGTAGTGGTGGTGGTGGTGGTGGTGGTGGTGGTGGTGGTGGTGGTGGTAGTAGTAGTAGTAGTAGTAGTAGTAGTAGTAGTAGTGGTGGTGGTGGTAGTGGTGGTAGTAGTAGTAGTAGTAGTAACAGTAGTACTAATAACCCTTAGCACAGTGCCTAGTAGATGTTGTTGTTCAGTTGTGTCCAATATTGAAACCCCCATTTGTGATTTTCTTGGCAAAGAGACTGGAGTGATTTGCCATTTCCTTCTCTAGTTCATTTTACAGATGAGGAAACCAAGGCAGATGGACATTCAATGACTTGCCCAGGGTCACATGGCTAGTAAGTGTCTGTGTCTGAGGTCAGATTTGAACTCAGGTGTTCCTGACTCCAGACCCTAGATTCTATCTTCTCCACCATCTAGTTGCCTTCATGTACCTGGCACATACTAAACAATTAATAAATGTTTTTTCACTTGGCGTGTTTACTTAAGCTAAGAACATCATTTCCTCTTAGGTAGAATGAGTGCTACACCTATTTTGAGGCTGATATAGTTAAAAGAGACCACAAAGGTAGCCACAGGAATCTTGAAAACTTCCTTCTCCCCAGGGCATAAAACCTGTTCTGCTCTAAGATTGGGAACCAACTTTCAGAATTTGAATTTTAAAATTCAGTGGTATTATCTGAGTTTGAATCCTGTCTTAAGACACTGTGTGACCCTGGGTAAGTCACTGAATCTGTGTTGCTCATTTTCCTTATCTGTAAAATGGGAGACAATAATTGCACCTAGCTCACAGGGTTCTTTTGACGAGCAAATGAGTTAAACACTTTGCAATACATACACATGCATATATTAAATATTATTATTATCTCAGGCTTAGAAGTTTACCATCCTTCCTGAAAAACTGGCAATACCCTCAGAAAAACACAGCACCTCCGGAAAGCTGACTCAAGTTGTGCCGCAGGAGCTTGGCTGTGCTCAGATGCCTAGGCCTCTCTCCAGAACCTGTGTTGCTAGGAAGAAAATGCCTGCAAGGCTGACATGGATTCTAAAAAGCCTCCTGTCAGGGTGGGAAACTGGGGAGTTATCACTTTGATGTTAATTGACTCCAGTTGTTGAACATTCACAGTGATTTAGGAAATCAAAAGAAAGCATTTAAAAAATCATTCTCAAGGTCAGGCATTCCTGTTGTTGATGGAAAAGAAAAACAAAAGCAGGCCTGAGTTAACCCTGCAGCCTGCCACAAATGAGGCCCAGTGAAATTCCTACCCTATGCCATTCACTCCTTAGGCTAAGGAAGCCGATGTGCCTGTCTGCTGAGGAGAAAGAGGGAACTTGAGGTTCCTTGTACTGAAAGTCAGAGCTTGTGATTCTCCTCAAATAATAAAGTCCTCTGTCCCAACAAGGGCGCCATGTCAGGAATAGGCAGTCTCAGTCGACAGCCTATGCATGACCAGAAAACATCACCTCTGTTCCAATGAGAGGATCTCCATCTTGCAGATGGCCCTCCTGCTGACATCTCAAACTCAACATATTAAAAATCGAACTCCTTGTCTTTTACCCTGAAATTTAAACTAACCCATTACCATCAAGAGCACCACCACCCATCCTCCCAGTTGCCCAGAATCACAATCTAGTTTCTTTCTCAACTCCTCACTCTCACCCCTACAATATTATTTTTTGCCAAGTTCTGTAGATTGTACCTTCCTGACATCTATTACATAAACAGCTTAACTCTCCTTGCACATCTAATTCTTCCTCTGTAAGAGAAGGCAAAATATGGTGGTATATAGAAGAGTGTAGTGTATGGAAATATATAGAAGACAGTGTAAAGAACAGACTCCAACTGGGGCAGCTAGGTGGCATGATGGATAGAGCAATGGCCCTGGAGTCAGGAGGACCTCAATTCAAATTTGGCCTCAGACACTTTCTAACTGTGTGACCCTGGAAAAGTCACTTAACCCTGATTGCCTCCCAAACCAAACCAAAACAAAAAGAACAGACTCCAGCTCCAGAGTCTGAAGAACCACATCTGCATCCTGCCATCAATACTGTTTTGCTGTTAGGGCAGTTTGGGATATAGACCTACTATGGCATCCTTAACAAGACAGTAAAGGAAGCCAGCTTTATTTATTAAACCTATCTACAATACAAAAGGCATTCAAGGGGAATGGTGAAAATAAGTAAAGGTGATTGAGACTCCAGAGAAATTGGGCATGCTCTGCTGAGGCCCCAGAGGCAATCAGATTTCCTAACCAGTAAAGTCAAGGTGGTTTCTATTTCCCCCCCTTTTTCTTCTTTTATTTATTTAATTTAAAATTTATTTCTTAAAACTTTGAGTCACAAATTCTCTCCCTCCCTGCATTCAAGTCCTGTCTATGACACATACTGTCTGTGTGACCTTGGGGAAGTCACTTAACCTCTTAGTGCTCCAGGCAAAGTTGCAGAGAAAGCGCCAAATCCTATTGGTAGAGGAAGTTTTCTTACCCAAGTAGTTTTTTTTAAAGTCTATACACCAAAGAAATCCCAGTTCTGGCCCCTACCCCTGTAAAATACAAAGGAAATTACATTTGTGCTGCTTGGTGGACTAGGAGAAATGGATAAAATTTAAATTGAGGAAGATTTCTGTTCAATGTAAGAAAAACTTCCTAACCTTGCTGGAATGTTATAGAATGTTATTTTGCCACAAGAAATGGTAAGTAGGAAGACAAGGGGGAGGAAAGGAAAGTCATGTAAACTAATGTGAAATGACGTAAGTAGAAGCCAGAAAATAATTATTACATAATTACTACAATGGTGTATAAAAGGAAGGGACAACAACAAATCTAAACAAAATGCAGTATCTTTAAAATGATCAAGCCTGGCTCCAAAGAAGAGCTGTGAGAATGCAACTCCCTCTTTTCTTTGCAGAAGTGAAGAAATTAGGGAAGTAGAAGATTAAAAAAAATACTGTAAAAATGTATTGATTTAATGGTCAGTTTGACTAAACTTTCCCCCTTTCCCTTTTATTCTTTGTTATAAGGGAAAATCCTCTTGCCTGCAGAGGAAAGATGGATTTATTTGTAAATGAAGATAACATATAAACAAAAAATAAAATAACATTAGTATAGCTATTAATTCTCATTATTATGGTCACTATTATCAGCATGCCCTAGTACACAGAGTGTTGAGCTTGGAATCCCAGAAAATCTGAGATAAAATGCTACCATTGGCACTTAGCAGGATTAGCACCCCAGGCAAGTAACTTACCCCCATTTGGACCTTAAGCACCTCCTTATAACTTATTATGAAGTCACAGAAATTTTGTGAATTGAAGTCTCAACCCAGGACCTTCTGTCCCATTGAAATCACAGGTGTTTCCCATATTTTGATAAGAACTAGAATGGTGATTTCATTGGTTTAGGGATCTCCCAGGTCTGAAAACTTTAGGAAACTCCCAGTCTGGCCTTTTCTCTGTAAGGTATAATTTCAGGAAGCCGCCAAGGGGCACACATTTAGCATGAGTCAGTGGCTAGGTGACACAGCTGCCCCTCTTCTTATAGTTTGTTGTTGTTCAGCTGTTTTCAGTCATCTCTGATTGTTTATGACCCCATTTTGGTGTTTTCTTGGCAAAGATACTGAAGTGGGTTGCCATTTCCTTCTCCTGCTCATTTACAGATGAGGAAAATGAGGCAAACAAGGTTAAGTGATTTGCCCAGGGTCAACAGCTAGTAAATGTTTGAGGTTGCATTGGAACTCATGAGGATGATTCCAAACCCAGTGCTGTATTTATGGTGTCATCTATTATTATTATCATCATTGAAGATGGAGACTATTTTTTTAAACTGCCTTATCCCCAAGACCTAATGCAATACTTTGCACTGAGTAATAAATGCTTACTTTATTATATTGAACTGTGGTGAGGTTGCAGAATCTGACTGTTAAGGTCCCTTCCAATCCTGAGATTCTGTGATTTTGAGGTTTTATGATGCTATAATTCTGAAATTCTATAACCCCCAAAGCACTCTGTAGATATGATTTATATGAGCTCTAGAAAATGCTTCAGAAGTCTCTGATGAATTTAATTTCTTTTTTGCTTGTTTGTTTGGTTTTTTCCCCCAATGCTACATCTTCATATTTTTTCCCAGGCTGGAATTGCAGCAACCACTCATGAACTGAATCTCAAAGCTGAGCTACATGGTAGCTTTGACCTGCTTCACTTGCTTTCCAGGCTGATCCATCCCTTATTAGGCATCCCAGTGAGACTTCGATCCAGGGGACTCACCATATTGATCTCCACACACAGTGAAGATATTTGACTGGATTTATTCCTGCTGTAGCTCAAAATTCTTGAGCTCAAGTAAGTGATCCATAAGCCCGGGCATTTCCCCTGCTCCTCCCCTCCCCACCATAGAAAGAACTTCAGGCATGTCCTAGCATAGCTTTGGATTTCTAAAATAACACAAATATAATGTTTTAATGGAGCTTTCTATTAAAAAGAATTGGATGTTTGCTCTTTTTATAAAGATAGCTTTGTTTTACAAATCTAGATTTTAATGTACAGTGTGCTCCCACTGTGCACGGCCTTCCATCCTTATGGTGCTAACATGCCTGCAGAAGCACTGCTGTATTACCTTCCTCTAGTCTAGTGGATGGAGTTCAACACTATTGGTGCAAAGTGATGAATGTGAAAGTGAAATAATAATGACTTGCACTCATAAAGTGTTTTAAAGTTTACAAGCTACTTTGCCTACATTATCTTATTTGAACCTCACATAACCCTAGCAGGTAGGAAGTATAAATATTATAATCACTCCTCTACAGATGATGTTCAGTGAGGTTATGCAATTTGCTCAAAGCTAAGATTAAATTGTATAAGGAAAAGCTATAGAGCCAGGATTTGTACACACTCTTTTTCTGACTCTAAGCTCAATGCTGTATAAACTATATTACAGCTAGTTCTCTAAAAAGAAGGGGAAGAAGTGAAGTACTAGTGTTTATCAGAGACATGGTAGGTAATGGATGGGCCACTGGATAGAGTACCAGGTCTAAAGTCAGAAAGACCTGAATTAAAATTTGTCCTCAGATACTTACTAGTTGCATGACCCTGGGAAAGTCATTTAACCCTATTTACCTCAGTAAATGAGTAAATGAGCTGAAGAAGGAAATGACAAACCACTCTAGTATCTCTGCCAAGAAAACCCCAAAAGGAGTTACAAAGAGTCAGAAATGAATGAATACGACTGAATGACATGAATGAACAACAAAAAAGGTAATAGATACAACACTGATCTTGGACTCAGAAGAGCTGGGTCCAAATCTAAGCTCCATCAAATACTAACTGACTTAAGATAAGCTTCAGTTTCCATGTCTTCTAAATGAAGATAGTAATACTTGAGGTATATACTTCAAAGAGGCAGTAGGGTCTAGTGGAAAGAGTATGAGTTTGGAGTCTGAGGATCTGAGTTCAAACCTCAGTCTTGCTACTTACTACTAGTGGACTTAAATTATTTAACCTCCCATGGAATTATTAGTTTACTCATATGTAAAATAAGGAAATTGGACTGTATGAATTATTAGGTCCCTTCTTATTCTAAATTGTATGAAGTCATTTTTAAGAAAGTGCTTTGTACACTTGAAAGCACTTTATAGATGTGACCTAGTATTAGCTTCCATTAAATGATGAGATAAAGAATGGTAAAAAGTACCTAAACATAGAGAAGTACATGAGTTAGGGTCAGGAGAACATGTAGCAGGATAATATGATACCAAATATTTCTTCTACAACTTTCACAGTGACTGAAATTCCACCATTAAGAAATTAAATTGGGGCGGCTAGGTTGTGCAGTGAATGGAGCACCAGCCCTGGAGTCAGGAGGACCTGAGTTCAAATCCATTCTCAGACACTTAACACCTACTAGCTGTGTGACCTTTGGCAAGTCACTTAAACCCAAATGCCCTGCCTTCCCCCTTCCAAAAAGCAGAAAGAGAGAGAGAAAGAGAGAGACAGAGAGAGATTAAAAGAGAGAGAGAGAGAGAGAAAGAGAGAGAGATGAAATAATTTCAGCCTTCCATTGCTTTTTATTCCACGAGACTCTTCTAAAATGTGATTTCCTTTGGGAGAAGGCAATGGCTTCAGATGAAATCATCATTTTATTACAGTTCTGGTTCTGTCACTTGCTCAGAACCTCAGGTTTTTTTCATTTGTTAAATGGAGATGATGATACACTATCTACCTCACTCATGAATACAACGTCTCATTTTTGTGAAGAAAATGCTTTGGCAACTTGTCACTGTAGTAATAGAAATTCTATAAATACATATCAAATTTACTTAAAAATGAAATATATCCTCTATATCTTGGACATAAAGATATCTGTTTGAAAATCTTTTTTTTTTGTAATAGAAGAACAACCAGCATTCTGTTTTTTAGGAAATGTAATGGTTACTGGCTGAAAATGTGTTGCCATCACCCTCTTTCATCACTAGGTGACATCTATATGTCTTGTGGTTATTTCTGTAAATCATCATCATTTATACTCACTTCTTTCTCTCCCTTACCTTATCCTCCTTGCCATTTAGAACAAACAGGAAACAAAGGAGAATAAGAGAGATCCACTTATCATGTAGCAGAAATTATCCACCTAAGGTACAACTAAGCTCGCAAAATTTCCTCTGATTCCTGTAGGTACTGCTGACTCTTACTGTGCCTATTCTGGCTTTTAATCCCTCATATCCCTACCTTTCTGTAGGAAGCCTGAAAGGTGAATTCTACTCTGTGGCAAAAATAATATTGGGCTAGGTGTTGGAAGTCTTGAGTTTTAACCTGACTTTGCCATTGATTGGCAAACTTTGGAACATTTTTCAGTTAGGATTGAACTTTAGACAAATTTTTTTTAACCTATCTGACCTTTAGTTTGGACATTTTTGAAATGATTGGACTTAATTAGATGATCTTTGAGATCCCTTCAAGATTTGAAGTGAGAATGTTTAAGCTATGATTTGATGTCTAATAGTCAATATTCTTTCTGCTATAGCTACCTCAATGTCTCCTAATGTTTTTCAATTCATAATTCACCAGGATACACTGCTCTGTACTGGATATCAAAGTAGGTAGTGGTTGAGGAAGGATGGATATGGGTCTAGAGGCCTTTAAAAAGTTTTTGAAAGCCCCCTGTGGTAGGAAAGCAATGTTCAGATAGAACTTCCCTTATCCTGACAGATTCCTCCCCCCCCCCACTTCAATTTCCTTTAGCCTCAGCTTCCCTGATGAAGCTTCCTCCCCCTATCAAATCTGATTATCCCCAGCTTCCCTGACAGAGCTTTCTGTCCTAGGACCAATAAAAAGACCAATACATGTGGACTCCTTTCCTCTCAGACTTGGTGGGTGCCCAGGACTCCACAAGTCACTATACCCTGATGACTAATTGACCAGATATGTTTCCAGATAGAGAGGAGGGGGAAAATGTTCTGAGATTCTAAGAGCTAAGTGCTACTGACTCCTTTGTGCAAATCCTTGCTGTGTTAGAACAAAGCAGGCCTCCTTTGTTAAATGTTCAATGACTCTGAAGTGTTTTATTTTGTCCCAAATGGAACCTGAATTAAGGGGGCTTTAAAAAAATCCTTCCAGAGCTCTCATCCCCACAGAGCCTCAATAACCTAGACTGTACTTTAATCTGATCCTCTCAAAACCCTCATCCTTTGGCTTTATCAACCCAGTATTCCATTTGCCAAACCTGTCTTAAGACTGTCTACTTCCATTAGCTTTGTTAAGCTGGTACTCAGCTATTTCACCTAGGTAGATCCCCTTCTGCTTTTTTGTACCAAATGTTCTCTTATTCCTTTCAGTGTAGATATAATCTATCTATTCGAGTGGGAGCTATCACTCTCATCTATGTGAAACACGCATATCTCTCTCACTGCCTCACAAAAATAACCTTACCCTGATAGGAAGGTTAATTAGAAATCCCTACAGATTCAACTAAAATTAATTCAAACCAAAACTACAACATAGTATTGAAATAAAAATTAACCCACCTAAATCATTAAGCTTTTTCTATATTACCAACAAAACCATTCAGGAAGAAACAGAAAAAGAATTCCATTCCAAGTAACTACATAATGTATAAGATGTTTGCTAGTCCATCCATGGAGACACACACAGGAATTGTGTGACTGTAAGACTTTTTTTCCAGAAATAAAGTCAGACTTCAATAATTGGAAATAATAGTTATTCATGTTTGAATTTTGTCAATTTAATAAAATTTTCATGACCACTCTATTTATTTATTCATTTAACCACTTGTCAGTCAAACTAGTGTCAACTGGGCCGAACTGGCTTCTAACCTGTGGATGATCACAGCCAAAGAGAGCAGGTTAGAGACAGGAAAATAAGGAATCTATCAGAAGTTTAATTTCAAAGTGAGAGAAATGGCTTCTAAGTGAGGAGACAAACTAGATACACATGTCAGGGGACCTGAGGCAGTGGGGGGGGGGAAGGGTATATCTCAATATTTTTAAAAAATATTTTTGAGATCTCTATATTTATACCAATTGCTACACAGTGATCTGTTGCCCTGACAATGAAGGATAACAGCAACAATATGACAAGTTTGATTCATAGCAGGGCTTCATGAGTGGAACATGGTTAGTTGTCCAAACTTCTCTGATAATTGTTGGAGCTCAGAGAACACTTGGTACTGGTCAAAGCAATACAATAATTATGCGGGATTTTGACAGAGGGTGAGTACAAAGGATTGTTGTTATGCCAAACTCAGTGCATGGTCTGTTTTTTGGGTCTTAACTCTGGAAAACAGGATGTCTCATAATACTATCTTGATACTACCAAATGTTATTTTATAAACTAAAGAAAAAATAATAACAAAATTTATACAGATGAACAAAAGATAAAGGATCCCAAGGGAAATGAGGAAAAAGTGGAAATGAAAGGGATCTAGCAGGACCTTATTTCAAACTATATTACAAAGCAACATTGTCAAAATTACTTGTTACAGGTGGAAAAAAAAACCAGAAAAAGTTATTGGAAGAGATAAGATTCACAGATCCAAAGACAAACAGACATAACATAGTGTTCTATAACCCCAAACATCCCATTCCAGAATTAGTTCTATCATCTGCCTCCTTTGTTACTATTCTTACGCTGCTGGTTGGAATCGAAGGTGATCATGAATCTTTGCGGAATAAGTCCACTTCAAATTTGGTATCCAAGCTCAACTGGGTTGTCACTGTAGCAAGCCAATCCTTCTACTCCCACTTGATTGATTCTCTATCACACTTACCTGAGTAAAACTCTCTCCTTTCCTCTATGCTACCAAGGACAGCTCCTTAACACTTTCTTAGCTCCTCATTTTTCATTCAAATGAACTAGACCACTGATTGGTATGGGGCATCATCACCTTTCTCTTGAACTCTTGCGATAGTTGTCTAATTGGTCTCTAAAACTCACCTCCCCACTCCAATCTATATTCTAGATAGCTGACCAAGCGCTTTTGCTAAATCACTGATATAGCCATGTCACTCTCACTTAATAAAATGACTTGTCTCTCTAATATCTCCAGAATTAAAGCCTTAATTGGCATTTAAAACTAAGAAATTCTATCCCAAGTTTGAGATATTTAGTGTCAGGACCTCCTTAAAAGCACAACTCATGAACCTCATGTTTTATTTTGCCAGAGGGTACATTAATTCAATTAATCAAACAATATCACAAATAAAGTAATATTGAAGTGATCCACCTCTTCCCTCATGCAAAACACAAAGTACTTGCTCCTAGGAATTAGTATATAGCCAGCGGAAACAGGCACATACATAAAGAATATATATATAACTTGGGAATATGGATAGAGGGCATACATGTAGGGAATTCATATGGCATAGAATGTCTGAAGGGACACATGCAGGTAGTTAGAACATAATGTGGAGGGTGTACATGTAGGGAGTTAGGGTATGCATGAGACCAGGATAACTCATACTCTGTTGCTTTACAGTTGCTCACTTCCCTGGTGATGTCATAATATTTCTTTCCACTGTATGGGATATTGTATGTATTCATTCTATGCTGGCTGTAGTATTATCTATCCAGGGTATTTTTTTGGCTGATTTTGTAGTTAAAAATCTAGACTTCTACTCTTTAGGACTATCTACTGGACTCTATGCTCTCATCCATTACAGTGGGGTGACTAGAAAGTCCCTCTCTAAAAAGATAGCTGGAAAGCTCTTTTAGTACAAAGGCAAGTACATGAATCACCATCTTAAGCCGAGATTGGCTAGCATGAACCACTGCAATTGCTTCTTCCCATAGGCTAAAATTTTCTATGTGATTTTTCACTATCTGGTGCTGGTGTCTCAAAGTCTATGGTCTCAGATCAATATCTGATTATGTTTTTTTTTAATACCTTATAACTCCTATTAGATGCTTGACAGGCATCCTGCATCTCCAAACAAATTTCTGAGGATCTGGTAAACAACAACAACAACAACAACAGCATTAATTTGACCAAGGCAAGCAAGAAGCCACAGGCAAGGAAGCACTTTAAGTTTCCCAAATTCTCTTTGATTTGCAAATAAGGTTGGGAGAGAACAAAAGCTAAGTCAAGAAAGTAAGGTCATCATCCTCTTGGACTACATTTTTGGCTTTACAATAATGCATGTTTATCAGAAGCAAACCCTTGATTTTTGTCATGTTCTGGCCAACATAAAATATCACTGCTTGCCTACATATGCATTGTTCTTGTTTCTACTTTCTTTACAATACTTTGCACAAGTCTTCTTGTGTCTCTAAATTCCTTACAGTCACTTTGTCTCAGGCACGGTGGATAGAGTACCAGTCTAGAGTCAGGAAGACTTGAAATCAAATCCAGCCTTAGACATTGGCTTTGTCACCCTGAGCAAGTCATTTAACCCTGCTTGCTTCAGTTTCCTCATCTGTAAAATGAGCTGGAGAAGGTACTCCAGTACCTTTGCCAAGAACATCCAAAAACGTGGTAACAAAGAGTCAGACAAGACTAAAGTGACTATGCAATAATAGTATTCCATTACTAGGTGGCAGTGGATAGTGCATTGGTTTTGGAATCAGGAAGATTCATCTTCATGAATTTAAATCTGACCTCAGACACCAGACAAGTGACCCTGGGCAAATTACTTAACCCAGTTTGCCTCAGTTGCTTATCTATAAAATGAGCTAGAGAAGTAAATGGCAAAGAACTCCACAAGATCTTTGCCAAGAAAACTCCAAAGGGGGTGGGGCTGGCAGCTAGGTGGCATACTGAGTGGCCTTGGAGTCAGGAGGACCTGTGTTCAAATTTGGTCTCAGACACTTAACACAAAAACTAGCTGTGTGACCTTGGACAAGTCATTTAACCCCAATTGCCCTACCTGTCCCCTCCAAAAAAGCAAAACAAAAAACAAACCTCCAAATGCTGTCATGAAGAGTTGGACATGACTGAGCAATAGCATATTCATATACCACAATTGTTTCGCTATCTCCCAGTCCATGGACTTTGTTTCTAAGTTTTGGGGTGCCACACAGTGTGCTGCTCTGAAAATTTTATTACATAGTACATTTGTTTCTGTTAATGACATCCTTGGAGTGTATGCTCAGTATTGGGAGGGGCTGGGTCAAAGTACATGAACAATTTATTGATATTACATGATTCCAAAATGCTTCATAGGTTAATTATATTATAATTATATTCATTCATATCTTAACCAAGGGTGTAGTATTGTGGCTGCCTGCCTCCTCAGGCCCCTCCGATATTGATTATTTCTTTGTATAGTCATCCTCGCCATTTCGATGAGTGTCCTTATGTTCTTATCTAATTATCTCATTTCCTGCCTTATTCCAACCTACTTTGTCTCTTTATAGCAAAGTCCAGCTTGAAAACCAGATTCTAAGCAATGTTCTTATTCTGAATGCTTAGAGACAAAGGAATGGTTGCTTAGCAACGAGTCCATGTGGAGATACAAAGATTTCTTACTCCTACTCAAAGTTCTTTAAGGCTTAGAGGACTGTTCAATGAAGTCTTTTCATGGAGAATAAAAAACAAAAAGCTGGATCCACATCAGTGGTCCAAATGCAAATTACCTGTTTGTTTGAAGTTTATGGTGCTCATCAAATTCTATTACTCCTATCGAAAACTAAATTCTGCTTCTCAGGGAAGTTGTTCCTGGGATGATGGATGACATATTCCTTTGAGGGAAAGGGCAAAAGGATACATGATTGATTACAAAACAGGGTTGCAGGCAGCTGGAAGAGGGCAGTGGACCTGACATCCTTCAGGAACACAATGCAAATATATTTAACCATCTATTTCTTTGACTACTGAAGTCCTCTTTTCTACTGCCACCCTCGACACCCAGTGGTGTGCTGGAGCTAGTTCATAAGAGTATATTGTCAAATGTTCAGCGTGAACATTCAAACCTTGGAAACTGGCAAATGTTAGAAATAAGGGCTTAATTGATTATTTTGTTGATTGTCTAGACTTAAGGGATAGAAAAAATGTTCATGTAGATTAAACATACAGTTTTGAGGGCAAAGTCAGTTGTTAAACATTAACCAAAACACCCCTACCTATATCCCAACCTGATTGTGTTGCATTGAGCAAATTAATTAAATTTGGAATTTAAAAAAATAATCAGTATCTGAATTCTGGTTCTACAACTTACTTACTATGTGACTTTGAGAAAGTCATATCCATCATCTGTACCTTAGTTTCCTTGTTGGTAAAATGAAGATAAAATGGCTGCCTTACAAGCCTTACTCAGCTGTTAAAATATGACATAATAGTTTTATTGATGATCAAGTACATAACTACCAATTCAACAACCACAATAGCTATCATTTATATAGTATTTTAAGGTTTACAAAGCATGTTTATTTGATCCTCTTGATTACCTTGTGAGATATGTAATATTATCCCCATTTTATAGGTAATAAATTGAGACTTAGAGAAGTTTAGTGGTTTGTTCAGGTTTGTCAGGCAAAATTCAAAACCAGAACTTCCCATTTTCAAGTTTCAACTGTTTGTCATCAATTACCACCACCACCACCACC
>CM053596.1:84141464-84159309 GCA_028646575.1 Pseudocheirus occidentalis | reverse complement strand
TTTTGAGATTTTAAAAGTGCTATGAATATTATAAAATTCAATCCTCACAACAATGCTGAGAGACAGGTGCTGTTCTTGTAGATGTGAGGAAATTGAGGTAGAGGTTAAGTGACTTACTCAAGGTCACACAACACATAAATGCTGTATCTGAGACCAGATTTGAACTCAGATTATTCAGATTCCAGGTCTAGTCCACTTAATTGCCTGCCAACTCAATTCAACAAACCTTTAAGTGCCTAATCTGTGCAAAGATTATTGTTAGTCGAATATATGCCATACGTTCCTAATCAAGCAGATGTTTGAGAATAAGAGCAGGATAATTTTTCATCCCTTGTAGTCCTCACATTTTGGCATATAGTTGGCCCATCATATATGTTTGTTATATTGAATTAAATTCTTTGCAGAAATTGTAGAATCTCTGAATTGGAACAGGTCTCAGAAGTCAGCTAGTACCTGACAAAAAATCCTCTATATCCTTCTTATCCAGTGGTCATCTAGCCTTTGTTAATCTCCAGGGATGAGCAACCTGTTACTTTCCAAAGCCAATCATTCACTTTGATATAGCTCTAATTATTTGGTGTCTATGAGATATGGGCTCTGTTTGACTCCCCTCAACTTGTCAGAGTCATGAGTCTTTCTCATTTAAAGCATCAATAATATCTGATCTCATCTGAGACTTACTAAAACATAGTCAAGTAGTAATTTCTAATTATTCTTTTAAAAATTTATTTTGTAGATGAGGGAGGAACCTTGAAACTTAAAGAAAGTGTATTACTTCTCCATTGTTCCACACCTAATGAGTAGATTGAGTGCTTAGATCTAGGTCTCCCAACATCCTCATGTTGCCTCATAATTAATATGGAATGTACCCATTTCCTATTTATTCTCTATGCCTGATGGCCAGTTGCAAAGGTCTAAATGACAAAGGATACCAAACCACTCTGTGGACATGTAGGGGTTTCATTAACCAATGTAGATCCAGCTCCTGAATAGGAAACACTATTTAGTAGGCACCAGATAGATACTGGAAGGTAGCTATCTGCCAAGTACAGGACAATGTCCCTGTGGTTTCTGTACAACATGAAACTGTGGAGGACCTGAAGGCTTATTTGCACGTGTGCTTCTGGATCTCAGTAGAAGACTTAATATGACAGATTGTAATTAGAGGCAAATCATTGTTGTGGAAAGGATAATGGAACTGGGAGGTGGGAGACCTAAGTACTAAATCTGATCCTGCTAACAAGCTAGCTGTGTGACTTTGGGTGACTTTGTTTTTTTTTCTTTGTAAAATGAATGACATGAATGTACCCAAAGGTCCTTCTAGCTCTAATATTAAGCATAATTATTTAAAATAGGAAGCTACAAGGGAAGGGGGATAGGAATAGCCTATACAGAACCTACTATGTGCCAAATATGTATATGTATGTATGTATGTATATGACAAATAATTTCATTTCATCCTCACAAAAATCCAGTGACTTGGGAACTATTATTATCTTAATTTTACATTTGGGGAAATTGAAGCAAAAAGAAGTTAAGTGACTTGCTCAGGGCCACATAGCAGCTAGTTGTCTGGGGTCAGATTTGAACCCAGGTCTTCCTGACTCCAAGGTAAGTGCTCTATCCATTGCACAACCAGCTGTCTCTGTCCTGTTTAGGGGGTGGTGATAGGCAGTGGGTTAGATGGATAGTCTCATTACCAGAAGTCTTATTGGGTCCCAAGGTCTCTACTTTTGGGGAATAGTGCCTCAAGGTCTATTTCTCCCCTTAAAGTTATGTCACTCCCCCAAACACTGACACATGCACACAACACAAGGTATTTTCTATGCCTATTTTCCTGGGTAATATTGGTGTTCCTTGCAAGTATAATTAAGAGTCTTCTAACAATTCTTTTAATAATAAGTACTATAATTTTGCCAGGAAATCAAAACCAAGCACTTTAATCTCACATTTTGAATATTATTCTCTTTTTGGGGGAAAATTGTAATAGTATTTGCTAAGACACCTTTCTCACTATCTGTGCTATTTCCAAGATCTCTGATTGCAGCTTGGTGGCCACATGGAACAATGCTTTCAGCCCTGTGGGAGCAGATAACATGTGATCATTGAGGGCAGTTCAGTTCTCTTTGATAATCTACCATATTCCTTGGCAAAGAATTTAGTGATTCTTCCTTCTTTGTCCACAGTTGTCATGGCCCCATCCACCCCAAGTACTGATTTTTCCACTTACTCTGGTTTTCTTTTTTCTCTGATAGACCCCCAAACGAAAGAAAACTAAACAACGATCATTTTTTTGTTGCCCTTCCCTGTCCCCATGAGCCTTAGATCTTTCTGGATTTTAGGACTTTTGTTAGGACAATTTTATGCTCTTATAACTGTCCGCTATTACTTGCCCCACTGTGGCCCAGGAAAGTGAAGAGACTTTCCCAAGATCACACAAGTAGCAATGAATCAGTAGACAGGGAAAGACTGAAAATAAGTGATAGATGGGGCGTGGTGGAAGGGGCAGTCTTTTGGAGGAGATGAGGTGGAACTGGATCACTTGAAGAGGTAGAGAGCTTAGCCTTGGTAAGGACTAAGGCCACATGTGAGACAAGGGTAAAGGAGAAGATAGGGGAGGAAGATGGCATCTGAGTGTTAGAAGATGAGGAAGAAAGGGGAATGAGGGCACTCACATAACCTCGACTTTTTCTGTAAATTATGAGGCAAGCTTATTAGTTAAAAGAGCGGGAGCGGGGGGTCATTCAGGATTCAAGGAAGGATGAAAAGGTATTGAAGAACAGCTATGGAGAGTGGGATAGGGAAGTGATAAGAGAGGTTGAGTAGGATTGCCTAACAGCAGTAAAGAACAAATCGAGGTTATGTGGACCCACACAATTTGTAGTGGACTCAGGTTGCATGATTTTCTCACAATTTTCTCACAATTCAGCAGCATGTGTGTAGGGTGATGAATGACAGGAATGATTGAAGGCTGAAGCTTAGTAGGGAACAACTTAAAATAATAAGGAGTCTAGGGACTCGAGAGAGGAGAACAGTGTAGAGTTGAATTGGTTCACCAAGGGGTTGAGATGGGGAAAAGAGGAGAGAGCAATTCATGTAGGGGAAATGGCTTGGCAGAGAACTGAGGAGTCAAGAGATTGTAGATCATGGTGCAGATGTAAAATAAGACTTGGTAAAGAAGGTCAGAGGGAGAGATAAAAACCAATAATTTGTGGTTGGATAAGAGGATTTTGGAGTTCTTGAAAATGGAGGTGGTATATTTGTGGGTGATGGCAATTTCAGGGTTATAACCATCTTTGTGTATGGCTGAAGTGTCAAGGATGAGTAGATCATAGGAAGTGAGTAGGTTAAGGAATTGACTGGTTAGGTTTTGAGGGAAAGTCAATATACATATCAAAGTCTCTCTGTATGAGGGTAGAAAATATCTTTACCAGGCTAAATATTCCCTTCAAGAGATCCTCATATGACAGGAATGTTAGTTCTTTCACTATCTTGGATGGCTACTTTGGGCATTCTCCAGCTTATCAAGGTCCATCCTGAAATGTGGAATCCCAAACTCAACACAGCACTCTAGATGAGGTCTGGCAAGGCAAGGTACAATGATACTATCAGCATTCCAGGCTTGGACATCATGTTCCCTATGATAGGCTTTAACCAGTCTTGACTGCTATCTGCACTAAGTCCTGGTTCTTTACATATAATTAGAGCAAGGAATTACCTCCAAAGAACAGTAGCATAGTACAAAGTTAACTATTTGGAAGCAGGAAACAAAGTTGTAAATATGGGATATGATGGGGAGGGAGAAATCTAGTTTGTCACTAAGACAAACAGAACTGTCTTGTTTGAATGGCCATGTTTGGACAATCACTTGAACTATCCTAGGCTGCTTCAGTTTTATTTTTGTATCCTTTTGGTCACCTTATTTCCTATTTTGAGGTCTTCCTCCTCTTCCCACATATCTCCTCTTAAACTCAGGATGTAAGAAATATTCATTGAACCTTTATTTCAAGACCTTGAGTGATGGGAATCGAGGTAGGTCATTCTGCTGGTGTATTCACCTGAGTGTCCTCATGGTGGTGAGGTACTCATCAGAGCTGTGCAGGATGTGGGGATGTGGGTGAGGTAGCTTATTCACTTGACATCTGAGATTTTGATATCCAGAAACAATTTTTCTCTGGGTTTAGTGCCAGGGATCCAATTGTTAGGGAGGTTTTTCCTGGTGTGAAAGCTTCTTTATTGCTTTGTCTAGTTTTCTTGGTTGTTCTTAGTTTTGCAATTAGTTTTGCCATTAGGGGCCAGAGCTCAGACATCTTGCTGATCTTCAAAGACCCAAGTCAACTGACTTCTTTAGAATATCTTTAATCCTGCCCATCAAATACACTTTCCTTAAACCTTGAAAGCACTTTGTACTTATTGAACTCTCATAATATACAATCTAGTTTTATTCAATGTGGAGTCTAACTTGGTGCCTGACCAATGGTAGTACACACAATAAATCTCAATTGGTTACTGTGTTTAAAGGTACCCTACATACACACATAAATACATGCAGCAATTATATATTGTGTGTCTTCTATGTAGAAAGCAATGGAATAGATGCTGGGAAAAATAATTAAGATATGATCCTGTCGTCGTAGAGGTCCCAGTCTTATAAGTTATGGGGAGGCTGTGGTGAATAAGACATATACATATAGATGTAATGGCTCTGTTATACTATAACTATGAATCCAGAGAGCATCTGATAAGAAAACATTTATGGATAGGAGGAAAAGGGAGAAATAGACAAGGGACAATGTGAATGCAGATCTAGTTGTAGACATAGAGAAAGTGAATCACAGACTAATTTCTAGAAAGCACCTTAGAGATCATCTAATCTAAATCCCAAGGTAGCTAGGTGGTACCAGATAGAGTGCCAGGTCTAAAATCGTGAAGACTCATCTTTCTGAATTCAAATCTGGCCTCAGATACTTATTAGCTGTGTGACCCTGGGTAAGTCACTTAACTCATTTAATTCAGTTTTCTCACCTGTAAAATGAGATGGAGAAGGGAATGGCAAGCCATGTTAGTATCTCTTCCAAGAAAACTCCAAATGGGGTCACAAAGAGACATGATGAAAAACTACTGGACAACAACAAAGTCTAAATCCCTCAGGTCCTCAGGAAACTATCCAATGGTCACAGAGATCATGTGACAGAGGGACATTTGAACCCAGGTCCTCTAGCTCAAAATTCTACTCTCTCTCTTCTAGTATATAGCCATATACTCTAGTAATAAATAGTATTATTTGAATGAAATTTCAAATATGTGGTGCATGGTACTTTGGGATAAGTTTGGAAAGCTAGGGCAGTGGCAGATACACACATATCAACAGACTCCACCACTTGCTGAGAATCAGATGTTTTTATTATTTTTGTAATTTAATAGAGTAACTGCAGCTCAGGATGTAGTTGTGGTGGGTAGTTTCTTCCAAAAGTTCTCAGGTTGCTGACTCCCGAAGCAGTTTCCCACCTGACAAGCCAGCCCTTCTCAGCATCAGCCTGGATTTCACAAAGGGGGTGCTTAGGAGTTCATTGTTCTTTTGCTAGTCAGTTCTTGTTAGGGGCATTAGGAAATGGCTGTCATTTTTGTCATCCTTGAAAGCTGTTCAATTTGGGCACTTGAAGTGGAAATTACAGAGATTCAAAGCTAAATTTAAGAGAGCAATTTAGTGTTCTCCCTAGGAAGAAACAGCACTAGAGGACGTAATCCATGATTTCGGGATTGTTCTATTCTCAGCTCACTGGCTGGTATAGACTTCTACTACCTGTGAGACTGCCTAAGCCATTCTTGAATGAAGTGATGGCAAGGGGTACTCATCAGAGCTATGTAGGATGGCAGAATGTGGGTGAGATGACCCATTCACTCGACACTGGAGATTTTTATATCCAGAACTAATTTTTCTCCAGATTTAGTGCCAGGGCTAAGATTATCCTCATTGGAATTGGCAATGATTCAATCCAGAGCCTCAGTTAAATGTTGCAGCTCCCCATCCCAAGGTAAGATCAATGTATACCAGCAACAAGACTGGTTCACATTGGATGCAACAAGAACTTAATTTACTGTATCTTAAAGGTGGTGTAGTGAATAGAGTATTGGTCTTGGAGTGAAGAAGACCTTATCCCAGACACTTACTAATTGTGGGACCAGGGCAAGTAATTTAAGTTCTCTCAGCTTCAGTTCCTACATCTATACAATGGGAATAATAATAGCACCTCCTTCACAAAGTAGCGGTAGGGATCAAATGAGATAATATATGTAAAATGCTTTGTAAACCTTAACACACCATATAAATGCTAGTGAGGATGATGATGAAGATGATGATGGGCCAGACATCTTTTGTACTTCCTTAGTTCTCATATTACACATGACACAGAAAATCCTTTACGGGACTTCAAGACTATATTTCCCTCCTAGTTATCTCATTTCTAGTCTTAATAAGCAACTCAGTGTCTTCCTTGAAAGTTCTTTCTCTCCCTCTTCATTTTTTGAACATACACTCATAGTTTAAGGCTCAAATCATGTACTGTCTCCTCTTGAGAGTCTTTCCTAATTACCCTTATGAGTAATGATTTTCTTCTCCCCTGGACTTCACATGGGACTTTGTTTTACACTCCTTTCATGAGCTTATGATACATACATACACCACATATCATCCATCATCCATCCATCATCCATCCACACAAAATACATACATACATACACACATATATACATTCATGCACATATCCTAGATAAATGAAATGGTTATAGGAAATTTTGAGTCAGTCTTGCCTCCTATTTACATGCGGGGAGAACTCATCTGTAGGTTTTAGGAGAATCACACAACTTCTTCCTGCTCCCTCTCCAAAAATACACACATCCTGTTCATGGTAGTGGTTACATATTAAGGGAGGTACTTTCCCCTTAATGGTTTCTATCATTCTTCCTCTCTCCCTTTCCTCCCTACCAATTTCATAATGCCTCTGCCGAGGTCATGAGCAACTAGAAACCCTCCCTTTCCCTTTGAAGAAAGAGTCAGTGAAATTGAATTGATGAATTCAGAATGATTCATTCCATCAAAGGCACAGACTCCAGGCATATCCAAGGTGTTGGGGAAGATAAGGAATGAGAAGAGTGCTGAATGTAGATGATGAAGGGTCCTGGGATGGGAGCCCTATTGTTTATCTGTGAGGTGATCTCAGTATGTGACTCCCATTCTGGGAACTGATCAAATCATGGGGCGTGGGATGAGATTGATGAGAAAATAGGAGAGATGCTTGCTTTCAGTAAGTCACCTTGACCTCTCTCTGGTAGTCACTTCTGCATTCTGTGCTGGAAGACTCAAGCAAGCAAAGCCACAGAATGAGAGAAGGAAATTCTAGGCTAGGTATCTGGAGAATTAGTGAGTTTCTTGTAAAAGAGTGTAGCTGCTGGTGTCTTATGTTGCTAATCAGGACAAAATAAAGGCGATAAGGATAGGAGAGATGAGTTTAAAAATGATAATAACCATAAAGGTTATTTGGAGACCTCCAACATTGGTGGTCAATGCTAACTAGTAGGACCACAGAGTGGGCTTTTTCTAATCTCTCTTCCAATTCCTAACTCACATCCTTAGGCCCCAGGGTAGGTCTGTAACTTTGAGGACTTTCATAGGCATGGAAGTTTGAATTATTCCAAATCAAAATCTATTGAGGGAGATTACTTCTTGACTTCTAATCTGGATTAGGGAGGTGGTATGTGAAAGATGATATTCTAATGAGGGAAATATGCAAAAGAGAGCTAACCAGCAGAGGGGATAAGGATGAGGGTACTTGGGATAGGTGTTGAAGGTAGGCTGGCCTGGAACCCTTCACAGAATGGAGACTTCAGGAAGAATTGTGCCATGGGAAAAGGATGGTTTTAGGGAGAGATACAAGGTAAACAGACCACAGGGGTGGTATATTTTCACCTTCAGCTCTAAGAAACTGTAGCATGCCTAGTGGTCATACCCTGGTAAAATTGTCTTGGCAGATAGTTAAACTAGATCGAGGGTAACTGGTCTCAAACCTGTGGGTGGATTAGGAGAACAGCTACTATAAGACTTCTCTTGGAAGAATGTGTAGATGAGAGCAATTTGTTCCAAAGGGCATGGAGGTGACTGAAGCAGGTGCTGTGAAGTGCTTAGAGCTTGGTCAGATGTAGAAGAGGCCAAGATCATCCACTGCTTTCTGGGCTATTGCCAATTGTCTTGATTTTTGTCTTGATACTGAACTTTGATGACTCTAGAAAAGAAAGTTAAGTTGATGACCGCAACTCTGCCTCACTTAAATCCGATGCAGGCACAAGTCAAGATGTCACCTGGTCCTCTTTGAAAATAGGAAGGACAGACAACAACTATTCCAGTAAGAGAAGGCCTCAGGTGCTGAGTGAAGTTTCGGGATTAACCAACTAGGCAGGTTTTTGAAGTCCAAAAAGTCAGGGCCAGGGCCAGAAGGGGAATGAAAGCAGCTTGATCTGAGGCCTTCCACAAAATAGAAACTCTAGGAGGAATTCACCAATAGAAAAATGGAGGTTATATCCTGGAGTTATAGGATTACATTTAGTGTGGGATTAGGAGAGCTGGAGCTGTTTTTCCCACAGTATAAGCAAATTATGAGAACATGGAACAGAACCTTCGAGAATTATTCAAATTACACACACACACACACACACACTCATGTATAAAGATTGGCATGTTTTAAAACCTAGATCCCCAGGAAATATTCACAGGAGGATATTTGTTAATTACACATTTATTCTCTTTGAAATAAATAGATCTTCTTGCAGAGACCCAGGCTACCTATAATGTCTGTGCCTTCTTTTTGCCTGTGGCCGTGACAGATGATTAAAACGGTAGGGCTCAGAGCTAGAGGTGGGTGCTAGAGTACTTGAATTATAAACTCTCCTACAAACATTAATACAGCTTTGCCTATCATGATTCTGGGATACTGCCATCCCACCCCCACATTTCCAAAAAGGAGGTGGCATTAGCTTGGAAAAATCTAATTAGGAAGATAATATACAAGGTAAAATATAAGATAATTTACTCCAAATATTTCGGTATTATTTGATTTGGCAGTGAGTGAGGCAGTGGGATTATCTATTCCACCTCCCCTCTCCATTCCCAGAGAGTTTTGACTTGACTACTTTGGAATAATTTAATTTAGAGTCTCATTGAGAAGAGAACACCAGACAGGGAGCTGGCATTAATTAGCCAGCTATAGAATCTTGGGGAAACCATGTGACCTCTCTTGAGCCTCAGTTTCCTCATCCATGAAGAGAAGAAACAGATCATGGTCTGCCCAAGATCAATTAACTCTGAATTCACCTAATTGTACTATTATCCATTCCATTTTTTGTGTCTGTGTCCATGAAGATCAAAGAATCACAGACATTAGGTTAGAAGGTACCTTAGAGATGTCAAGTTTCACGACCTTACTTTATAGATGAGGACTGACACCTAGAAAAGTGAAATGACTTTTGACCATTGGATCATAAATTTAGACTTGGAAGGGGCCTTAGAGCCCATAGAGTCTAATTATCTCACCATACAGATGACAAACCAGGCCTAAAGTTCCAGAAAGTTTAAGGGACTTGCCCAACATCTCAAAGATAATAAATAAAAAAGCTAGAATTGAAAACCAAGTCCTCTTACTCCAAATCCACTGCTTTTGACACTGTGTCACACTTCCTCCTCTGTTTCTAAGGTCTCATTTCAACTCTGAAACCCTATGTTCCAATTAATTGAATTTACTTTCACATTACAAAAGTACTGAGAAAGAATCATAGGGAACAATTTCCTCTTCAAACTTCTTGATTGGATGGTCTGCCTCCAGTCATGTTAGCAAAGTAAAGTGATACAGCAAGACCAAAATTTTCTTATGTGACCTTAAACTGTCACAGAATGACAGAATTCAGAGTAAGAAGGGGCCTTTGTGTCTGTTTTGTCCAAGCCCTACCTGAACACGAATTCCCTCAACAACATCCCCAAAGAATGGTCATCCAGCCTTTGCTTGGAAAGCTCCAGTGAGAGTGTCAGGCAGGTGCACTCCTTACCTTTATTTTTGGACAGCTCTCTTTGTTAGGAAGTCGTTTCTTACACTGAGCTGAAATCTCTCTCAATGCAGCTTCCACCCAGGGCTCAAGGTCCTGTCCTCTGGGGTCAGGCAGAAAAGGTTTAGTCTCCTTTCCCCATGACAACCCTTCAAATACCAGAACACAGGTCTCCTGTCCCTAGAGGCAATTCCTAAATTCCTCCTTAAACTGTTTTGAGTCATGGCAGCATTTCTGGAATAAATAAGTAACCTCCTAAAGTGATTTTGGAGTGTAGGAGATTACACTTCCTTGGATGTTTAATATTGTCATTAAAAAAATCAGTTTCATGATGTTCTCATTGTATCCCATACACTCACACAAATAACATATTTGTATGCTTTTAGAATCATATAATTTCAGGAGTTAGAAACTGCGGAGGTCACTTAGCCTAACTTGTAGTTAAATTATGATGAGTGTACACTCCTAGTCTCAACTGATCTCACCTCTGACTGGAGATATGTAGTCGTGGATAATCACCAGGTGGCCTTTTCCTCTTTGGGGTACCTCCAATGTACTTTGTAGTTATCACCCACTAGTTATCCAGTATAGGGCCATGCCCAACAACTCGAACAATTGTGAATATACATAACAGTGAATGCTTAAGTTTTTGAAGATAACTATTATTCTTTGCTCCTTACTTACTACTACCTGGCTACTCCTACTCTAGGGTAGATATCTCTAGTTCCATGAGTTAATTCTCATATAGCTTGGTCTTTGATCTCTCCATCATCCTGATCATAGTTCTCTGTAAGAGTTCTAGTTTATTAATGTGTTTCTTAATATTCCATACCTAGTAGGATTAGGGACAAACATGGCAACATTCTGTGAGTTATCATCAAATTCTCTGCATTTCCTTTCACAACAAAATATGATCTGACTATTTTTATCATAATGATATTAGCTAGCATTTATATAGTACTTTTAGGTTTACAAAATATTTTACCAATATTTCCTTTTTGTCCTCACAACAACCCTGGGAAAGAGGTACTCTAATTATCCCCATTTTACTGTTGAGAAAACTGAAGCAGACAGTAATCAAAAGACTTGCCTAGGGTCACACAGCTAGAAAGTGTCAGAGGTTGAATTTGAACTCATCTTCCTGACTTTAGGTCCTGTTTTCTATTCAATGTATCACCTAGCTGCCTCTGACTAGGTACCTGAAAAAGAGAGTTATATTTCATAATTTCATTTGTATTACATATAAACAGATCCTATGTGATTCTAATTTGATGTTTTTCTCTTTTTCAAATGATGGAGTATGGGCCTTTGAAACGGCAAATTTTTCTCTTTTTTTCACAGTTCCTTTTGCCTCAAAAATTGACATTTATTCAAAGTAAAAAAACAAAAAAAATGACAAAGGTGTCCACCCTTTGTTCTCCCCTTCACCCTTCCCAGAGAGCAGGGCCCTGGTTTAAATCAGATGGGGAAAGCCCCTTAAATGAGGTCAGTCACGTTGAGAGGCATCTCCTCAATGGAGGTATTATAGAAGGTCTCAATGTCTCAAAGAATCCTGTTGTCTTCCTCTGTCACCATGTTGATGGCCACACCTTTACACCCAAAGCACCCACCATGGCCAATTCTATGAATATAATTCTCCTGGTTGGTGGGAAGTCATAATTAATAACCAAGACACTTGTTGAACATCAATGCCTCTAGCCAATAGGTCAGTGGTAAATAAGCACCCGACTGGAACCTGAGCAAAACTCCCTCATGATTACATCATGTTCTTTTTGGTCCATGTCTCCATGCATTGCAGAGACAGTAAAGCCATGGGCATGCATTTTCTCAGTGAGCCAATCCACCTTTCAGTGGGTATTGATGAAGATAACAGCTTTGGTAATAGTCAGCATTTCATACAGATCACACAAGGTATCTAGCTTCCACTCTTCTTGTTCCACATTGATGTAAAACTGACAAATGCCTTCCAATGGCAACTCTTAATTCTTGACTAGAATCCTGATAGGATACCTCATAAACTTCTTGGTCACTTTCAGCACATCCGAGGGCATGATGGCTGATAAAAGTACCACCCGAGCATTGCCACTGAGTTTCTGGAATATGTCATAGATCTGGTCCTTAACACCATGACTCAACATTTCATCTGCTTCATCCAGAACAAACACCTTGATCTATTAGGAGATAAGTATTGCTGGTTAAGCATGTCAAAGACACAAACTGGGGTGCCAACAATGATGTGGGGGGTTTCCATCTGCCACTTCTGAACCTCAGCCCTCACATTTGTTCCTCCAATGCAGGCATGGCAAGAGGCACCCATATAGTCTGCCAGTGCCATCACTGCCTTTTGGATCTGTTCAGCTAGTTCTCTAGTGGGTGCCCAAACCAAGGTCTTTGTGGCCTTTAAGTCCAGTTCAATTTGTTGCAAAATGGAAATGGCAAAGGTAGTCCCAGTCCCAGACTGGGCTTGAGCAATCACATCATAACCCTTGATACAAGGAAGAATTACACATCGCTGAATAGCAGATGGCTTCTCAAAACCATAGGCATATATACCTCAAAGAAGAGATTCTCAGAGGTTCATATCATCAAAGCTGTCCACAATCTCATTCCTGACTCCATCAGGGTCCATTCCATCAGGGTCATTGTCTCTGGAATGGGAATCCTGACTCGCAGACATGATCCTGGGAACTAGGAGAAGGCAAATTTTTCCTTGGAAGCCTATACATATTCTGGACAATACAGTAACTCAGCCAGGAAAAATAAATACTGGCCTATTATGTCTATCAGGAAAGGGGGCCATGGGCTTAATGAGAAATCTGTATTCTCTGGCTTTCCTTGAAATCCATATTGTTTTTGACTTTTTATGGGCAAACAGTAGTGATGAGATTTTGTTTTAGACTGATAATAGCATTCACTTAGCTAATTATACAGAGCCAATAAAACAAATTGGGAATGTCCAGAGTGAGTAAAGGATGGCTTTGCTATTCTTAGCTTTGAGGGCTACAGAGAATTCCATTTTCTTTCATTAATGCTAATTGATTCTCAAAATACCAGACCATGATTTCTAGTGCATTTTAAAGTTTACAAAGCATTTTCCTCGCAACTTTGTGAGGTTGAAAGGGCAAATGTCATTATCTCTGTTTTATATCAAATGGCTAAATTGAGATTCAGAGAAATTTAGTGACTTTCTGAAAGACACATGGCTAGTGAGAAGTAGAACCTCAATTTAAACTGAGGTCTTTTGGTTCCATGTCTAATATTTTTTTTCCACTTTAAGATGTTGCTTCTCCACTGGAATTATATATAATTAGATGTGACATCTGGAAGAATAACAAAAGCTCACAATCAGGAAATCAAATTCCAATTTTTACTTGAATAGTATACAAAACACATAAGCATATTCACTCACACCAAAAAGGGCACAAGATGATGTGCACATATCCTTCCTTGCTTGGTTCAGAGAAATGAAGTTGCTCCCAAGCAAATTTTACCCAGGCATACCCCAAAGCTAGATGGCCCTGTAGCAGCAATCAATTTAGCAGATACTTAGCACTTAGTAACTTAGGACTAAGTAAGGAAGGTGTAAGCTCTTCTCCTGTCTTGAAGTGGCAAGAGGAGGTTGGCTGAGACAGGAAGGCAGCGTGTATATAAGAAGAGTTCTGGAGACAAAGAGACAGAATTAGAAAATGTTCCTCCTGGTGGAGCAAGAACAATGGAGACTGAAGCTGGCTGAGAGACAGAGAGAGAGAGAGAGAGAGAGAGAGAAAGAGAAAACTCTCTCACCATCTGGAAGCTGACTGAGAACTGAGTTGGAGTTTTTCTGAGATCAGAATCTGGTGAAGGCCACCTGGAAGACTGAGAGGGCTTTCTTGGAAGGCCTCCTGGAAGGCTGAGATTTCTCCTGGGTCCTAGGTCCAGCTGAACTGATGGAGGACTGAAGAAGCAGGACCAGGATAAGCCTTTGTTGGTTTGTGACTTGGGTTGATCTTTGAGTTCCCAGCAACAGAAGCGGTGAAGGGTCTGAGATGTGCCAGACCCTGTGAACTTCAGTGTGTGCCGAGGATTGCCCTGAGGACTGGACAAGGACCTGGGAGCTGTCTGACCCTGAATCAAGGTGACTGTTTGGTGGATTCAGGAAGGAGCTGGGACCATGAAGGGGATCCAGGGAATCAGAGAGACCACCCCAAGTCAAGATGAAGAGAAGGCCTCCCATTGGACAAAATTGAGTTTTGCTAGGCACTGAGGGGTGGAGGGTTTGTGTGGTTTTCTAATGATTGTATTTAGTAAGTGATTGTTAGATAAGTGACTGATTAAGATAATGGTTGCCCCATTAGTGGAAGACTGATTATTGTATTGTGAATTGATTGAATGCTTTGTTCTAAATATTGTGGCCACTGTATTGAAAACCATGTGGCCATTTTAATGTTAAGATGTTGTGAACACTATATTGTGATTTTCTGTGATAAGATGTAATGTTGTGAATATTATATTGTGATTTGTTTTGAATGTTTGCCTTGATTTGTAATGGAATAAATAGAGTGTTCACTATACTCTGTAATCCAAACCTTAAAAGCTATTCACAGTAGCATTCTTTTGGGAATCTGCTTGTGCATGGTATTACAGGCCCATATGTGTTGGGAGCTATATGGTTTTATGCCAAGGTAAACAAAGGGTTTTAAAAGAATACTCTGAGTTTATGGTAATCAAATCCCAGACATCTTTGGATATATCAGTCAGAGTAGGTCAGATCAGGATAAATTACAAGCTTGGTATAATTCCTTTGGAATCATGGCTTATTGTCATGATTACTGCTACTGCTACTGCTACTGTTACTACTACTACCACCACATGGTTACTGATTACTATTCACTATCAAACATTATTTGCATGTGTTTGCTCTACCTCCTTTCTCTGGGTAAAGGGACCTGACCCAACAAATCAAGTATATACTTTTTATCAGCTCAAACTCTGTCTATAATACCTTTGGCTAAGAGGGAAGATGATGGTCAGCCATCAGTGTGGGACCATTGCCTATTGGCAACACATGTTTCTATTGTTTAAGGTGCATTGTCAGATCTATTGCATTAGTTTAATGATTATACATTTGTACCAACTTCAGATGCTTCTTTTAGTCTCCACCTGCCCAGCACAAAGTACCACGGAGACTGGGTGATCATCTGCCTAATCAAGCCCAGCCAGCTAATGCAGAACGGAATATCCCCTCTGGAATGTCCAAGGGATGAGTTGGGCACTGACAAGAATCTAGCTCATTATTTTTCAAGCTAGTTGCAAAATGCCTTTGGTCACACCTGGTATGAACTAAATGATTCAGAGTCATCACTACAGCAAGAACAGCAATAATAGCAACAGGGAAGAACCATTTGGGGCCTTTCCTGATTGTGTCCTTGAATTCCTTACGCATCATTGAGAAACGGTTGGAGCTGTTGCTTTTCCTAGGGGTGCTCTGAGGTTATCAAACTGTTTTGGGTTACTCGGAAAGGCTTCTTCCAGGGCAAGGTTTCTAATAGACATTTCCTGTTAATGAATCAATGAACACATCAACTAACAATCAACTAAGCACTGAGCCCTAGGAATACAAAGACAGAAGGCTTTGCCTTAAAAGAACTTGCATTCTACTGAGGAGTATAGTATGTAAATAAATACAAAATATATGCAGGGTGATTTGAGGATGGGGAGGCTCTAGCGACTGGAGCACCGGCAAAGGCCTCAGTGTTTAAGCTGATCTTTGAAGGAAATCAGGTATTCTGAGAGGTGGAAGTACAAGAAGAACACATTCCAAGCAAGTAGATAGCCTGCGCAAAGGCCCAAAGAAAGTCGGTGGAATGTCATATGGGACAAAAAACAAGAAGAGCAGTTTGGCTAGACTATAGAATTCATAAAAAGTGAGAAATGTATAATAAAGCAGAGAAGGTTGGTTAGGACTACATCTTGAAGGACTTTAAATGCCAAGCAGAAGAGTTTGTATTTGACCCTAAATGTTCCAGGGAACCAGTAGAATTTATTAGAAGTAGAGTGATATGCTCAGACTTATCTTTAAGGGGAATCACTTTGGCAGCTGCATGGAGGACAGATTGGAGAGGGAAGACCAGAGGCAGGGAAACCAACTGGAGGCTACTGCAATAGGCCAGGGGAAAGGTGAGGAGGGCATGTACTAGGGTGAGGGGCTCAGTAGAGAGAAGGGAGGGATATGACAAATGATGTTGAGGTAGAATTGAGAAGATTTGACAGCTGATTGGAGGAAGAAGGAAGTGTCTAGGATGACAAAAAGGTCATGAACATGGCAATTGGAAAGATGATGGTGCCCTTGACAGAAACAAGAAAGTTCAAAAGTTCATAGGTTTGGGGGGAGGGAAGGTAATGAGTCTGTTTTGAACATATTGAGTTTGACAAGCCTAGGGGATATTCAGAATGAAATTTCCAAAAGGCAGTTGGTGATGTAAGATTAGAGCTTGGGAGAGAGACTAGGGTTGGATGCAAAGATCCTGTACTGTACAAAGATCCTGAATTTGTTAGCTCCTTTTTTTTTACCACAGAGAAGTTTTCTTAAAGGCCTACCTCAATTCCCACTTCTTGTACTAAGCCCTCGTTAACTATTCCCATACTCTTCTCATTTCTTTCTTCCCATCTCTTTCTTCTTTGAATTCCCATAGCACCAAGAGCCATCCAATTATAAGGCTGCAGGCCTAGAATTAGAAGGAAATTTAGGGGTCATCTGTATCAATCCCCTTATTTTACAGATGAGTAAACTGAGGCACATAGAGGCATAGTCATCACCCCTGTTTAACATTGGATCCAACATTGCGTTGTATTTTCTTTTGTTACTTCATGGGCAAAGGCATTGTCTCTTTTTTAACTTTTTAAGGAGAGAGGTTGCCTCTCACATCTTGAATCTACCAATGGGGACCCAGTTCTGTTTAATTTTTTTTTGTAAATCAACTACAAGTCCCTAGGGAGGAAAATTTAGGGTACCTAAGACAAACACTGCCCAACATGGCAAACACAATGGGAAAATCTTCCTGGGAAAATATTGACTATAAGCAGAGGATCTGACTTTGGGCTCAGTCCTATTCCTGTCGTGCAAAGAAAGGCAGGATGGTACAGTACAATTCATCTTTGACCTGAAGTTGAGACTCAGGGGTAGAACTCAAGCTCTAATTCACATTAGGCTTGCAATCATAGGCAAGTCATCTCCCCTCTCTGAACCTCTATTTCCTCATTTGTACCAAAGAGGGGTAGTAAGATTCATGGCTTATCTCATAGGATCGGTACAGAGAAAGTGCTTTGCAAACCTTAAAAAATTATGTCCATATTGTTCTCTAAGTGGTTCTGCTGATTAAAGCACTTTCCTTCAAACTCTGCTTTTCAGTGAGACCTAGCTCCTCAAGGGCAGAAAGCTAGATCTTTACTCCCACAATTCTGAGTGTGATGTCCTACAATATGGCAAGTATTCAATAAATATTTAGTAAATTGAATTGTACTGCAGTCCCCATATAGCAAAAAATGCAGCACTTTTAGGCATTTCTCAGGGTTTTTTTTTTCTGAGATTGGCATGCATATGAAATAATGAGAATTTTACTCACTTGGGTATAATATGTTATTTGAAGGCTGTAAGAAAAAAAAACCCCAAATACAGCACCCTAATTCCACCATTATTTTTCTTTTTTTTTTTTTTTTTAAATTTTAATTTATTTTCTTGGTTACATCATTCATTTCCACAAGGTTTTGAGTTACAAAT
>CM053596.1:84121932-84133843 GCA_028646575.1 Pseudocheirus occidentalis | reverse complement strand
TGAAATCCATAACAGCCACTACTACTAGAAAAGGTTATATAAATCTACTCTCCCATGGCTCCCATCTACTTAGCATCCCTGTAATGTTCCAAACCTTGACCACCAGTCTCACATATGTTGTTCTTCTATTCAATTATAATATTTTAGTTTGCATTTATGTAGTGCTTTAAGGTTTCCAAGAATTTTACAAGTCATATTTCTTCTGATCCTCATGACAGCTTTGCAAGGTAAATGCTTTTATTATCCCCATTTCCAAGATAGAGAAACTGAAACTGAAAGAGGTTAAGTGACTTGCCCAAGGTCATACAGTTAATAAATATTGAAGGAAGGATCTGAACTTTCAGCTCTAAGTTCAGCATGATACACAGTACCACCTAGCTATCTGTTGAGGACAGAGAAGAGACTCTCTTCAGTTTTTGATTTTATATTCCCAGTGTTCAGCACAATACTTGACACAACAGCAACAGTAGACGTCTTGCTAGTAAATATCTGAAACAGGATTTGAGCTCAGATCTTCTTCACTTCAATTCTGGTACCTTATCCACTCCCCATACTACCTTTCTTAATCTTCATCATCAGTTTTCTCTTGTCATAGGGAGAGGACATGATATGTTTGGTAGGTGTAAATGCTAAATATTAGCCATCAAAGGAATGCACTTCATGCCATAAGTCAATTAGTCAATCAACAAGAATATACCAAATATCTAATAAGTGCCAGGTACCTTAGGGCATCATGTCATATGTATTATGATCAGAAAGTCACATATTTGTAGTGGGGTGGAACCTTAAAGGTCATCTATTTAGGGCATCATGTCATATGTATTATGATCAGAAAGTCACATATTTGTAGTGGGGTGGAACCTTAAAGGTCACACTCTTTAAAGATAGGAAGCTGAGGGCCAGAGAATATGAGACTTACCTAAGGTAGGTACATTAGGTAAGTACCCAGGGAGTTAGTGACAGGCAGAATTTGAATCCAGGTTCTTTGATTCTTTTGGCACAGTGTATAGTATGCCAGACCTGGAGTCATGAAGACTCATCTTCTTAAATTCAAATCCACCTTAGACGCTTACTAGCTGTGTGGACCTGGGCAAATCACTTAACCTTGTTTGTTTCAGTTTCCTCATCTGTAAAATGAACTAGAGAAGGAAATGGCAAATCACTTCAGTCTCATTGCCAGGAAAACTTTTAATGGGGTGGTCAAGAGTTAATCAGAACTGAAAATTACAGAACAACATCAATATATATTTGTAATTAGCCTAGTGTCTGGCCTATATATTTAGTGCTTACTAAATACTTATTCCCTTCCCTTTGCCACCTTTATGACATCCTTCTATTACGTATGGCACTGGGTTTAGTGACAATTAAGTATTGACATATCCCAAATCTAAGCAGACTGGCTTCTAGCAGAAGAGGAAGTAGGAAGAGGACCTGTGATCATGTGAGGAAACTCCCTCTACCAGAGCAGATCAGAACCTTCTCTAGAACTTATCATCTTGAAAAATTCCCTGTAGGACTGTGAGTTTCAATGACTTGCTCGGGGTCATGTGATCAGGATGTGTCAGATGAAGGTATTAAATTCAAGCTTTTGTGGCTTTGAAGCCAACTCTCTGTCTACTATGACCTAACAGCTCTCATAGGGGAAGTATAGGAACACTGTGCTTTAAAGTTTGCAAAATGCAAAGATTTTGTTTTTTTTTACATCCCATTTCATCCTCACAACAACTCCTGGAGGTAGGTATTATTACCCCCATTTTACAGTTGGATAAACCAAGGCAAACAGGGTTAAGTGACTAGCTGAGGGTCACTAGTAAATGCCTGAGACTGAATTTGAACTTACATGTATATACATATATATATATAGGTATTTCTAGGGAAACGGGAAGGTGAAGGAGGAGGGAAAGGGAAATGAAACACATCTCTATATGGCACCTAATATGTACCAGGCACCATGCTAAATGCCTTTACAGATATTATTTCATTTGATCCTTTATAACATCGGGCAGGCCATTATTATCCTCAATTTACATTTGAGGAAGCTGAGGTTTGTGACTTGCCCAGGGTCACATAGCTAGCAAATATCTGTGGCCAAATTTAAACTCAAGTGTTTCTGACTCCAGGCCCATTGCTTTATCCACTGGGCCACTAGCTCCCTGCTGTGCCACTAGCTTCTGGCAGAGGGAAAGTCTGGAGAGATAGCAGACAAGGGCAAAGGAAATGAGAGTCTTAAATGCCAGGGCAAGGACCCTATAGGCTTATTCTAGTTATTAGTCAGGAACCACTAAAGTTTCATATGGAGGAGGAGAATGTATGCAGAGACAGATTATTCAGGCAGCTGTGTGGAGGCTGGAGTGGTTGGGGGAGAGACTAGGGGCAGAGAAGTCAATTAGGAGACCATAATAATGGTCCAATTATGAAGTGATTCAGTCAGGGCTAAACTACTATCAATTGAGATGCATAAGAAGGAACAGATGTGAGAAACATTAGAAGGGAAGAAATGAGAGGATTTAGTGCTTGTCTGTAAATGGGGATCAAAGAAAAGCTCCGTTAAGGGCCTGGTCCATTGCAATGAATGGAAGACACACATGGGGATATGGAGAATCTTCCTTCCAGAGCTAAGAAATACTTCCACTTCCAAAAATAGTGCTAACATGTTGAACTGAAGGCTGCAAACTGAGATGGATAGGTCAAATCTCAAAGCCCTTATATTTCAAAATAAAGCATTGTACTATAAATACGCCAAATTAACTCCCAAGGTCTACTGTAATAACTGTCTATTCTGTATGCCTACAATACCTACCTTCCTTCCTTCCTTCCTTTCACTGCCTTTTAATTTCCCACCTATTCTTTGAAACTCAAGCAAAATCATAATCACAGTTACAGCTAGACTTTTTATAGACTTTGAGGTTCTTTACAAATATTATTGGCAGTTAGTTGGTAGAGTGAGAGTGCCAGGCCTGGAGTCTTAGAAGTTCAAATCCAGTCTTCTTAGCTCTATGACCCTGAGCAAGGCACTTAACCTTGTTTGCCTCAGTTTCCTAATTTGTAAAATGAGCTGGAGAAAGAAATGGCAAACTGGTCCGGTGTCTTTGTCAAGAACATCCCAAATGGGGTCACAAAGAGATGGACATAAATGAAATGATTGAACATCAATAAATATTATCTCACCTCCTCTAGGAGGCTTCTCCTCGTCTTCCCAGACAGCAATGGCTTCTCATCCCTTTTTGTTTACACCTCTATCACACAATGATGACGAATTATTTTGCAGTACAGTATAATTAATACATGTACCTTGCCATATTTATCTCCTAAAAAATGGAAACTCCACGAGGGCAGGATTGATGTAGGAGCAAAACTTTCAATCAACTTTAATGAGGTAGTTGGAGGATATGGTGCATAGATCAGGTGAACTTGGAGTCAGGAAGATGTGACTTCAAATGCTGCTTAGATGTGTGACCTTGGGCAAGTGACTTAACCCCTGCCTTCCTCAGTTTCCTCATCTGTGCAATGGGGATAATAATAGCACCTTTCCCATAGGGTTGTTGTGAGAATAAAATGAGATAATGTTTATACGGAACTTTGCAAACCTTAAAGGACTATATCAATGTTAACTCTTGTTGTCTTTACTATTATTATTTATCATTATAACTGTGCACAAAGCAGGCACTTAATAAACATTTGTTGACTTGAATGTGTTATTGAATTCTTTCAACATTCACCAAATATTAAGACCTTGCTGTGTGCGAGGATTTTACAGGATATAAGAATGACAAAGACAAGAGTTTACAAGAAGTAAGAGGCATCAGACATATAAATAGCTAGCCTTGACAAAAGGGCAGAGGAGAGATGGGAATAAGGGTGTGGGCTAGAAGGTCTGCACAATTGCTCCAGTTGGAATCTTATCATTCTTTTCCGTCAAGATGATAGGAGAGTTGAGAGAAAGGTGAGATCACTTTTGCCTTTGGAGGGTGGGACAGAACAGGGAAGAAATGCATCCTGAAAGAGGTAGCTCCTGAGTTGGGCCTTGGAGGATATGTAGGATTTCCAGAGGTTTGTGTTAAGTGGAAAGTTATTCCATCCAGACAGAAAACAATACTAAAAAAGGGTGGAAGGAGGTAAATACTGCACATATTTGGGGATCATAATATAGTTCAGTTTAGTTGGAGTATCAAATATGTTAGGAAAATTACAAGAGCACTAGGGCCAGATTATGGAGGACCTTGAATGCCAGCCCAAGAATTTGATCTTCACTGTGTTGGCAATGGGTAGTTGCTGACATTTTTTGAGCAGAAGAGTGATATAATCAGAAAGAAATTTAATTAGGCAGTGACATAGGATCATTTAGAAGGGTAAGGAACCCCAGTTAGGAATCCAACTGAGAGATAAATATCTTAAATCCTATGCAGTTGCACATGTAGGTTAAGTGACTTTTCTAGGGTCATACAACTAACCATCAGTTAATCGACAAGTACAAAGAATGACATAAGCCCTACTCTGAAGGAGTTTACATTTGAATGGGGGAATCAAGAAAAGTTTCATGCAGAAGATGATCCTGGTTCTGTGTCTTAAAAGAAGAGAGGAATTATGAGGGAAAGAAAAAGAGGAATTATAATCTAGGCATGGGGGACAGCTGGTATAAAGACACAGAGATAGGGGATGGGTATCATGAAAGGAACAGAGAGAAAGTCCATTTGAATAAGAGAGTGCAGGGGTGACAGTGATATCTATCTGGTGTATCTGGAAAGTTAGGTAAGGGTTCAAACCGTGTAGGACTTTAAAAGCTAATCAGAGGATTTTATGTTTTATTCTAGAGGCAATTGGAAGCCACTGGAGTTGATTGACTAGGGGAATCACGTGGTCAGATCTGTGCTTAAGGAAAATTACTTTGGCAGCTGCATGTAGAATGGACTGAGTGGGGAGATTTGCGGCAGGGAGACCAATTAGTAAGCTGTTACAATAATTTAAGCAAGAAGTGATGAAGGCTTGAGCTAAGATGATAGCTGTGTGAGTAGAGAAAATAGGTAGGATGTGAGAGATTATATGAAGGTAAAAATGGAAATGTTTGGCAACTGATTGGATGTATGGAATGAAGGAGAATGAGAAGTCAAGGAAAACACTGAGGTTATGAAGCTACCTGGGAGACTGGAAAAATGGTTATACCTCAGCCAGAAAAAGGAAAACTGGAAAGAGGGAAGAGTTTTGGCAGGGTGTGGGGGGAATATAATAAGTTCAGTTTTGGACATGTTCAGTTTCACATGTTTCTGGGACATCCAGTTTGAAATGTCTAATAAGCAATTGGGAATATGGGTCTAAAGCTCCGGAGAGAGACTGGGATTGTATAAATAGATCTGTGTGAGTCATCTGTATAGAGCTAATAGTTAAGAACCATGAGGACAGAGAGAGAGAGAGAAAGAGAGAGAGAGAGAGAGAGAGAGAGAGACAGACAGACAGACAGACAGACAGAGACAGAGAGAGAGAGACAGAGAGAGACAGAGACAGAGAGAGACACAGAGACACAGAGACAGAGAGAGAGAGACAGAGAGTCAGAGACAGAGAGACAGAGAGAGACAGAGAGAGAGAGACACAGAGACAGAGACTGAGAGACAGAGATAGAGAGAGAGATGAGAAGAGGGTCTAAAACAGAATCTTAAGAGTTCTGACATTAGGAGACATGATATTTAGGGTGATGAGCCAGCAAAGGAAACTGAAAAGGAATACTCAGATGGCTAGAAAGTGGATGAAAAGAGGGCTGTCACCAAATCCTGAGAAGAAGAAAGCATATAGGAGGAAGGCTGCAGAGAGGCAGTTAAAGATGAAGAAAAGACCATCACTTCAAACAGTTAAAAAGACACATTGGTTTGAAGAGAGCAAGGAGGTCATTTCTCAGAAGCTAGACTGTGAAGGATTAAACTGAGAGGAAAAGAATTGAACAACAAGGGTAAAGAAAGCTTTTTCTAGGAATTTGGTTGAGAAAAAGAGGCAAGATATAGGATTATAGCTTGCAGGTATGGTAAGGTTCAGGGAAAGTTTTCATAAAGATGGGGAAAATTGGGCATGTTTCAAAGTGGTTGGCAAGGAATTGGTTGATAGGGAGAGGCTCCACTAGAGAAGGGAAGGGATGGATCAAATGCACATTTAGAGAGATTCATCTTGGCAAGAAGGGGGGACCTTTTTGTCAGTCTTTCACTTGCAAGTCATGAGGATAGGATAAACAGGAAGGATAAACAACAGCAAGGGGAAAGAAGGAAAGAATTAAATGTGATGCCAAAATATTTTGAGATGAAGAGAATAGGATAAAAGGGTATTCAGGGCAAATGGCCTCAGTTTTGGGTAAAGAGGCCAATTCCTGGTCTAGAAGAAAGGGATCAGAGGGAAAGACTGGGGATGGGAAGAGAAGACTTGGAATAGCCAGTAAGTGCCAGAGATGGAGTTAAACCCTGGCTCTTCCTGCCTTCGAGCCCACCACTCTCTCTACTTCAACTATTTTCTTACTTTTGCAAGATTATTTCTTGAAGTTTCATGGAATCTTCATAGACAGTCGTTAAAATAAAAATGAATCTTCCTATCCAGGACAGTGTCATTGTCACCTTTCTTAAAAGCAGAGCCATGTAATAAATTACCTTTAAAGGACTCCTTTCTTTTCTGACCACATTTCCTCTGATTTAAAGAAATACCCCAACACATCACTCACAATTAGAATTTTTATTTGGATCCACGTTATCCTTAAGGCATTTCCAGCTCTAATCAAGTCTCTTCAGTGCTCAGAGGCTCCAGCAGATGTAGATGCCGTTGTCACTCACAAAGTATCCTGATTATAATCATACACAAGTGGAGGGTCTCATCCTAGCCACAGAGGAGCCTGGTTTCCTTTATTGTGGTCCCAAGTGTCCTTTAGGAGCCTGTCTCTGACTTTCAAGCTCTGACAGCTTTCATTCTATTTTCTCTTTCCCTCCCTCATCAAAGTCATATTTTCATATTTCTTAAACACCCACAGGTTTCTTAAGTCTTTATCCTGTGCATAGAGGAAGTAAGTGGCCCCTACTCCCTTCCTTTGCCCCTCATCTCAAGTAGAGATTTGCTTGGATCATGGGGCTCTTCCCCTTACTATTAGTTCGGAACCTCACCAAGACATATTGTTGTCAGCTTCCTCCTCTGGTAATATTCTTCTCAGTCACTTCACTTCCTCCCCCTTCTGGTTGGTGCTTCTGCCAACTGGCTTCCCCTCTGCTTGGGCAAGTCATTTTGTGTCATTATCCCTCCAACCTCATTTTCCAAGTCAATTATGATCCCATTATCTCAACTAACTTGCTACATTAGATTCCACATAAAATGTTGAGGATGAAGAGATTAAAATCTTAATATTTAATTGCTTTTTATCATTTAGGATTTATTTTGAAATGAAACTCTGAAGTGATGGCATTTTCTTTATTATGCATTCAATTTAATTATCTGAAATTAGTTGGGAAACCAAACAAAAAGAATAATCTTAGCTTCAGTTCCAGGGCATAAAGGATGATGTTGATGAAGCATAGATTACAGGTCTCTATCAAGGCATTTAAAATAAGATGATGGAAGTATGTCTTTCTAAAAAAGCTACCAGCCCACCATTTTTTTCCTCATGTAATGAACACCCAGTGCAGCTGGTCTGTAATCAACTTATTCATATTCAGTAGGGATGAGAAAGGCTTGGGAGATCAGAATCTCTGAGATATCGGCTACATTAAGGCACTTACTCTTCAATCATTACAATTCAATGACTTGTATTTTCAGACTTTTTTCCTTGCAGAAACTCTACCTTCCAGTAAATATCCTCTACCTTCTATGTATTGTTTTTGGCCTATGGTTCCCAATACTTTTAAAATACTTACTTATTGCCCTCTACTAATTGAAATCCTCAGCCCAGGTATCACCTTTCCCATCAAGTTTTATTTCCTTTCACTCCGCTAATAGTGTTCCCTTCTCAAATCACTTGATCTGAATCAAAACTCATGGCTTTAGAGTCAGAAGGTACCTCAGAGGTCATCTAGTTATAGGATCATAGTTTTAAAGTTGGCAAAGGCCTCAGAGGCCATTTAGATAACTCCTCTAATTTTAGAGGAAGTTTAGATGCAGGGTGGTTGTGACTTACCCAAGATCACACAGGTTGAAGATAGAATTTGAACCCAGGTCTTGTAATGGCAGAGTCATTGTAGTACAATTCCTCCTTCGTATCATACCCAACCTCCCGTTATACTGTTCTGTGTAAAATAAATGTTTTATATCCTCTGTGCCTAGAATAGTGCCTTGCATATTATATTGGGTACTGAGTAGTGTTTGTTGCTGGTATTACAAAATCAGTTCTCTCACTCAGCATGACCTTTTCTCCCTTTGCTTATCTAGCTAAACTCGAACAGACTACTGATTTTTTCCCTGAGCTTTCTGTGGTTTTGCATTCAGTATGCTATGTTCTAAGTGAGATGGTGGTTGGGAGAGGATCAGGAAATGATGTTTACATGGAGGGAACTGAAGTGGATAGGCTAGTTCACTCAGGATAGCATGCCCAATGTAGGCCAAATGATTCCCTGGGCTTGGCAAGGGAAGCAACATCCTGCTGAGACTGGTCTCTAGCCACTGATCCACTGGTTGAGATTATAAAAAGGCATCAGAGTGTATGCTAGGCATGGGAGATAGACTGTGCAAAGGTATAAAGATAGGAGATGAAATTTAGTTTATGTTGAAAGTTAATAGACCAGTTGGGATGGAATATAGAAAGCATGAAAGAATTAATGGGTGATATTCCTGGAAAAGTAGGTTGGAGATAGATTGTGAAGGGCTTTAAATGCCAAACAAGGCTTTGTATTTCATCCTAGCCAATAGGGAGCCAGTAGAGATTTTTGAGTACATGTGGGAAGTGTGCAAAGCTGTGCTTTAGGGATTCCAATTCTGCAGTTGTAAGGAGAATGGTTTGGAGAGTGGGGAGGATGGGAATAGAGAATTCCATTTGGATGACAAGTGACAAGTCTGGAAGGGACCTTATAGTTATTCTAGCCTATCTCCATCGCTTCATAGACAAAGAAATTGAGACCCAGAGATGCTAAGTGACTTGTCCCAAGGTTACATAGTAGTAAGTGGTAGCTGGAAGACTAATCAGACTTCCTATTGCAGCACCAATGCAATATTTATAACACCTACCATCACAATAAAGACTGTGACTATAAATATTGCATGACATTTGATGGATTACAAAATATACAAAACTCTCCAGATAGAGGATAGAACTGAAGCATTTATTTAGACATGAGAAAGCCAAATCCCAAAACCAGTAAGCCAATTCCATCAGTACCAAAGATATTCAGAAGCGATAACAATCCTTCAGTCTTCCCACAAACCAATACAAGATCAATATTTACTCATGAACTTCTCTAGCTCCTTGCCTCAACTTCCTCTCTCCCCCACCATCTCCCTAGCTCTGACCAGCTTCCTGTGGGCTCTGCTTCCCTTCAGCAAACTCCTCCCACCACAGGCTCCATGTGACTACATTCAGCCAATTAGAGGGCAGAGTTTACTTTTAAAGCAGGGGAGGTCTTCAAATTCCCCCCTAGGTCTAATAAGGGACAGAGAAGACCTTTAAATTTTCATGCTCATTACACATGTCAATATTATAATTCCATATTGAATGTTCCTTAGCACTATGCTGCCCAAAGAGGGAGACAGATGTTAGTGATGTTGTAGGTGAAGTAGGACAAGACTTGGCAATTTATAAGATCTAGGGACGAGGGAGAAAAATGAAGGGTAGAGGATGGGTTCTAGGTTACAAGCCTGGGTAACTGGAAGGATGATGATGCCTTTGACAGAAACATTAGGAATAGGGTGGGCTTTAGAGTGCATAGAATAGGTCCTGTTTTCACTTGTTGATTTTGAAATTACTACATGATATCCAATTGGAAATGTACATTAGGAAGACAGTGCTATGGAATTGGAACTTAAGAGAAAGATTCAGACTGTATGTATAGGTCTGGGAACTCTATGTTCTATTGAGAGAGAGATAATGATTAGACCCATGAAAACTGATGAAATCATCTGGCCTCTACATTTTAGAGAGAGGACAGGGTGTTTAGGGTCAGAACCTTGGCAGGAGTGTACTGGACCCAGCTCAAACCAAGCTCTTGAGACACAAATATTAAATTTTTAGTGCATTAATACATCAGAAAATCAACAAATATTATGAATCAGTCCTTAAATTATTTTGTTAATTCTCTAGACATAAAAAGGAAGGGAGAAGATTATAATGCAGATAAAACTCTAAAGTCTGTCCTATGTATATTTTCCCCCCAGAGATCCAGTTCTTAATGACCACTGAGTCATGCACAGTAAGAGAATGGGAAAGAATGAAAATTCAGAAATGAACCTGAGAGGGGAACAGCAAAGAGGGAGGTGAGTCAGAAGGGGGCGATGTCATCAAGACAAAATAAAACCTGATGAGGTGAGATTCTTGAGGAGGAGGGGGCAAATTCAGATGCTGGAAAAAGTCAAGAAGAATGAGGGCTAGGGAAAGGACATTTAATCGAATAATTAAGAGATTGTTAGTAAACTTCAGAGATTGAACCTGCAACTGAGGGTAAGATTGGAAGCCAGATTACAAGGGGTGGAGAGGTATTTAAATGAAGAAGGAATGGGAGCAACGATCATAGATTTTTTTTCTCAGTTTGGCTATGAACAGAAGAGAATATGGGTGGTAGCTTGAGGTGATTATAGGTTTAAATGAAAGGTTTTTTTTAAGTATGAGGGAGACTTGGGTATGTTTTTAGGTAGCAAGGAAGAAGCCAGTGTATGGAGATACCGAACACTAGAGAGATACAGCATGATTGAGGATGTGAGCTGCTGAAAGAAATGGGAGAGAAAAGGATCAAAGTCAAAAATATTAGCATTGACCTTGCTGGGGACAAGAGACCGAGACTGGGGAAATGAAGAGAGAATGGGGCACAATGTCAAGTGGTTTTGAGATGATGAAAAGAGGAAGCTCACAATGCAGGGATGTGATTTTTCTGGCAAAGACGAGGTGAGGTCATTGCTGAGAGTCTGAGGGAGGGATGCTGTGGGAGGCTTCAGCAGAGAAGCTTTGGATAGCCAGCATGGGAGACACTATGCAGAGCCAAATTATCAAAGAATAAAAGGGATTTCTTGGTGGCAGTGAGGGCCAGGATGACCAGTTATTTAGTGGCCCCAGTCAGTATGATTGTGCTGCTTCCTCTGGCACTGCTCATTAGTCCACAACAGAAGCAGTGAACTCTCTCAATGAATTTCTTTGTAATTCTCTCATGTATGCATAACCAACCTCTGATCATTGGGAGGTAGCAGGGAAGAGGGGGTTGAAAGACTTGGGGGAGGGAAATGACCTGTTTGACATAAAGCAATCTAGGCTTCTAGTTCTTCCCCTTGCTCTGACACAGGGGAGTAAAAGGGCTTGTGGTTAGTAGAATCAATAAGGAAAGCAAATGGGATGGAGGAGTTAGCCAACTTTAGTGTAGAAATGTCACAACGGGGAGCAGACACATAAACTATGAAGACCTGACTTAACTGATCAGAACTGGTCAGAACTGATTTTGTACTGTGCTCAGGTACCACCAAGAGGGAAAGAGCCATGTGCCTACAGCCCCAGAATGATGAGAGCCTGACAGTCAGGACTGGGTCTGTACCCCATTTTATGTCCTAACAAAGCTGCTTCACCCCATTCCAGCTATCCATCAAAGCAGCCATCTGTGCAAACTTGTTTATTCCTTGTCTGTTACTTTAATTTATATTTTATTTACTTATCTTAAAAAAAACCTTTTTAGGGGCGGCTAGGTGGCACAGTGAATAGAGCACCGGCCCTGGAGTCAGGAGTACCTGAGTTCAAATCCGGCCTCAGACACTTAACACACACACACACACA
>CM053596.1:84071309-84121432 GCA_028646575.1 Pseudocheirus occidentalis | reverse complement strand
TTCATATACAATCATCTTTTTATTGTGCTATGTTATGGAAATGCTTGTTTTATTTCATAAGTTAAAAATAAAATAAAAAGCTAGATATATGCTTCAAAGGTAGTAAGGATTTACATATTACTTGCCATCATCTTATATATCAAGCTCAATAGAGTAAGAAGATAAGATAATGTATGGGAAAGGTATCTGACAAGATACTCCTTGAAAGAGGAACTGTTTGTCTTTATATCCTAGTTCCTGAACAACGCCCATGTACAGTGCCAATGTTAGAGACAACTGCTAGGGTCTCCAGGTGGCAAAGTGGATAGAGCACAAGACTGAATTCCAGAAACCACACTTACTTTCTGTGTGTCCCTGGGCAAGTCACATAACGCTGTCTGCCTTAATTTCCTTATGTGTAAAATGAGCTGGAGAGGAAATAGTGAACTACACCAGTATCTTTGCCAAGAGAACTCTAAATGGGTCCACAAAGAGTTTGGACGTGACCAAAAAACAACTAAACAACAAAAAAAATTAAGGTAGCTGTAAATCTGGTGTTTTATTGCAATGTGTAATATTGGGCAAAGTGATCCCAATTGTTTTCTATAAATGTTTGAAGCTTTCTTTGAATGAGAGATTAGCTAGTGATATTCCTGAAGACTAAGCCGACCTTCTTAGAATTAGGAGCACTGAGTAGAGGTTTCAAGAATATAGATTGTAGCTTAGTTTAAGGAAAAATTTTCCTTATGATTAGAGCTGTCCAAAAGTGTGCTAGACTGCCCCAAGTGGTAGTGGATTTCCCATTACCATAGGATTTTAAATAGAATTCATATAGTCTCTTGTCTGGGAAGTTGTATCAGCTGATCTCCTTCTAACTCTGAGATTCTGTGGTCCTTGATGAAGGAGGTTCTCTCAACTAAAATTTCCCCAAATAGTTCTTGACTTTAAATTCAGAAGTCTATGGTTTTAGTGGCCTTGTTAGCCAGAGGTATGTGACCGGAGGGGTTGAAGAAGAAGCTGAATCATTACCTGTCAAGTATGCTATAGATAAAATTCAGTTTGGCCTAGACAACCTCTGAGGTCTCTTTCAGTTCTTACATTCTGTGATTCTCTTGATGACTGACCTTATTGGCTCTTATCTGGTTATGTATCCGGAAAAATATAGGCTGCACTTAAGATGATGAAATTTGCCATGATCTCATTATGTTTCATGAATTTGGAGAAAAAAAAGTCATAAGTTAATTGAATTCATGAAACATTTATAAAACAAATACTGTAATTCATGTCTCTGTGATATATACAGGTGATATAAAAACAACACAACATAAATTGAGGCTCTGTACACACACAAGGAAAGACAAAATACCAGAAAAGTAACTCTGAGGTGATTCAGGGAGGGAGAGCTCTAGAATCTGTGGGGTGAGCAGAGGAAGGAGGGCATCAGGAAGGGCCTCATGCGGAAGGTGGCACCTCAGTGGGCATTTGAAGAAACCCGGGAATCTGAGAGGAGGAAGTGAGGAGAGAATTAAGGGACAGCCTATGCAGAAGCCTGCAGAAGGGAGATGAACTGGCATGGTCTCAATCAACCAACCAATCACCAAGCATTTATTAAGTGATCTATTATGTGCCAGGCATTGGCACTGAACTGGAGCTAAGATATAAAAACAATTAAATGGCTCCTGCATTCAAGGAGTACTTTCTACCAAGACAAAAATATCATTGCTGTTGTTGTTATTGAGACTTTCAGTCCCATCTGACTCTTCATGAGTCAGAATTTTCAGGTTTTCTTAGCAAAGACACTGTAATGGTTTGCTATTTCCTTCTCTATCTCATTTTGCAGATAAGGAACTGAGGCAAACAGGGTTAAGTGACTTGCCCAGGGTCACACAGCTGCACTTTGGTTATTGCAATAGCCTTCTGGCTGATATCCCAGCCTCGAGTCTCTTCCCATTCCATCCATCCTCCTCTCAGTCACCAAACTGATCTTCCTAAAGTGCATGTCTGACCATGTCTTCTCTACCTCTGTTTAATTGTTTGTAATCATTCCCTATTAACATTAGAATGAAATATAAAAACCTCTGAGTAGTTTTTACAGCCTTTCATTACCTGGCTCCTTCCTACCTTTAAGATCTTCTTAAATTCTATTCCCCTCCACTGAGGCTGTAATTTATGGATCCAGGTTTCCTCGTTATTCTTTCCTCGACACTCTTTCTCCTGATTCCGAGTACTTTCTATGGTCATCCCCCAAGTATAGAGTGCTCTCTCCCTCACTTTCACCTGGAAATGATAGCTTCCATGGCTTCCTGGCCAGGTAAAATCTTTCTACGAGAAATCTTTCCTGGTCCCCTTAATGCTAATGCCTTCCCTTTTGAGATGACTTTCCCTCTGGGCAGCTAGATGGTGCAGTGGATACCATTGCTTGGCCTGAAGTCAGGAGGATTCATCTTTCTGGGTCCAAATCTGGCTCAAGACCCTGACAAGCCGTGTGACCCTGGGCAAGTCCATTAACTTTGTTTGCCTCAGTTTCCTCATTTGTTAAATGAACTGGAGAAGGAAATGGGAAACCACTCCAGTATCTCTGCCAAGAAAACCTGAAAAGGGGGGGCCACAAAATGAAAATAAAAGACTCAACAATCAAAGCCCCTCTATTTATCTTGAGGTAGTTGCTAGTTTGTAATCTTCTCTGTTACCATGTGAGCTCCCGGAGAGCAGAGGCTGTTCTTAGGTTTTCTTTGTATCCCAAGTAGTTAGCACTGCGCTAGCAAGGGGTAATGTATTCATAAAAGTGATAATGGACTGACTGACTGAGAAATTCAAAATAATTTTAAGGGACAGAATGCTAATAACAGGGGAATCAAAAACTTTGAGGAGAAAGTAGAGCCTGAGATAAGAAAGAACAGGATCACATTTATGGAAAACTTACAATCAACATTGCCTTTCTGCAGGGGATAATTGTGGGGGAAATCTTGGGATGAAGATCTGTCATCTTGTCACCTCACCATTTCCCACATGTCAGCTATACTACCTTCATGCTCTGTGTCTGGCTGAGTCTAGAGATTTCATTCCTGCACAGGTGGGAGAAGACAAGGAAAGATTTCTGAATTTCCACTTAGCATAAAATTGATTCATTAGCACTGTGGTAGATGTCTACAATCTGTCTCCATATTGATGGGGATGAGATCTGAAAACCTAAAGGGAAAAGACTATGTCTTTGGGATCTGGACCCCAAAAAGGAAAAGCCCCTGGACTTTCCTGAGTGGCCCAGGTCCCAGACTGTAGCCTGGTGCAATAGGCCCTTCCCAGTTAATTAACTGCCCTTTCATTATAGCCTTCCTTGTCTGCACCTGGTCCCACCCTAGACCTTTACTCCTTAATTCCAATTAGACCCCTTCTCACTTCTAAATGAGAAAAGATTCATCTTGCCTTCATTTAAGGGCTTGAATTCCTTAAGAATCTGGTCTGCTAGCGTCAGTGATACAAAAGCTCAGATGTTTAAAATCTGCCCCCCCCCCAGCTGGTGTTCTAATAAACCTTGTCTCTGGTTGAAAGAAGGCTTGGGTGGAATTCATTCAAGGTGGGGCTCTCATCCTTTGCTCTTGGATTTCAGATTTCCTAGCATGAGATATGTGTGTATGTGTGTGTATGTGTGTATATATATATATGTGTGCACATATACACATACACACATATGTATATACATATATATTATACACATGTATATACACATATATACATATATATGATATATATGTGTATGTGTGTGTGTGTGCGTATCTATATAACTATATATGTAGTTAAGTTTCCACACAATTGGAGTCCTGAGGGTCACAGCCTTGTGACAGCTGTTAAGACAAGATAAGGGCTGCCAACCAATCAGCAGTGAGTAAGAAAGATTCAGAAAATGAACTTGGGGGCCCAAGGCAAACTGGGTCTAACCAGTCACGGTTAATCCCTGATCAGAGACTTTTTGCTACTGAACATGCTTAATGAACTTTATGTCCATAACCCGACATGCCCTGCATAGAATTAGGACCTCATTAAGTGAACATGCCTTGCATGACCATGGAGGGGGGACATATCAAGGAGTTACATGGGGTGGGTGTATAAGGAAGATTGTAACCTGGGAGGATCAGAACCAATCCTGATCTGGAAGGGAAGAGCTAGGATTACTAACCTTATAGAGCTTGTTCTTGCTTTTGTATTTGGTGCACTCTCCTTTACTAAGGAGGTGTTGCTTCTTGACTAAAGAAAAAGCCCTTCAGCCTCTCAAATAAAAGATGTGAGACTCCAACTGAGTCTTCTTTATAAAGAACACCAGCATCCCTAGATCTCAACAATATGATTGTCCTTTAAGGAGATTTTTTTCCTCTAAAATTCTCTTCTTACCATCACACTTCCCCCCTCTCCAGTCCTATTATGGTAGAGAGAGAAAGCTAGCAGCTGGGCTGGAACAGGAAGCACCCATAAAAATCTTCCAATTATCTCTGATTCTGCATAAGGTGAAAGGAGAGACAGCCCTTGCTTGAAAAGTCAGCTTGGGGAAAAGCACAATCGATACTTAATGTTCATCCAACCAGGGGATTTGACTGAGTTGATGAAAAGCATAGTATGTAACCAAAGTCAGTTTGGGATGTTTCCCAGAGACTAATCTCTACCGACTGGACCCTTCATTAACTGTAGAGAAGATTTCTCTTGAGCACAGTCCAGAGAAAGATTAAAATGAGCTCACAAAACACCATGAGAGTTTGTGAATATGAACTAATAGCAAATCATTGTGTGTGTGTGTGTGTGTGTGTGTGTGTGTGTACACATATATAAATATAAAACCCAGGTTCTTTTTTTGAGGGATGATGATTCGGTTCAGAATTTCTATTCTTCAAAGCCCCAACACCCAATTAATCTGTGAAATTCACTATGTGTCACCATCCAATATGTTGATACAGGTTGTTATTATTTTGTTTGTCCTCTGATTTCAAAGAGCACCATGGCATCAGGGAAATGATGACATGACTTGCAGCTGACTTTGATTTGAGCGAGGGAGGGCTATGCAAGGTCACCAGCCTCACTTTCTCCTCCAGAGCCATCTGCATCCAGTGACTAGATATTCATCAGGATGACTGGAGATGGTCCAGGAAGTAAAGAGGCTATGTAAATGCCTAGTTCACCAAATTAAAGAAAGTAAGTTTTGTTGGAAGTTCAAATAAACCCTAATAAAACACTCACAAAACAAACAGGCACCCCCTCATTATTTATTTAGATTCTCACTAGGCCACAGCCTGAATAGACAGGTTCTTTTTTTTTAGCCCACAGCAGGTATTGCTAGGGGTGGCTCCTCCCACTTCTCTCCCTCCTCCAGTTGCTCCCAGCAGGCATTGTCCTTTATGTTGGTCCTTCTACAATTCTGGGTGATTCCCAGACAGGGGTATTAGGCATGACTCCTAGTGGAGGTCAAGACTATCTGCAGGTATGCTTTTTGCCTTCCATTGGGCAGAATCTTCTCTACAATGGAAGCAAAGTTCTCCAGAATTGGCTCCATCTCCTTCATTCTAGTTCTAAGCAGAGTACCAGTATGGGAGATTTTCTTAAATTTAGGTAATTTCTTTTATCATCCAGCATCATATAGGTAAAAGCCCTGGAGTTATATAGGAGAGAAATCTGGATTCAAATTCTAGGATAATAAGCTTAGAGCCTATTAGAGAAGGCATCACAAAGGTCACCTGAGCCAACCTTCTCGTTATAAAGATGAGGGACTGGGGCTCAGAGAGGTTGTGACTTACTCAAAATCATGTAGAGTCATTGTTGAAACCTAGAGTCAAAATTCAGGACTCTTTCTATTGTATCATGCTGCCTCCCTTGCTTATGAGACTTACCAACCCTTTCACTTAAACTTTTTATTTGGTCTCAGGTGCTTCATCTACAAAATGGAGGCAATGAATCCTTCAGGATTCTTGTGGGGCTGAAATACTACAACATAAAAAAAGAGTGCTTTGTGAAGATAATACCTCTAACCGCTTGTATTGGGTAGTGACCTGAAAGAGGCCTGTGAGGGGCTGCTGAGGTGTTGTGTAGACATAAGGGGTGGGGGTGGGGTCAGGGGGGGCTCCTTCTCATTGGCTGAGAGAAGACAGCTTTGGCACTATGTACCTAAGTGAGTGGAGAAAGAGCTCTTTTTTTTTTGGAGGGGGGAAGGCAAGGCAGTTGGGGTTAAGTGACTTGCCCAAGGTCACACAGCTAGTCAGTGTGTCAAATGTCTGAGCCGCATTTGAACTCAGGTCCTCCTGACTACAGGACTGATGCTCTATTCATGAGAAAGGATTTCTTGAGAGATTGCTGGGAGACTGAGATAAAGGCGGTCTTAAGAGGGAACTTTTGAATGATTTGGGAGCCACTGGAGCCACAGCTAGGTATGATAGCTAGGCCCTAAGAGTTCTCTTAAGTTCCAGGATCTGTTGTCCATCCTTTGTTTTTAAGGGGACTGATGATATCATGGGACAATATCCTGACTTCTGCATGAATTGAATTTAATTAATTAAATGTTAATTAATTAATTGAATTTAAGTGAGGCAGAGTTGCACGAAGTCATCAGCCTCAGTTTCTCTTCCAGAATCATTCCAGTCCAGTGGCAGGACAAAAGTCAGGATGCCTGCAGGTGGCCCTGCCTGTTGTGGATGACCTTGGTGGCTTCAGTGTCTGACCAAGCTCTCAGTCTCCCAAAGCACCTGCTTCAGATGGCTTCATGGACATTGAAACAAATTGCTCTCATCTGCCCATTCTGCTGAGGGAAATTTTCACATGCTTGGGGTAGACACCTCCCTCATTCACCAATGGGTTTGATGCCTGTAGTTTACTCTCAGCTCGGTTGAGCCCATTTGCTGAGATGTTTCACCAAGGTGTGTCCATTGCACTTGCTACAGCTTCTTGGAGCCACAGGTGAGAGCTCAGTGAAGGTGGACACTAGAGGTGCATGAGCAGCCCTGGAAAACACTCAGCAAGCCCTCACACTGGACGTGAGGATCTTCCCTGAATATACACCAAAAAGCCCTAGAGACCTTAGGTCTCTCCTCTGGAGTTACATAAACCATTTACTTCCTCTTTTGCATGATGTCCCTTCAAAGACTTGACAGAATCACAACGTTGGAGTGGACTCCAGAGGTCACCTAATTTCAGCTGGTATTTAACTAAGAATCCACTCCAGATCACTTAAAAGAAGTGTTTGCTAAGTCTCTGCTTGACGAACAACACTGCACAAGCACCTACGACCTCCTGAGACAGCCCATTCAACTCTAGGATAGCATAATTGTCAGGAAGTTTTTTCTTACATCAAACCTTTATATGCCTCTCTGAAACTTTAGCCCTTGGCTTCTATTTTTGCCTGCCAGGGCCAAGCAGAACCAGTTTAATTGCTCTTCTATATGATAGCCCCTCAAAAAAGGGTATTTATGTATATATACATGCATATGTACATGTACATGTATATGCATATATGTGTATATGTGTGTATGTATGTATATATGCATATATACACTGGGGTAACATCCATTCTGTGTTTAAGGCTAGGTAAGAAATGATGCAAGAAATAGCCTCTTTCATCTACTAAAAAAATATCAGTCTAGGAGGTGAAGACTCTCAGGGTTTCAATGATCTAGTGAAACTTGAGCTGGGACCTATTATTGACCAATCAGTGAAAGCCAGAATGATTTCACTTTAAGGCATAGTCAAGTAGCTCCATTTGAATCCCACTGGACTTTGTCAAAGCCTGGTTTTCCAGCATTGTATTTCAAGAAATCATAAATGAAACTACACTACTCAAAAGATTTAATACAACAAACAATGGACTATGCACACACACATACATACATAAATACATGTGTATAGACACAAAACATAACATATAATTATGTAATCTATTACATATAAATTATATATTTTATATAATATGCAGATAAGGTGTAGAGAAATCTAGACAAAAATATTGTTGTTTGTCCTTTTTTCTTGAAGAGAACCATGACATCAGGAAGAGGACCATAACATCAGGAAGGTGATGCCATGTCTAGTAAGTGAATTGCATTTAAATGAGGGAGGGTTATACAAAGTCACTAGCTTCGTTCTCTCCTCCAGAGTCATCTGGTTCTAATGGCAAGATAAAAATCAGGACAATTGGAGATGTTCTTGGAGACAATGGGAGGCCTTGACCCTTTTAAGTTAAAATACTTTTTATGCAGCCAGTACTGTGACCATATCCCTTTCTAAATTTGTCAAAGTTAATGATGTCCACTGGAGCAAGGAATATTAAGGGTCTCAGAGAGTGATTTGATTCATATTATCCTGCCCAGTTACCTATGAGAGAATTTTTAATAAAAACAAATATGTTGACTAAAATTTTTTTTTGAAAAGAATGGATTTGTTAGTAATTCAACAAGAGTTGTAACAAGTTGTAACAACAATTTGTAACAACAAGACAATAAGAGAAACGTTTGGGGCATATAATGCTCTAAGAGGCAAGGTAAAATAGATGATTTAGGGAGGGCAGGTAGGTGGCACCATGGATAGAGCACTGGACCTGGAGTCAAGAAGACCTAAATTCAAATCTGGCCTTAGATACTTACTAGCTGTATGACCCTGGGCAAATCACTTATCTCTTTTTGTCTCAGTTTCCTGATTTGGAGAGAGAAAAAGCAAACCATTCCAGTATCTCTACCAAGAAAATTCCAAATAGAGTTGGACATGACTGAAACGACTTAACAGTGGATGATTTTTTAAACTCTTTATTTTTATTGTTTTATTTTGTTTGTGTTTTCTTTTCTATAATATAGAAATATCTTTTGTGTGACTTCATATGTATAATCAATCTCAAATTGCTTGTTTTCTTTTTTCTCTTTTTCCTATTTATTTTTCCAAAGTTTTATTTTAGACTCAAATGCCAGAACACAAATAAAGAATAGAAAAAAAGAAAAACGTATCATAAACAAATATTGGAACTTAAATACAAAGTTAGAAAGAAATAAAAACATATCATGGGCAAAGCAGAGCATAAGAGAGGATTCAAAATATGTAACAAATTTTCATTTCAAGAAAGCCTATACACTTCATATATATACATATATATATAATGTATATATATATACATATATAAATATATATAACACTTCCTATGTTGAAAATTGTCCATCTTTGCTTCCTTGTGAGTTTTCTTTTGTTCTCTGCTGTATACTTTTTTACTTTTTCCCCCTCCCCCATACCTTCCCAGAAGGCCACAATAAAGTTTAGATGTCTTTCTCCATAGTTATACATACATACATACATACATACATACATACATATATATAAACATATGTAGACATATACATTCCCAAACTTATTCCACTCCTGATCTTTGTTTTTATGTATATGCATATCTCTTTTTTTTCCTATCCCTCCTGCCACCTCTACTTTATTTTTACCTGCTACCTTGCCCTTACATGACTTGCCTTCCCCCTGCCAAGGATCCTTCCCTTATCCTCCCATTCTGATAAATCTAAACACTCTTCTATACCCCTATTTACCTATTCTCTCACCTTCCCCTCTAAAGATTCCTTCCTTGTCCTCTCCCCCCTCCCTATGCCTCTAGCATTTTATTTCTTCTGAATTTAGAAGACTTCTGTACTCTTTAATATGTTGTTTCCTCTTACAGCCATTACCAATGAAAGTAGGTTACCAACACTGACAGCCCTCCTCCCCCATCTAATTCCTATGTATTAATTCTTCCTCTTTTACCTCATTTGTCTAGAATAATTACTCCTTTTAGTTGTTCCTAGATGGTTTTATTTTAAAATTCATATCATGCCCAGGTTTCACCTAGTCTTTCTTATGAACTACCTAATTATTAATAAGAATCTTAGACATAAATTTTATATTTTACATATATAAAAAGTAAACTGTCCTTGTGGATCCCTCATAATCATTATTTGTTATGTACCTTATATTTATATTGGTTCTTATATGTAGAATTCTTAAGTTCAGGTTTTTTTTTTAAAACGAAGTCTTGAAAGTCTGAGAGTTTATCAAATGTCCATTTTTTTTTTGTTCAAGATAATAGTTAACTTTGTGGAGTATAATATTTTTGACTGGAGTCCTAGTTCTTTTGCTCTGTGATATGTTGTGTTCCAAGACTGTCATCCTTTAATGTTTCTGCTGTTAGGTTGTGTGTAATTCTAATTGTGGCACCCTCATATTTAAATTGTTTTAATCTTAATGTTTTTAATAGTTATTCCTTCAGCTGGGGATTTTGGAATTTGACTATGATATTTCTATTTCCTCATAGGATCTCTTTTAAGTGGTGATTGATGGATTTTTTTCTACTTTTACTTTCTCCTCTTGTTCTAATGCTTCAGGACAATTTTCTTCAGTTATTTCTTGTATTGTATCAAGATTCTTTTTTATTGCAACTTTTCAGTTAATCCAATTATTTTTATATTTTCTTTTCTTGACCTATTGTCCGGATCTTTTGTTTTTCTTATAAGATGTTCACTTTCTCTTCCATTTTTTCATTATTCATATTTTGTTTGATCATTTGTTTGATCATTGGTCTCTTATAATTTCACTACTTTCACTTTGCTCAATTCTGATTTCCAGGGTATCATCTTCTCCCTTAAGATTCTAGATCTCCTTTTCTAATTGGTTAACTTTCCTTTCATAACCCTTCTTGTTTTTCTTGAATTGTTCTTATTTTCTTTTTTAGTTTTTCCTCCATCTCTGTCATTTGATTTTTAAAGTCTTTTTTTAAGGTCTTCTATAAATTCTTTTTGGGCAGGTGTCCATTTGACATTACGCTTTGGGGGTTTCTTTACTTCAGTATGAACCCTGGTCATCTCTATTCCCATAATAGTTTCTATAGTTGGGTTCTTTCTCCTTTGCCTGTGCATTTTTGTAGCAATATCCTAATTATTGTAGTCACCTCTAGCCCTGGGGTGTGGGAAATATGCCTCTTGCCCCAGATCTTCACTTCTTCTCTTTAGTCTGAAACCAAAGCCAAACCTCCAGCCTCCTATAAGTGCCCACAGCCAGGGGCTTTCTGCCCCACTGCTTCTACACTAACCAGGCGTGGGTGTGTGCTGGTCTGTTCTTGCCCCCCACATCCCTGCCCTCTTTGCAGTAGAGCTGGGTCTGGCATTCCTGGTCAGTTGAGGTTCTTTTCATCTTCAAGGGCTCAGATGCCCAACTCCTCTCACTTTCTCTGTGTAAAAGTTCTGGTGGCTGGGGCCAAGGAAGCTTCTCAAACCAACTCACCCCAGGGCTTGCTGCTTGTTGTTTAAGAGACTAGCTGTTTGCAGTTAAAACAAAACCTAGCCTGCAGGTGTTTCCTTTTCACAGGGATCAAACCTTGTCCTGGGATTTTTCTTCCAATCTTCTCAAATTGTCCCAGGAAGACCCCAGTTATGCCCCTGTTCTTATTTATTTCCACACATACTTTGTTCACCCTAAGGTGCTATTTTAACTCTGTTGTGGGAGAAGATCCAAAAATTTTTTCTTGTACTTTTCTGAACTTCACCATCTTCCCAGAATCCTCTCCCAATAGATGATTTTCAAAAGGCAAAGGAAGACTTGTATAACGATAGAGAGTAAACAGGGGCTAGAAGAACAATCTGTATTCTAACATCAATATTATAAAACCAAACAGTTTTGAGGACTCATAAATTCAAAAAGAATGAAATAAGCAGAACCAGAAGAAAATTTTATACCACAACACTGTAATATGACACATATGTTATATATATGTAAAATTGCAATGTAATAATAATAGCAAACAGCTTTGAAAGCTCTAAGAACTATGATCAATAGAAATATTATTCATAATTCCAGAGAACTGATGATGAAATGTACTATCAAGGGAAGCTAGGTGGTGCAGAGAATGCATGGTGGTACACCAGCCCTGGCGTCAGGAGGACCTAAGTTCAAATCCGGCCTCAGACACTTGACACACTTACTAGTTGTGTGAACTTGGGGAAGCCATTTAATCCCAATTGCCTTGCCTTCCTCCTTCCAAGAAAAATAAATGTACTATCAACTTCTTGTTAGAGGATGATAGATTTAGGATACAGAATGAGAAAAAATATATTATCATATACAGCCAATGGGAAATGTCCTTTGCCCCAGTTATGCCCCTGCTAGATCTATAATCCAAACAGATAAAAGATATAGAAAAAAGCCCTTTAAGCATGAAAACATTTATAATAGCTCCTTTTGTGGTAGCAAAACAAACATAAAAAAACCACATCAACTGGAAACTAAAGGGATGCCCATCAATTTCAGAATGGCTGAATAAGTTGAGATATTTGAATGGGGGTGGAATACTATTGTGCTGTAGGAAAGACATCAATAAATTCAAAGACATATGTACTCTATACTTCCATTAATGCACCATAGCATTCCATCAGTTTCTGTAGTAGCCATACTACACTTCAAGATCATTTTTTCCTTTGATTAAGAGATTTTGTCTGATTAAAAACCCAAAATATTTTTCTTTTTCTTTTCATTTTTTTAAAAATTAAGTGCTGTAAATTTAGGTCTCCTAAAGCAGCATAGTATAGTAGATTGGACACTGAACTTGGGTTCAAATCTGGTCTCAGACAATGTTAGTTGTGTGTCCCTGGACGAGTCATTTACTCTTGCATCTCTTTCCCCTTGCTTCCCCTTTCTCTCTCTTCATCTTCCTTTTATGTGTTTTTCCCCATTAGAATGTAAGTTCCTTGAGGGCAGGGACTGTCTTTCTTTTTGTCTATATTTATATTCTAAGCCTTTAGCACAGTGCCTTGTAACTAGTTAGCAGTTAATAAATGCTTGATGACTTGACTTAACTTTCTGTGCCTTGTTTTCCTTCCCTGCAAAATGATTGGAGATGGTGGTTGAAACTCCATGACCTCTAATGTTCCTTCCAACTCTAAATCTATACTTGTTTGATCCCAGTCTTCTACTTGTGCAAATGATTTTCTTTTAACACAAATTCAGGACTTTATATTAGTCTCTGTTAAGGCACTGTAAGGTAGTCTTGTGCAGAAGGTAGGATTTGAGGTGCCATTTGAATGATGGATGAGGGAAGAGTTTATGAACAGACATAGTAAAGGGATAACTGATTTAACATATGGTTTAGAAGACTTAAAGACAGAAGTAGGACAACTGAATAAAAGATTTGCTAAGTAAATCTGTCTGGAAAAGGAAATTAGGAAAGACACAAGGTTTTTGGAAAGATCATGAGGTGGAAGGTGAGGCCCTGACTTCTCTTCAATGAGAATCTACTGTGAGGTTGTAAGAAAAGGGGCTTATCCTGAAAGAAGTGAATTCTGGGAAGGCCTGGATTTTACTTTGAAGCATAGACTCAGTGTACTGCACGGTCTTTCAGTACTCCTACATCTCTTTCAAGGGATTACATATACTGCAGGGTGCCATAAAAGTACCATATGAAAGCAATTGCAATAACTCTTCCATCCCCAGTAAATTGGAATGTCTACTTTCATCAGCCAAAGAGAGGATAAAAATACTTTCAACAGCACCCGGCAAGCTTTATTCAAGAGAAGCATTTCTTCAATAAGCCACATAGATCCAGGATGATTCATAATTACAGTAGATGCTAGAAATAGGAATCCCATTGTGGCATTACAGTGTGTTCGTACATTCAATTATTGCCTTTTGCATAAGATGCCTAATGAGTCCCAGCAGTTAATAGCTAATATAAAAAGCATAAAGTTACTTGTCACAGTTTTAAAATATTCCATTTCTATTTGGTTTCTTTTTGTCACTTTCTTCTCTGAAAGCAAAGCCCAGCCCCTTTGTTCTTTTTCTTTTTTACCCACTCCAAGGAACTCATTTCCTTAGAGCCGTGACATCAGTTCTGGCTGGATTCTCTGGAGATGCAGTAAAACCTTGGTCAACTAGAGTGCTCCAGGAATAGAGTACTCTTGTTAATTGAATTTTCTGGTTACCAGAAAGAGAAAAACTCTCTGAGAGCTCATAGAATTTAAAACCACAAGTAGGGGTATGCTGGTAAATGTTTAACAACCAGCTTTGGGGGTGTGGGGGGTATTTATGACGCTTTAAATTTCAATATGTGTTATACACATTTCCTTTATTCCTTTCTTAAGCTTAGACAATCAGCAAAACAATAAATTGAGCCCTGGTTTGTAATATTCATTGATATCCCAGATACAGATGCTCATACTGAAAATTTAGCGATTGGCTGTCCAGACAGTCAGAATTGGCTCCAGGATATCCCTGACCACAAGGATCCTTTAGACAAAATCCCTTCATTTCATAAATGAGGAAAACAAAGTGAAAGAAAGGGAAGAGATTTGCTGAAAGTCACACAAAGTAGCCAAACAAGGATTCAGTACCAAGTTTTCTGACTCCACAGCTATACTACATTTCAACAAACATTTGTTTGGTGTCTATAATGGGCCAAAGACCTATAGTGTATCTCAACTACTCAGGTCTGATGGAGTCACATTGATTAGTGATAAGGATATGATCCTGGAGAGATGGGCTGAAGGCTTCCATAGTGTTCTCAACAGACCATCATCAACAAATGCTGAAGCCATTGACTATTTCTCTCAAGTTGAAGTAAATCCCTCTCTATCCAAATTTCCAACTGAAGAATAGGTTTTCAATGCCATTAGGGTTCTCTCATGTGACAAAGCACCTGATAATGATTCTATTCCAACTGAGATTTGTAAGGCAGGGGGTTCACTGCTTGTACAAAAGCTGACAGAAATTTTATGGGTTATATGGCAGTTGGATGTTATTACCCAGGAGCTCAAGGATGCCTCCATTGTCCATTTCTTGAAAGGGAAAGAAAATAAGTTGTCCTATGGCAATCATAGGGAGGTCTCTCTCTTAGTCATTGCTTGCAAGATTCTTGTCAGAGTCCTCCTTAATAGGCTGAAATGCCAGGAGCAGGACCAAGATCTGTACATAATATTCATTGATCTAACAAAGGCCTTTGATACTGCCAATCGTGAGGGCTTGTGGAAGGATTTAGGACCTTACAATGCTTCGTGGTTATCATGTTGAGCACTAGCTCTCATCTTCCAATCCCATAAATATGAGAGATGTGGGACATGATCAGTGTGCACTATCCTAGGAGAGAGTATGAAATTTGCTTTTTGGAATATCTTCATGAAATTAGCTCATCTTCTCATTTATCTTTTTCGGGGGGGGAAGGAAGAAGGGAATCTGTATCTCAAAGGCAGCATGGCGAGTGGACAGAGGGCTAATTTTGGAATCAGCAAGATCTGAGTTCAAGTCTTATTTCTAGCACACATTAATTAGGTGACCACGGGCCAAGCCACTTAACCTTCAGTGCCCATGGCAACTCTCTGAAATTCAATAAATTATAGATGAGTTGTTAATCGGCTAGGACATGAACAAGATGGGCAGGCACAGATGGGTACAATCTGTATTTTGGTGGGAGTATGCACATTGATGAGTTCATAGAGCTACTATAATCATAGATTATTAGAGAAAGCTGAATTCCTTGGAGAGGCAGCATGGTACATACCTGGAATCAGAGGATCTGGTTTTAAATTTTGACTCAAGTACTTACTAATTTCATGACTATGGGGACATCATTCAATCTTTAAACATCATCATATGGAATAGGAAGTGTTTGCACTAATCTACCTCTGGGGTTCCTTCCAACTAGAAATCTATGATTCCATCTCCAAGTGAATCCCATTCTCTAGTTCTATGTGGGCACATGTTGGGTTTAATGTATCAGAAGAACTGCGTTTGAGTCTTAACTCTGTTTCTTTCTAGCTGTAGGAACAGTTGGTTAACCTCTTTAAGTCTCAACTCTTTTGCCTGTAAAACAGGGGCAATAATAGCTGGACTCCTCACTACATAGGGTGGTTGTGAGACTCACACAACGTGAGGGAGGCAGCTAGGTGCTTTGCTAAGTAGAATGTTGGACCTAGACTCAGGGGAAGATCTGAATTCAAATCTGACCTCAGACACTTGCTAGCTGTTCAACCCTGGATTAGCCATTTAATTGCTGTCTGCCTCAGTTTCCTCATCTGTTAAAGGGGGATAATATTAGCATTTCCTTCCCAGGGATGTTGTGAAGATAAAATTCGTCATTTGTAAAAGGGAAATAATGAAAGCACCTATCTCCTAAGGGTGTTGTAAGGATCAAATGAGATGATATTTGTAAAGTGCTTTGCCAACTTTAAAGCAATGCTGCTTTTAATATAATATAGAAGGTAGAGAAAGTCATGCTGCAGCTGGGAAGTGCTAGCATTACTATTATTAGGCACATATTTCCTCTCCCAACTTTTTTCCTTCAGGCTCTTCCACTCTTCTAATTTCCTTTTTTTTCCTTTCTTAGAAGAGATAGTTAATATTAGGATGGCTGCTAAAAGAGGTCTAAGAATTATGAGTTAGGGTGATTGCTTGGAAAGCCTCCTTTTCCAGATTGATCACCATCAGGGCAAGTTCACATCCAAGGCTATTCATTCACATCTTTCTGGTGGTTCATTTCCTGAGTTCTAAATCTGGGCAATGCCTGGGTCTCTAGCTGACCCGAATCATTAGAGAGGAGAGGTTTCATGAGGAGTATTGTTCAGCTCTCTTCTCTGAAGATTTTTGGTAGGGTTTGTGAATTCTTCATATCATATTAAATGGATGTCACCTGCTACTCAATGAGACTACTTTCTAAAAATAAAGTCTGGACTGCTTTTGTCCTCCTGAGGTCCTAGAATTGTTCATTTGCTGTGTAAAAGAGCATAAGGAAGAATATTGCCACGTGTCTGGTGCTCCTCATCCCATTCTTTGGTGACTCCTGGGACCTGGGGAGGTTAGAGAGGAGGTAGAAAGAGCCCACTTTAGTTAGGAACTGACTCGATTCCCATGTTCTCATTCCCCAACTCCAATGGATCAGCCAACAACCATTTATTAAGCACCTAGTGTGTGCCAATCACTGCACCAGGCAACAGGAATGCCAAGACAAAGACGCAGTAGTCCCTGACTGCAAGGAGCTTACATTCTAATAATATAGCCATCTACTAACTTCTTGCTGTGTCTTGGCCCCCACCCCCCACCTCCCAGGGAAGGTATACAGGAATACTCTGTCTCAAAACAAAACTTAGAATTCAGTTGATTTGCTGTTTCTTACTTATACTATTCCAACTATTCTCTTTGTGCATTTGTACAAGGTATCTGCCATGCCTTCTTTTTCTCTTCTGCCTCAAAGAATCCAAAGTCTTTTTTTCAAATCTCAGCTCAAGTGTTATCTCCTACATGAGACTTTTCCCTACCCTGACACTGATGTATCCATCTCCTGCGAAATTATCAACTAACCAATCAATCAACATTTATTAAATTTCTAATATGTGACAAGCACTGTGCTAATTTGTATTCATTTGTATTTTATATATAAATTCCATGATAGTTCCTGTCACGTAGTTAAGTGTTTGGTGAATGGCTGTTGATTGATTTGTGTTCTTAGAGGTCTTTGCCTTTTACTCTGACCCTTTGCCTTGTAATATGAGAAACTGGAGAATAAACTGGGTTTAGAATCAGAAGACCAGCACATGTGACAACAGTCTGAGCATCAGTTCCTTGCTTGTCAAGTGGAGATGAGGTCTGGTGAATTTCAGTATACCTTTGCTTTATATTCTGACCTAAGTTTTAATATTGGTCTGCTTCAATGGTTGTGGCCTTCTGGTGGTAAGCCTCTCCAAACACAGCTCATCTGTCACTTCTACCTCTCTATGACCTGATCTATGAAACAGGGATAATAGTATCTCCATTAACAATTAAAAGACAGCATGGCATTACACAAATAGAGTTCTCTGTGGAGTCAGGAAAATCAGAATCCAAGCCCTATCAATACTCAGCTGGCTATCAGAGCGTAGGCGTGTTGGTAAGCTTCTCAGTGCTTGAGGGACTAAGACTTGCAAGTGCCATTCTGCATCAGTAGACTGTCCTCACATGGGAAGTTCCTCACTAGTAAAATCACAGGAAAAACAAACAAACCTACTTGGTTCCCAAAGTTGTAGTGAGGAAAGTGATTTGTAAACTAGGAGGTGTTATGGAGGTGCTTCTTTTTCTCTCCCTTCAATACCTTATAGTTACATAGATTTAGAACTGAAAACATCTTCACAGGTCATTTAGTCCAATGCTATCATTTTTACAGATGGGGAAACAGATCAGAGAGTTTAAATTAGTTGCCAAAAGTCACACTAATGGCCTAGGACTTGAGTCTAGATCCTCTGACTCTAAACCAAGATGTTCTCCACTACAACTCTGATACTTACCTTCTTCTGCCTTTCTCTGATATTTATAAGTGTGCTGTGTCAATGTAATTACTGTTTTTATGACTAGAAATTTTGGTATATGAACTATATGTGGATAAAGATTCATACGTATCATTTATAGTTTTGTGAAGAAGACAAAACTTTGCATTGCTTCCTTTGAGTTCAGCCCACTCGATTCCCATTAGTATCATTTCTTCTTCAAAAGTTCTGTCACCTAGGCAATATTTCACTTAAGAGAGGGATCCAGACAATACAAATATTCACCCCTTCGAGGGTTATTGACTAACTCTGCTGCTTGTCAGGGAGAAGTAGTTTGCAAGATGTGGAGAATAAAACTGAATTTCATAATTTTTGGCCTTTGGTTTGTGTATAGCTCAAGGATGCTAGATGTTTGGTTTTGAAGGGAATAATCACTGCTCATGTTGAACTTGTAAACATTTTTCCATATTTCAAAACACAATCTACTCTTGATTTTCTTCATTTATCAATTATTATTATCAATTATTATAATTAAATACTTCATGATTACAAGGTACTCTCAACTAAACAATAAACATTTATTAAATGCCTACTATGTGCTAGGCACTGTTAGGAATTAAGGATGTAAATAGAGAAATGAAATAGTACTTGCTTTCCAGAATCTTACATTCAATGGGATTGGGGGGCAGAGGTGATTTTATTGTGAGACTACAATGGGATGGAATGGGAGGAGTAGTGTTCACTGACGTGTGATGATTATTCTGTACCATGTATATGAGTTCCCTATTTCTTTTTCTACATTTACCTTTCCACACTTTTCTCTATTTCCCAGGCCCTAACTGTTCTCTAAATACAATAGTAAAGAACAAATTATGATTGTAGGGAAAATTTTAACCACATCAGGAGACAGTAGGTTCCTCTTCATTAGAAGACTTTGATCGTTGTCTGAAAGACCACTTGCACTGATCAACTCTTGCCTGGATTATGGCAATGGCCTCCTCATTAGTTTTCTTGCTTCTAGTCTCTCTACTCTCCAATCTATCTTCCACACCATTTCCAGAATGAATTTCCTAAAGGATAGTTTAATAGAAACACTCTCCTAATCAGTAATTTGACTTTAATTTCTTAAAAAAAAACCCTGACATTTGTACAGAACTTTTAATTAAAAAAATTTTTTTGGAGGCAATTGAAATTAAGTAACTTTCCCAGTGTCATGTATCTAGCAAGTATCTGAGGCTGGATTTGAACTCAGGTTCTCTTGAGTCCAGGGCCACTTCCCTGGTCCATCTAATATCAAATATGAACTCCTCAGCTTGACTTTTAGATCCTTTGGTGATCTGGCTCCTTGCTACGTTGCCTATCTCTGTTCCCCATAGTCACTGTGGCATCTCTCACCTCTGGTCCTTTATATAGGTTGTTCCCCATGCACAGAATATACTTTTTCTTATCCTCCAGCATTTAGAGTCTTCAATACCCTTTGAGGGTCCCCTTAGGCGCTATCTCTTACAGAAAATCTTCCCTATGTGCAAAGTCAATCACGAGCAGCTCTCCCAAGGACGGTTGCTGTGAATAACTTTAAGGATCTAATCACATAGTACAGTGAACTCTTTATTTTTCAGCAATAAAATAAAGTAAAACACTCAAGAAACTAAAGCACAACATTCACAACGATATAATATAACATTTTATTATGAAGGCGGCCACATATTCTTCAATAAAACATATCATTCAGTGAGTCACAATCTCATCAGTCAATGGAGAGTACCCAAGTCAAGTCTTCTTTCATCTTGACTCAAGGCTGCCTTCCAATCGTACTTAAGGAGTAGCAGAAAGTGCAAACACCACCCACCCTATGTCACAGGAAGTCACGTTCTCATCAGTCAGTACAGAGTCAAGTCTTCTTTCATTGTGACCACTCCTAGTTCTTGCCTACATTCGCACTAGACAGCTCTCTGCTCCTATTTCATACCTTAACTTACTGCTCCAAGCTCTTTGAAGTTTCTGTTTATAGGAAGACAACGTTTAATAGAGCTACAACCATATGTACACACATTGCCATCACTATCATGTCACTTCACTGTGTGACAAAATAGCACAAATGAACAGACACTGTCTGAGAAATCAAACACAAATCAATAGTAAAGTTCCAGGACTTCCACAAAAGCAGTCAAGTCCTCTTTCAACAGACAGAATGCTTCATTCTGACCAAGTAACATCAACACAGACGGAGCAGATAGAGTTCTGGAATCACAAATATCCTCTCTCAGTTCTGCTTGGTCCCAGCTTGTGTTCTGCCCTTCCCATTCCACTCTTTCAGGAAGCTCTTACCATGGGTTCCATGTGATGACTTAAGGCCTATTAAGGGCAGGGAAGGTCTTCAAATTCTCTTTGGCCTGTTAAGGAAAACACAATGTATACTGTATCCAATGAAGACTTTTGATACAATCAAAGGCCAGCCTCTAAGGCACTTGAATAGCTGAAACAAACAGCAAAGATTTTGCTTGCCATTATACTATGCTGCCTAGTAGTTGTTAGTGTTCTCTCTTCTTTCAAATTATCTTGTATTTGCTTTTCTGTTTATATTATGTAATTCACAGTAACATTTTAATATTTTTGAAAGCAGGGACTGTATTTTTACTTTTCTCTCTTTTTTTCCCAGCACTTAACACAGCACATCGAGCACTCATTTAGTTGCTCAGTTGTATCTCACTCTTCATGACCCCGTAGACCATACTGTCCATAGGGTTTTCTTGGCAAAAAACTGGAGTGGTTTGCCATTTCCTTGTCTTTTGGATTAAGGCAAACAGGGTTAAATGACTTATCTAAAATCACACAACTAGCAAGTGTCTGAGGCTACATTTGAACTCAGGTCTTCTTGACTACAGACCCAGTGCTATATCCACTGAGTCACAGAGCTGTCTTGAACATAATATTCACTTAAAGAATGATTATTGATCACTTGTGAGGTATTTTGTAGAGGATAGTATTGTTCATGTAAGGGTTGGACTAGGTAACATCTAATACCCCTTCCCATTTTGACATTGTGATCATCAAACTCACTTTCCTTCTTTCCATGAGAAGGTGGGAGTCTTTGGAGGTTCAGGGGTAAACAAGGTGTTACATAAGTAGGGCTGGTTGTCTTGCAGAAATACTTTTCTTTGTTACAAAGAATGGCTTCATAGGAGTTGAAATTAAGGGGATATGAATACAGTGTCAATTCAAAAAGTAAAAATAAAATGAAAAAAGAAGAAAATATTCAGCACACCTGCTTCTCAACTTAAGTATAATGCAAGAGCAGAATTTAAATAAAATAAAATTCAATTTTCTCAGTATGGTATGTTAGTTAAAAACAAGTGAGCACAGTTGTGCCTAATTGTTAGACTGACATGCCTTAATCAAATCAACTTGAATTACTAGAAACAAAACAGGATGCAGTCTGACACAACTGCACAGCAAATTATCCATCCAGGGGAGTGTCAATAAAGATAAAAGTATGTATGAAATAGGAGAGAAGGCACCTGCCATGAAAACTTGGTTTGTTAGAAGATAATTTAAAAGCAGCTATGCTAATGATATCATACATATTTCCTCCTTCTCATAATGTTATTAAAAACAAACTACTCCATTTGAGATATAGGGGTTGGAGTCTTAGAAGGGGATGTGTGGTTGATGGGTTCATGGATGCTCTACTGTATCACTGATAATTCAATATATGAATGGTAAAACCACTTTTTGCTAGGTACTGCTTGTTGTGGGGAGGAGCTTGGCTGAGAAGCATAAACCATGGGTTACACTTTGATGCTTCTGTCCCATCTCTCATCTCAGGCAGTTTTTCAAGTGATGATAATTTAATAATGGAACTTTTCAGTGAGGATCCAGTCCTTATATCCTCTATTTGGAGGCTGGATGAGTCTGCTTATAGAACTGAGTGATGGAGGGAGTCATTCCTTGCCTGATTTAAAGAATGTATCATCTATGACTATTTCCTCTGCTTATTGTGTGGTGACCAAAAGTCTATTAATTGGCAGCTGTGCTGGGAATTTAGTGTTAAAAATAAAAGCTTTGAATAGATAGATAAAAGGTATTTCTCTCTTGGCAACATTGGAATGAGAAGGAAGAAGAATTTCTGGGGTCCTCTCCATTAGCTAGGGACCTCAGGACCTCTATATTTCCTAACCTCTATGTGATTGTGAATACATGGTGCTGTTGATTTTCTCTCAATGTTTTATATATATATATATATATATATATATATATACATATATATATATATATATATATTCTTAATCTTAGGTGAATGAGTATCTAAAATGAAATGTAGTAAGTGACAACATATTAAGATCCTAAAATTTGGAAAAGTCACCAGAGGTCCATCACCTATGGTCTGTAGTGGAGTGTTTCAATGAGGAATAACCCTGAGGAGCAATCTGCTTGCCTTGCCTGAATAGTAGACGACCAACTAGGTGAATACCATAATCTTCAAGCAAACAGGTGACTCATCCACGTATGAGTCTGCCATACACCAAAGTAACTTTTATCGCACAAATGTTTGGGTAGAAACTCCTTCAAGTGTGAGTCCACTTTCCCCAGGGCCCAAAGTGTAATAGAAAGAGTGTGCCCCAATTTGTCAATATATTTTGGTATTTCAGGTCTTCTTGTGCATTCTTAGAAAATACCTCTTCTTAAGATCTAACTGATATAAATTGGTTAATTGCAATTTGACCAGCAATCACTGGTCAAACTGATGTAGGAACATTAATTGGTTGAATAATATAGAGGAAACATTCATTATATTGAGTGATATTGATGGGGGTTCTTGAGAAACAATATTAGAAAAAATTAGGCCACTCGGGTATCCCCCTTAGAATTTTGAGGAGAGGTATGTGTAGCTATGTTCTGGGGGAAAGGGTGCTTACCTGTCTGACTGTAGGGTTGGGGAGGAATTGAGAGAGTAAGCTTAGAGGTTATGGGTTACAAAAGTAGCTGATTTGATTTTATCACCATTACTTCAAACTATAGAGAAATAGTACTTGTGGAGGCTGTTCAGAGACCCATACTTACTACAATATGGGAAGGGGGCTCACAGCCTTTATCTACTTCTTTCAACAGTACCACCAGAGAGTCATGTAGCTCCTGTGGCAATGTAGTAAAAGAGTGGGATTGAAGACTGCTTTGGGCTATGGTAACTGGAATAGGTCCCAAATGACTGTTTCTAAATTCCATTTGAGGGGTGTTCTTATGTTGTCTCTCTGCAGAATTCTTGTGGTCAGTCTGCATATCACTATCAATAGGGAACTACATCTCATCCTTGCCCTCCCAATTAAAAAAAAATCGGTGTTTATAAACAAGCAAATACCATGGCTCACTGTGTGGCCATTTGGAAAAGAGATTCAGCTTATTCTGCATGTCTTTAGAAGAGAAAACTTGAATAAGTGGGTGAAAGTTACTAGGAGGCAGAATTCACATGTACCAAGAACTTTCTATCAATTATAGCTGTCCAGAAATGGAAAGACCTACCTGGAAAAGAAATGAGTTTAAGTGCACGAAGGACGGTAGAGCAGTGACTTCATATCTATCAAGAAATACCATAGAAAGAATTATTGCACACAGGACTCCATCTGCCAACTCTGAGTTTTGGTGTTGAATCCTAGATCTAGAATTCACTTCTATACTCCCCTCCCATGCCCTACTCCTTGGATTCTCTTGTTTACTTCTGAACTCTACACAACAAATCTTTCAGGATTCCTGCTACTACTGTTCCTTCCTTCCTATCCAAGTTAGCTTGCCTTTATTTTATATATGCTTATTTATATACATGTTGTCTCAACCCTACAATCAGTCTATTAGTAAACATTTACACTGTACTAAATGCTGGGGATAGAAAGAAATGTAAAAGCAGTCTCTGTTCTCAAGGAGCTCACGGTTTGGGAGACAACATGCAAACAATTGTGTACAAACTAGCTGTATACAGGATTAACTGAAGATAACCAATAGAGGGAAAATGCTAGAATTAAGAATGACCAGGAAAGGTTTCCTATAGATGGTGACATTTTAGCTGATACTTAAAGTCATGAAAGATGAGATGAGGAGGGAGAGTAGTCCAGACATGGGAGAGAATCAGTAAAAATGCCCAGTTTTGTCTTTGTCCATCCTTGGTACAAAGCAGTGATTCTGGAATGCATTTGATCATTAATAAATAGATTGATTGATTTGGAAGGAGCTTACACTGCTAAATGATCTTTAAGAGTTGTTCCAAGAGTGAAGGGCCTAGAAACTTGTCAGGGAAGAAGGACCATTCAAAGAGATATGTAGATGAATTAAATACATATGGATGACTCATCCTGTTCCTTAGTGCTATTACAAAGAAAGAAAGGGGAAGAGAGTGGAGAAAGAAGAAAAGGGAAACAAAGAGAAGAGATGGAGAGGGAGTAGTGAATGGGAAGAGTTGGAATAAAGGAAATAGGGAGGGCAAAAATAAAAGGGGAAAAGCAAATAAGGAAGCAGTGGTCATAGATCTGGCTGTCTCTGGAAGGGACTTTAGAAACCTTCAAGTGTAACTATTTAAGTATAGATGAGGAAACTGAGCCTAAAGAGGATAGGTGACTTGCTGAGGATCACACAGCTCATAAGTATCTAAGGCAGAATTTGAATTGAGGGAAGGTAGAAAAAAAGAGAGACAGGTGGCTAATTGGTAACATTTTTTTCTTTTTTTAAAATAATATTTTACTTTTCTCAATTACATGTTAATGCAATTTTTAACATTAAAAGAAGTTTTGAATTCCAAATTCTCTCTCTCCTCCTCTCCCCTCTTCTCTCCCTGAGATGGTAAGCAATCTGATGTAGGTTATTGTAATGGCAAGCACAGCAGTACTTTGCTGCTTGTTTCAGCTATTCAAGTGCCTTTGAGCCTCACCTTTGATTTTGTCAAGTCTTTGTTGGAGACATGATACATTATGTTGCTCTTAACAGGCCTAAGGGGTTTGGCGACCTTCCCTGCCCTTAATAGGTCTAATATCATCACATGGAGCCCATGGTGGGAGGAATTTACCAAAAGAGTAGAACAGGAAGGGCACAGAAGGAGGGAGGAGAGAGGACAGGAAGGAGCAGAACAGATAAAAGTTCAAGCATGAGCTAGGACCAAGCGAAGCTAAAAGGGAATGTTTGTGATGTTGGAACTGCGTCAGTCTGTTGTTGTCTCTGTTAATTTGTGTTAGTGTTACTTTGTCATACAAATGCACTCTGTTTATTGATTTGTGTTGATTTCTCAGACAGAAAGTGAATCGAAATGATAGTGCTGGCAATGTGTGTAAATATAATTGTAGCCATTTTGAGCTTGTTTTCCTAGAAACAGAAACTGTGAAGAACTTGGGGTGAAGCAGTCCTTGTGACTTGTGATATGGAACAGGAGTGGAGAGCTGCCTACCTATAAATCCAGGCAATAGTCAAGTGAATCCAGACAAGAGCTGGGAGCATGAAAGAGAAGCCATGGGGTTTGGAAGTGAGCCTCAAGTCAAGACGAAAGAGAACTTTACTTGGGTACTCAGTGCTGACTGATGATATTATAACATACTGTGACCTAGGGGTGCGTGGTCTTTATACTTTCCACTACCCCTTAAGAATGATTGGTTTAAGTATGATTGGAAGCCAGCTGGAGTCAAGATGAAAGAAGACTTGATTTGGGTACTTTTGATTTGATTGAGGAAATTGTGACTTACTGAATGATATGTTTTCTTTAAGACTATGGGGTAACCTTAGTAATAAGTTGTTATGTTCTTGTGAATGTTGTGCTTAAATTTCTTGAATGTTTTGCTTTAGATAGAGAGTTCACTATACTATGCAATAAATCTTTAAAGTTGTTCACAGCAGCAGTCCTCAGGAGAGCTGCTCGTGACTGGCTTTATAGTTATACATGTGTGATCATGTAAAGCATTTCCATATTAGTCATTTTGTATCAGAAGATGAGAATAAAATAAAAAATGAAAGAGAGTGAAAAATAGTATACTTCAGTCTATGTTCAGAGAATATGAATTCTTTCTCTGGAGGGGAAGGGCATATTTCATCATGAGTAGTGGTAATATTTTCTATACTGAAATAAGAGTTGATGACTAGCATACAAGTTAGTAGTTTTCCTATGTTTACATCTCACGTCATTTTTCTACAGCTGACAAAATCAGGTCTTAGTATAATATATATAATTTGCCCCTTAGGATGAACTTTCTTTATATATTTCCACATACTCAGAAATATCTAGAACAATCCTAGGTGCAGAAGAACTCCATCATAATAAGGTATGTTAGTACATGGATTTGACTGTTCTGAAGAGAAAGGGATACCCCCTGGAGCATAAATATACAGTTGGGTTGACCACACATAGATATCAACTAGGTGGCTCATTGGATGGTATACTGGATTTGGAGTCAGGAAGATTCATCTTCCTGAGTTCAAATCTAGATACTTCCTAGCTGTATGACTCTGGGCAAGTCACTTAACCCTGTTTGCCCTAGTTTTCTCAGCTGTAAAAATGAGCTGGAGAAGGAAGTGACAAACTTCAGTATCTCTGCCAAGAAAACCCCACGTAGGGTCATGAAGAGTCAGTCACAACTGAAACAACTGGAGGGCAACAACCGATGCTTCAGCAAGAATTATCTAATTGGCCTTTCCCCCAAATCTGGGTTGTGCTCCTAGAGTTTGGTCTATAACAACAACAATTATAACGACTTGCATTCACATAAGGTTTTAAAGTTTTAACATTTTAAGGTAAGAAGATGGTGCAGAAGTAGTTTGCTAGACTTGGGATTAGAACAGAGTTCCTGGACTGAGTTCAAATCCCATCTTAGACACTTACTGGGTGTATGATCATGGTCAAGTCTCTTAACTTCTCTCAGTATCCGTGTCCTAATTTGTAAAATGGATATTATAATAATAGTTCATACTCTTGTTGTGAGGATAAAATGACGTAGTATGTGTAAAGCACTTTACAAACCTGAAAGTGCTATAGATGTGGTAGCTATCAATGCTTACAAAACACCTCACAGTCTACATTTATGGTTATATAAAAACCTTCTCATGTAGGGCAGTATTAGTATGATTCTCCCACTTTTGTAATACTCCAATGAATCTGTGATCTCATGAATGTGGTTAATTCCCTCATGGATACAGATTGCAACCCATTCTGTCTAGGCTCTACAATAAGTTGGGGCTTCTTCAGTTCTGCCAATATCACAATGGAGTATTGGCGCTGGCTTTTAGCTTATTCTGCCCTGTCTGCACATGTCTTAGACATCTTATTTCTTGATCATCTATGTCTTGATGATATCCTTTCCTCTACTCCTCCCATAAAATTTCTTATGTTCAGCAACCTACTCATACTCAATATGATCCTCTCCTTTGCCCTTATCAAGACTAAGATTATCTGACTTGCAGACATATACTAGGCAGATAAGTGTTAATAAATGCTTGTTGACTGACTGTTAACTGAATTGTAAAATATTGGTATAAAAATGGGCTTTTTTTCCAGAGAGAATCCTGAGGTTATTAAAATAATTTAGATATTTTTCAAGAGTGATTTTTTTGACATCTTTTTCCTATTTAATTCTTGGCCCAACTCATTCTCTCTCTCTCTCTCTCTCTCTCTCTCTCTCTCTCTCTCTCTCTCTCTCTCTCTCTCACTCTGTATGTGTGTGTAAATGTAACCTGAATCTCAAAGCCCATTGACCTGTGACCCTATTTGATGGGGGCTGGGGTAGAGTTGGTGAGAGTAGGAGAGAGGAGAGGTTCAGTCATTCTAAGATCATCACTTTCTTGATTACCTTCAATTCTGACTCTGCAATAGCTTCAGGCACTTTCTGGCTTCCAGCTTTGAGGGAGATAGATGATACCAACTTCATTTGAAGTTGCTGAACAGAGAATAAGACTCTAGAAAGAAGCCAATATGAGAGGGGCTGGCAATCTCCATTGCATTCCCTATCCTTAGCTTGCTACACTAAAGACTTTGGTGGAATTTCCCCTTGGGGGAAATATGGATCTTTTTTCACTTGGTTGAGCAGTTATCTTATTTCCAATGGGAGAGGTCCTTCACTCTGTATTGTCTGGTATATATTCTCCTATGTATACTTTCTCTAATCTGTGTTTTGCTATTAACTTGGATTAAGGGGCTTCCTAGGTACTTTCTTTGAGTATTCAATGTGGAATTGGTATTTGCTGGGAAAGGAGTGAAGTCTTGAACATAAAGCTTGGATTCTCCTTTCCTCATTAATGAACAGTGATTAGAAGTTTAGCTTGGACTTAAAAACCACATCCCTTAGACTAATAATATTTGTTACTGTGATTTAGTCTTTGCAGTTATGTTCCCTTCATCACCCCATTTGGGGTTTTCTTGGCAAAGATAATAGAGTGGTTTGCCATTTCCTTCTCTACCTCATTTTATAGATGATAAAACTGAGGAAAACAGAATTAAGTTACTTTCCCAGTTCACACAGCTAGTAAGTGTCTGAGGCAGATTTGAATTCAGGCAAATGAGTCTTCCTGACTCTAGACCTAGTGCTCTATGCATTTTGTCACCCAAGGGCCCCAATACAAATGATTACACTTGGGCCATTATCTATCTATCTATCTATCTATCTATCTATCTATCTATCTATCTATCTATCTATCTGTCTGTCTGTCTGTCTGTCTGTCTGTCTGTCTGTCTGTCTGTCTGTGTGTCTGTCTGTCTATCTATCCCTATCATCTTTTTATCTATGTTTGTTATTTAGACTTTTTGTAAATTGTAGAGAATTGTTAAAATTCATACATTGTTAGAAATGTATGAAGAAAAGCCTGTAACTACTTAAAGCAGGGGTTCCATAACCTAGTAATAAAAAATATACCCCCAGGCCATCCTTCATATTAGCGGTCAAGTTATTTAAAAGTAACAACTTATACTGAGGAGTTCTCTATTAGGAGTTCTTACTAATGGCTTACTCTCTAGCATGTGTAATTGACTACTTATCCCTATTTTCCCATGTACCCCTAAACTGCTGCCTTCTTTCCCTATGTTCCAAAAATTATGATAATGATCATCTCAACCTGAATGAAATAAAGTTGTTGGGGTTTCTTTTGTGTTTGTTTTTGGTAAGTGCCCTATTTCCTGGGACTATAGATAATAGCTTTCTGAGAGTATTTTTATCATATATTCATGATTCCATCTGGCCAATCACTGCCCTAAAATCCCTGAAAACTGAGGCTGAATCATCTGTGACATGTCAAAGATTGATTTCTTTTTTTCCAGTATAAAAAGGGAAAACTAGAAACCTACTTTTCCTGCTATAATCACCAAAAACCATCTGGGAGTGGTCAACTCCACCCCCCACCCCCAGATGCTAATCTGAGTCTTTAGACCTTTTTGCTACACAGATAGCTGGTGGAGAACCATCTTTTGGTGATAATATCCAATCTGGAATGATACCATCTTTTCTTGGCTGCTGCAATAATCATGAGCCATCTGGTAGTTATCATCTTCCACCCCCACTAACTGATCTAAGACCTCTTTACTTTAGCTGGTGGAGAGCCATTTTGGTGCTGTTGCCCAATCTGTGATCTTTTAATCCCTTTCATCCATATGGGGAACTGCCACCCCACTCCCCAACCTGGTCCCCAGAACATATATTGATTAACATAAGTTGATTCTGTGCTGCCCTTATAGCTGGTGAAGATGCAAGTGAAGACTTAGACCCAAGGAATATCCTATCTCTAGCATCCAGCTTCAGAGAATATCTTTCAGCATACCTTTTTGGGATATGTAAATTCTCTGAATGTGACCTCTTTCTTTTCTCCCCAAGTATGCTGATTAGTTTACCATAAGAGCAATTATTTAGAGGACAGTTACTTCTAAATGTAGGAAGTAATGTTAATAGGATCACTTGAGATAATCTATTTGGGTTGGAGAACCTAAGGCCTCAAATGAGGTGCTTTGACTAAATCCCAGCTGCGTAGAATAAATCCCCTTAGTAAAAGGATTTGTTCTATAAAACTTGGACTTGGTCAAAAGGGCGTACCTAAGGACCTAGTAGGCCACCTGTATAGCCTCAAGACCACAGGTTCCCCACCCCTGAACTATGTAAAGCACTTTGCAAGCTTTCAAACATTATATGCACGTGAGGGAATTAGGAGGGGCAATAGAGTGCTTGTCCTAGAATCAGGAAGACCTGAATTTAAATTCTGCCTTTGACACTTACTAGCTGTGTGACCCTGTCCAAGTCATTTGGATTCTCTAAGTCTCAGTTTTCTTTTCTGTAAATGGATATAATAACAGCACCTGTATCACAGAGTTTTACCAGGATCAAATCAATTAGGCAATTTTGTAAAGACAATATCAAGATTAATACTTTCTTTAAAAACTGTATGCAGAAGTCCACGGTTTCATATACAATGATTTTTTTGTTTTTTTTATTGCAATGTTCATTTTTGTTGATAATTAAGTTCATAATAGAAGAGATATTTTAAAATAATTGTAATTGGGGTTTTTTTTTTTGCTTTTTTTTTGAAGGGCAATTGGGGTTAAGTGATTTGCCCAAAGTTACACAAGCTAGTAAGTGTTAAGTATCTGAGGCCAGATTTGAACTTGGGTCCTCCTGACTCCAGGGCTGGTGCTCTTATTCATTGTGCCACCTAGCCACCCCAATAACTGTATCCTTTGACTCAAAAATTCATTATTGGGAAAATGCTTTGAAGAATGAATTCTCACTATGCTTAGATTATCTTCTTATTGATCATTGGACAAAATTTCACATTAAGCAGAGGCAATATAGCATAGTGAGGGCAGGAGACTAGTTCATTTCTAGCTCTGAAACTCTGAAAATGTGAGCTAAGACAAATTGTTTATCTTCAGCTTTTTCTTTTGTAAAGTTGAGGTCTTCTCTACCTTAAAAGGCAATTAGTGATACAGTTGATCATGTACTAACCTGAGAGGTGGGACAACCTGAGGCCAAGTTATACATGTGGTACATTTTGGCTGTATGACTCTGAGCAAGTCACTTAACCTTCAGGTATCAAAGGCGTCTTTGAAGGATAATTTGCAGAACAGTTTCTGATCTCTGCTGGTAGAGGGGGTTGCCTCACCAGGAATGTCTTTCACAGATGAACCAATAAGCTAATTTTCTACCCAGCTATCATTATTCAGACTCCTCCACTCACTAGGAACCTCATCATCCTGCAAGATCACATCAGTCTTGCTACTCACACCTCATCAGTTCCATCTACCTTTCTGGAAGGTGGACCAGGGAGCCTCTCCCCAAACCTCTAAGCAGGGCACTTAGGTCAATCATCTATTTCCCATCCAGATTCACTCATTTGGATTTCTCCATCATACCCTGTATACTAGATTCCCCTCCCTTTTCAACTTCTTTTTTTGTCATTTTCTTTCCTTCATTAGATTTGTAAGTTCCTTGAGGGAATGACTGTCTTTCATTTTTGGATTCATATTCTCAGTGCTTAGCATGGTGCACAAGATATAGTAGGAACATGGTAAATATTTATTAACTGATGAATCTATCCTCAAACCCCCCAAACAAAAGAAAAAACACTAAAACTACCTATCTCACAGCATTTCCGCAAGCTGAGACATTGGAGGCATTTTGACTTTCATCTTGCCACTGGACTCTGATGACTCTGGAGGAAAGATTTTGCTAAGCTCTGTCTCACTTAATTCCAATTTATGAGCAAGTCAGAACATCACCCTTGTGATGTTATTAATCCTCTTTGAGAATGAAGAATAACAACCTAGAGGGAAGGGGATTTGTAAACCTTAAAATTCCATATAAATGATAATTATTCAGTACCAACTATTATATCTGTAGATGTTCTAAAATCTATGATTCTTAGCCCCCTTTTTTCACTTTGCTTCTATTTTGCCACCATCACCATGGAAGTGGAAGGAGGCTGCATAGACTGAGGGTCATGTTGGATTGTTGGGTCTTCTAACTTCATATCCATTATTTTTTCCAATACAAAACAACACTGCCTTTACCTTTCTTGCCTTCTGAGGTTAACATAACAAATCTTATCCACTCACCCTCATGACAGCCTGAGACAGCTATAAGTTTTTTGATCTCTGAGACCTTGAATACTTGTGAAAACATCCTGGAAAGAGGTAGTTATGTCAATTATCTGAAGACAGATTGCTGCAGTGAAGTGAGATCCCCTACCTACTTTCTTGGCCCCTATGCCCTTGTGTAGCAAGTATCAATCTTAAAGATCACATTTTTACACAAACATACCTGTCAGCTATTTATATTGGTCTTATGGAAATGGTTTTCTGTTTATGATGCCTGATGTGGGAAATAGACACACATTGCCCCCTCACTTGTTCTCTTATCTTTGACATTTGAAGTGCTGGGGCTTCCAAGCCTTATAGAAATCTAAAGCCTTAATGGAAAGATGGGTTATTCTATTGTAAAGGAGATTAATATTATAGTCATTGAAATATAATATAAATAGATAGAAATAGATGGGTGATAGATAGAGAGATAGACAGAAAGGTAGGTAGATAAGCAGACAGGTAGGTAGGTAGGTAGATAGATAGATTAAATAAATAGGTAGATAGGTAGATAGATGGATAAATAAATAGGTATGTAGATAGTTGATGGATAGATAGATGGATAGAGAAGTAGACAGAAAGAAAAAAAGAAAAAAAGAAATCTTGATAGAAGAGCTGAACATGACTGAAATGACTCAACAACAATAGTCTCAGAGGGAAGTCAGTAAGATTAGAGAGGACTGGAAAAGGCTTCTTGCGGCAAGTGGGACTTTAGCTTGAAAGAAACCAGGAAAGTTAGGAGTTAAAGAGGAGTAGAGAGTTTTGTAACTAAACTCCCTTCTAACTTTGAAATGAGATAAGCTTGTGATTCTCTAATTCCCCTTTTCATCTCTAAAATGGACATAATGATCATGTTTAAACCATCTTTTTCAAAAGGCTGTTGTGAAAAATCAGAGATAATACATGTATGATAGCAACCAATATAAAGGCCAGTTAGTCCACAGAAAGGGACCTTAGTGTTCATCCATTCAACCTTTACATTTTATAGCAATTATATTTGTAGTGTCAAATGATGTACAGTAAATGATTTGACAGCCAATGGATAATCTTTACCTCCCCACAGTGCAGAAAGGCTACCTCTATTTAGCTACACCTACACTCAGAGGCGTGGGTTTATACTTCCTATTTCCCTGCTGAACCTAATTCAGATCTGCCATACTTAGATGTTCCAGGATAAACTATTTTTCAGCTTGATGGACTGCTGTGAGAAAAGGCTTCTATGGCTGTCACAAACAGAATCTTAAGCAGTTTTTGTGGGTTATCAGAAAGTCATGCTTACCCTTAAGTTTATAGAGCAATGAATGGACAAAGAAACTCCGAATGTAGCCTTTCATCTCAAAGGCAAAACTCCTTCCACCTAAACTGTAGAGCTTCCACTTTGAGGAAAAGAATATTTATTATGTTCTTTCCCTATAGACAAGACGCTATTTTATACTGAGGGTATATATATATATATATATGAACAAGTAAGGTTGCTCCTGGTCTCAAGGAGCTTCCTATCTAGGAACAGGGATAAATCAAGAAACTGATAATTATAATAAAAATAACCACATGATCAAAGCATTGGAGAGGTTTAGCCATGTAAGTGAAGTTTTAAAAAGAAATTAATTGCATGTAGTGCATGAACTTTGATCAATGAAGTAGAGCAGAGAATCACATTCTGCAAGATTCCTCCCATGTACTGAGAGGAAAATTTTACAAATAGAGAAGTATAATCTTTCTAATACTCAACAATTTGTCCTAAGCCATACTGCTAGTAGGTGCCAGAGCCGTGATTTAGATTGGGCCTTCTGATTCGATATACTACATGTATTGTTTTTATTGCATTTATTTAGTATGCACCACAGACCTGAATATTTCTCCTGTCCTTTAGGGGCTAGAACCTGAAAGATAATATCACCAAAAGGAAAGAATGTTCTATTTGGGGTAAAAAACAAAAACAAAACAAAAACCTGAGCCTCAAATTCTAGCTCTGTTTCTTACTAACTGTAAAATTGTGGGCAAGTCAATCATCTCTTTGGAACTTAATTCTTTTTAAATATATTTTTTGAGAGGTGCCTTGCCTCACATTTAATTCCATCGTTTCAATATTAAAAAAATAAAAGTATGGAACCATTCTAAGTATATTGCTCAGTTCTTGAAAGTTGAAGAAGACATTGAGGTTGAACTCCACAGTATGGCAACAGCTTTTTTATAAGCTGGTGTCATGTTGGTTTTATAAGACAGAACAGCTTGCAGACTTCCTCTTTGAAAGAAATCACCACTTAATTTTGTTTTCCCTGTTAAGATGTGTCATAAAGGAACTGTTAGGATGTTCAACTCAGATTTAACCAAGAGACGTAAAGGGCATGAGCCATGGGCAGTCAGCAAATGGATGAAGGTGCCACCTCAACAAATTCTATTAATACTTGGATGGTACTATTTATAAAGGCAGATAAAGCAATACATAAAAAAGACAAGACATTTGGTAAATTGACCAGTAACTAACCAAACTGAAATGAGAACAAAAATCAATTTCGGAAGTTTCAAACTTACAGTAGACTGGCTTAACCCAAGACTACAGGTCTGCAAGATTTTCTCCACCTTTAAATTGACTTCACTTCTTCAAAGGTAACCAACAATAAAAAGCAAACTAAGCAAAGCCAACCTGCCTCAGTTTCCTCATCTGAGCTGGAGAAGAAAATGGCAAACCACTTAAGTTGCCAAGAAAACACTAAATAGGGTCATGAAAAGTCAGACACCTCTGAAAACTTGCCTGAACAAGAGTATTGAATTATGGGACCTCTAATGTCCTTCCCAGGTTTAAATGTATGATCCTCTGTTTTACTTAACTTAAAAAAAAATCTCACCTTACTCCTAGCAAGGGGATGTGTATATAGTAGGTGCTTCATAACAGTTTATTATAGATTAGTGGATACTTTAGAAAAAATAAAGTCCCATGTGGTTTCCTTCATATGTAGAGTGACAGATTGCAGAAGTGGCATTTTTTTATGAAATGGGTCAGTATTCAGCACCCAATTTAAACTTCTTCCAGAGAACAGTTGCATCAGTATGAATCATCTCTAAACTAGAACCTAAAATTATGTGATAAGACCATCTGCACAGCGTAAATTCTGTTGAAAATATATTACACAATTAATTAATTAATCAGGGGCAGTATAAGCTCTTTGTGGGCAGGGATTGCTGCATTCATTGTAGCCTGGCACAATGCCCGACACATAGTAGGCCCCTAGTAAATAATTGTTGATGGTTAAGTATTTTCTTGGAATGAAAAGATGAAAGTCTTAGGACTGATTTTTCTGCCGAGGGCCAGGACTAGGAATGGGCTTGGCAAGTATATGTGGGCAAAACAAAGGATGTGTTTTATATTATGATTTTATAATGTAGCTTTTTCATGACAGGAAATTTCCCTCTCCATGAAACATAGATATCTGTGTGTTAGAATTCCAAGAGGTGGATGACATGGGGGGTGGAGGGAAGAGACAATTTTTCGGTCTTGTCTGCTACATGCAAATGCTTTGTTTTGCTTCCATTGCTAGCTGTGAAATCTTTTGCAAGTAACCTTCCTCAGCTCCAATGTCCCTATCTCTAAAATGGAAATTATGATACTTGTGCCTCCTGACTCACAGGGGATGTGGTGTGCTTTAGTGGAAATAGCACTAGACTTGGGAATAAAGTGATGGGTTTGCATGCCAGTTTTGCCCTTTGCTATCTATATGTCTACGAACAAGGCCTTAGTGTCTGTAAGTGTAAGATGAAGAAAAAGGAGCAGAAAATTTTTTGTGTGCTTTTTTGGAGGGGGGAAGGCAGGGCAAATGGGGTTAAATGACTTGCCCAAGGTCACACAGCTAGTAAGCGTTAAGTATTTGAGGCTGGATTTGAACTCTAGTCCCCTTGACTCAAGGGTTGGTGCTCTATTCACTGCGCCCCAGAGCAGATAATTTTTATGGACCCTTAGAGCTCTATGATCCTGTGGTTTTTGTGAGAGCCAAATGAGAGAATGAGCATTAAAAACAGGGCAGGAGAGGGGGGGCTGTTGGGCATCAGCTTGGTCCTGTTGGACAATGAGAATGGAACATTGGACAGTTCCATGCTTTCACCCTACTGGTTGTGGGCCTCACCTAATATCAGGAGAGGATCAAGGGAAATGCCAAGCTCTTTATAATTTACAGAGAGCCACTACCTCTGTTCTTCAACTTCTTTCAGGGTACTAGTGCTAACTCTTTAGTCTAGGAATATGGATTATGTAGCTTTATCCAATTAAATTCTTGTTGATTCCCCTCCACTGAGAGCAACTCTACCCTCCTCCTTCTGTGCTATATTTAATAAAATCTTAATTAAAATAACACAGAATAATGGAGATAACCACACTAGGATGCTTGATTGCTTATACTTTCTTTACATCTTAACATAGAATCAAAAGTAATAAAATCAAAATATTGGGTGACATTACAGGATGGAGCGTTGGAATCAGGAAGTCAGGAACACCCAAGTTCAAGTTTTCCCTCAGACACTTATGCAACCCTGGGCAGGTCACTTAACTTCTTCCTGCCTCACTTTCCTCAGTCTGCAGAATGGGGATAATAATAACACCTGCCTCCCAGCGTGGTTGTGATGATGAAATGAGGTGATATTTATAAAGTGTTTGGCAAACCTTCAAGTGCTATATAAATGCTATTATTAAAATGTATTAACACAACTTCTCTAGGAGATACATGTTCCTATTTCCTCTCAAATCTAGGTGATCTTTATTCAATCTATATGCACACCTCAAAACCAGGGGTTTCCAGTCATAGTTTATGTGCCTAGGTTCTGTCACTCCATCAGCTGCTCTCACCTCTCTTAACAAATACTTTCTATCACCTTCCGTCTATTGGCCTCCATCAGGTTTAGGGTCTGATCATTTGAGGGAACTCATGATCAGCAGAAATTCTGGTGGTCTCTGGCCCTTCCAGGGGAGGTAATAACCAGCTGGATTCAGACACTAATTATTCTCCCTGTAGCTTTTCCTTGCTTGCAGCTGCTCTGCTCTGGTCATATGTCCCGTCTCATCTGCCTTACCATGACTCATGAATCTACTCCACCTTGTCCTAGTCTTGCTGTAAATCTCACAGAAGGCTGGCCACAGGCTAGAGGCAGGGTCTCTGTTCACCAGGACCACCTGTTCTCCCCTTTTACTCTTTTTCTGTCATAGGTTGGATACCCCAGCATCAATGCCAGCCCCAGGGCAATCTTTGGATTTTTAAGTCTTGGCCCAGTTTTGAGAGATAGGACCATCCCAAACATGAGATCAATGGTCATCAGTGTATGTGTAAACATATGCAAATGTATATGTATATGTGTTTGTATTTGTTTATTTGTATGCTCCAGTAAGGAGAGCTAGGTGGTACAGCTGATGGAGTGCAGGACCTGGAGTCAGGAAGACTCATCTTCCTGAGTTCAGATCTAGCCTTAGATACTTACTGGCCCTGGGAAAGTCACTTAACCCTGTTTGTCTTAGTTTCCTCATCTATAAAATGATCTGGAGAACAAAATGGCAAACCACTCTTGTACCTTTGCCAAGAAAACCCCAAAGAACCAGATACTACTGAAAGACCGAATCACAACATGCTCCAGGAGCAAAGAAAAAATGCTCTGTTTGACATTCAAAACTGCTCATAACCTACCCTTCTCATACCTTTCTAGTTTTCTTACCACACTCCCAGCATGAACTCTTCAAACCAGTGTCACTGGCCTCTTGGCTGTTCCATGAATGAGATGCTCCATCTCTTAGGTCGGCACTTTTTCTGGCTCTCCATGGTGCCTGAAATTTTTGCTTCTTTGCTCATACTACTGACTTCATTGGCTTCCTTTAAATCCAAACTAAAATCTCACCTTCTACAGAAAGTTGTTCTCCAACCCCTCTTGATGCCAGAGCCTTCCTTTAAAAAAATTTCCTATTCATCCTGTATATAGTTTGCTTTGTATATATTTGTTTCCATGCTGTCTCCCCCATTAGATTGTAAGTTTTTTGAGGGCAGGGACCATCTTTTATGTTTTTTTTAATCTCCAGCACTTAACACAGGTCCCATTGTAAGTGCTTAATAAAAATGTATTGAATTTAATTGTATGTATATGTGTATATGTATGTATGTACATGTCTATGTATATACAATGTACACACAGGGCTTAAATAGCATACATAGAAACACACATGTACATGTGGATATGTACATATACATACATATCCATATCCATACCATCTGTATATGTGTATATACATACATACATGATTCCTGTTACATATGTGATATTCTTTAGTAAATGTTTCAAGTTTCAGGCTTACAAATTTCTCAAACTTTTTGGTTCTCAAACTATAAAGTACTGCCCTAATGTGCATATGATGATTGTTTTTACTTGTAATTATAGAAATACAGTCTGGAAGAGCTCTCAAGACATAATTGAGTTCCTCAAACAATGGCCTGAATGTGCACGGCAAGGTCCCAAGTCAGATGAATAACAAATCATGTAAAACAGTTGTGTATATTTGGATTCCCACTATTCAGAGTTATGATTAATGTAAAATAGTCGCTGGTTCTATTCCAGTGGCAATATGGAATAGGAATTAGAATAATGAAACCTCTTCAGAGATTCATTATTCATACAAATCAGGACAGGACTGCACTCAAATGAATATTTTCTACATGATAAAGATAATGACTCACACTTATATAGTGATATATGTGTATGGACATTATATATATATACACACATATATGTATATATACATAAATATATATGTATTGTATTATCGTATCACCTTTGCTTTTCACAGCAGCCCTCAGAACTAAGCATTCCCATTTACAGATAAGGTTATTGAAGCTCATTAATATAAAACAGCATGTACGACATTACTTGAAAAGGTAGCCTAGATGATAAAGATATATCAACTTTTTTCTTTACTGGAAAATGAATTCTTATAGGTGCTGCATATGCTGAATAGTGGATCATGGGAAAGCATCTTCATATGAAAAGAAAGTTTAGATCATGAAGTGACCTTCCAAAGAGTGAAATTCTCTGTGGCATCAGACATTGAACTTGGAAAGGATTGCAGCTGCCCTAGACTACCTCAAATTGCATTCCGATCTGAATTCCCGTCTGCTTTTTTCAGGTCATATTCATGTCATCACCCTGCCTACCCTCCCACATGCCCCTACAAGCCTTTCCAGCATACACACCAAGAGGCAGGAATAGGAATCTAGTCTGTGCTGATATGCTGAACTGTTCAATAACTTCCAATTTGGACTCAATCTTTTTAAGTACCAAGGATCTCACAGGACCATAAGATTTGCATCTGAAGGTCACCTTGGGTTTCATTTGGTCCAGTGATTTTATAAATGAGGAGGCTGAGGATCAAGGGAGCTCCTTGGTCCCTAAGTCAATGCCAGCTGAACAATAGGAGAGGCTTCCTGTAGCCACACGCAGTCATGTGGGCAAGTTTTGGGCTCAAGTCCTCTGATTTAAAATTCTTGAAGTTGTATCATGTTGCCTTTCAAACAAACCCAAATCACTTTCTCCCAATTCTATCCCTGTTTATACAATTGAGTGGTGAAAGAGAGTCCTTAGTAATATGTGATTGATATGCCCTCATTTTAGACTGTGATTTCTGCCTCTGGACATTCCAGTTTTTTTTATCATCATTTTGAAAGGCACAGGAATCACTTCTTGAGAGTTCAATGATATTCTTGGTCTGTGGAGATGATGTAGTTAGGAGAACAACTGTCTCCTTTGAATTTGGGTAACATGATCACACAGTAGCTGACACAAGGCCCTGCTTTCCCTCTTTTGTGGCCCAGAACGGTGTAATCTGTTGAGTGTCATTCAATGACAAAAATATCTTCATTTAGGGATTTTTTTTCTGACTCCTTGTTCTGAAATGACTGAGGATGATAATTCTCAGTTTAACTGGGATAAGGTTTGTTCTCAGGAACTACCTGAAGACATAGACCTTTACCTGTTCCACTGCTAATATTGGGTATTTGTCATACTTCTCTTTAATAAGACACAGGGCCTATATAATATTCTGGTCTAGGCAATAGACAGAGGACAATAACACTTGTAATCTCTTCTTGGCATGGTTCTTGAAATTACAGCATAAAGTTGAAAGCATTAAAAATGGTGATTTGTATTGATGAAGAGGATGACAATTGTGGTGCTAATGTGATATTTTAAATATATGAAGGTAGACGACTTTAAGAGAAACAGGGAGTTCTCATGGATCAGGAATAAATCATTATACTTAATACACAGCAAAAAATAAATACACACACATATACACATACAAACATCATGTATGTAGAAAGACTTTGAGACCAGAGGGTTCCTTATATATTTTCTGACAAGGGATTAAGTGGTTTTCCTTAACACACACTGATGAGCTCTGTTTACTTATGTCTTGATTTTAACTAATTTCCCCCCTCCCTCCAACTCAGTAGGTGTGGTGATTGCTTACACATGGCAGCTGGAGGATAGACTTGTTCAGGTGAACCTGAAATCTCAAGATGCTGAATGCTCATTCTACCTTTGCAGCCTTTTCCCCTTTTCATAAAAGTGAGGAAACAGTGATTCTGGGATAGATGTTTCCAGCCTGGGAGGCAATCTTATGTATGGCAAAGATCAGGAGCTCCTTGGTTCCTAAGTCAATGCCAGCTGAACAGTAGGAGGGGCTTCCTGCAGCCACTACAACACTTTTTGGAAGAGACAGTATAGAGTGAAAATGAAGGTGAAATGTATTTTTGGCTCTCTCACTAAATATTCTGTTTTGACATGTTAATTATCTACCTTCTAGGAAAGTATAATGGGAATTCCAGGTTACTGTTAACATGCTATAAGTCTTCAATAATACATATTTTTTTACACCTATTTATGCTTGCATTGAATATTTTTGTCTTTTTCCTACTACCATTCCTTGGAATGCCGAAGAAATGGGGAGAGGATTTCACCCTTTCCTGCCACCAAGTAGCACCTTATGGTGCTGGTAGCAGCATAATTGCAACTGGTTGCAGAAACACATGGCTTAGGTGGATGTGTGCTTGTCCACCTGGTCTAAGAAGGGGAGAATGCCTAAAAGTGGATTTTCTCAGCCCAAGAGATCATGGTAGCCAAGGTACTAAGAGTTCCTGAAGATATATATATATATATATATATATATATATATATATATAATACAAGAAGCAGACACATTTTCCTACATGACCTGAAAAGTGAATTCTTGGACAATATCCCTGGATCCCACCCTTCTGGGCAGTAACAAAGGAATAGTTCAATTTCCTCGGTGGCAAGATCCCAGAATCTGTCCTTCTGATTACACTAGAGCATCACAAGTACCTTAAAATATATTCTGAATCTGTCACCTGCAGATTTATCTGGAACATTTAAGGGACTTATTTATATTTTCTTCTTGGGCCATCTCCTGTGATAATGAGCTCTCCTACTGGGAAAAGCAATCCTTTCTCCTTTTCCCCCAAACTTACCCTTTTTATTGGAATTCCTTTTTCAAGTTTCTTGAGACCCTCCTAATTAGTATAATTAGTACATGCATTTCATCATTTGTAAAATCTGGAACTGAATGAATCTTTTTTTATATTTGCTTTTTTTTGGAGGGGGTACGGGAGGCAATTGGGGTTACCCGAATTGCCCAAGGTCACACAGCTAGTAAGTGTGTCAAGTGACTGGGACTGGATTTGGTCCTCCTGACTCCAGGGCTGGTGCTCTATTCACTGTACCATCTAGCCACCCCAGCAATGAACCATTCAATTCATCCAGGGGAAAAACAAAACAAAACAAAACAAAAACAAAACTTTCCTTGAACTTTCTTCTGAATATGTAACCTAACCAACTCCAAATCTTAGAAGTATTTAGTTTAGACAGATTTTTATTTTACTTGGACTTCTTGGGAAATTGAAAAGGAACTATCAGAATATTTCAGATAAATTATTCTTCCAGTGCCAAAATAGCCATTTTCATGGGATCCTAGATTTACTGCTTGAAGGGACAGAAAATATCCATCCCTCTCTCCATTTTTATAGGTGAGGAATCAATCAGGGTGGAGGAATTCCCTTGTTCTAGCTCATAAAGGTGGTAAGTGGCATAGTCAACATTCCAACTTATGTGTTGATTTCAAATTGAGCTCTCTTTCCATTACACCTCACAAATATCTCACACTCTTAAAGGACAGTAGAGTTTTAATAATCATTTCTTCAAAACAGCCAATCTAGGAAAATATTGATCACATTATAATCACCATTTTGCTATGGAAGAAACTGAATTTCAGAAAAGAGTAGTGATTTCCTAAAGGCTCTACAGCTGGTATATGAAAGAAGCAGGATTGGACATCAGGTCTTACTGGATCATCCAAAACCAGACTGAAATACATGACAATGTGACTCATGTCTAAGAGCAAATATATTTTAAAAACCTACCCATATTTTTGGAAAGATTCCAGCTCAATTTGAAATTTTTAGGTTGTTGATTTCTTTTTTCTTTTGGTAAAAGTTCAATTATTTCCTAAAGGTATGATATTCCTGCGGTGCATAATTATGCTAAATTTTAATGCAATTTCCCCTAGGCACATAAAGCTATTGGATCCATACCTGAAAGTCAGTATTTTGTAAAATCACTGGGGATAATGACAGTAAAAATATCTTGTTTTATATCACTGAAATTTGCCAGTGTCTCCTTGTTCCCATGTGTGAGTCAAGTGCTTATTCACAACACAAGCTCATACCAATGTTCACTACTGATCTCCATGAACAGAATCTAGTGGAAGGGAAAATCAGTGTCATTGTCATGAATTATACTTAGTGGTCCAAGGTTCCCAATAAATATTAAGTAGAACTACTTGTGTCTAGAAACCACTTTCTAATAGTCCCTACTTTATATACAGAACTTGGAAAACTTCAGAAACAGGGGAATTAAAATAGCTTGAAAAATAATTTGAATGTACACAAATAGAGGGACCAAATAGAACTGATTGGTTTATGGATTAAAATCTGCCATTTTGATACAGTTGAAAACCACTAGCTTTGAATTCAAAAGGTCTAGAACAGTGGTTCTCTACCTTCTTAATGCCACCACCCTTTAATAGAGTTCCTCATGTTATGGTGACCTCCAACCATAAAATTATTTTTGTTGCTACTTCATAACTGTAATTTTGCTACTGTTCTGAATTATAATGTAAATATCTGATATGCAGGATGTATTGTCATTGTTACAAATTGAACCCACAAGTTGAGAACCGCTGGTCTAGAATAAAATCTCACTGGAGTGCCAACTTTATATTCACAGAGCTGATGGACAATGTAAATATTGCGTTGGTGCTACATTTAGTGACAAAGATGGGATCATGAAATACTGGACCTGTATTTGGAGGCAGAAGGAATTTAGAAGAAATGTCTATCCCAGGATGGAAATATTTACCTTATTTCTACCTAGCAGGAGAGTGGGCTAAAAGTATAGGATTCTATGAAAACTGGGAACTGAGAATATAGCAGGGAGAACCTAGAGATTTAGAAACATGTTTGCACATAATAACAATAAAACCAGGAAGAGAACTGGAGACAGTGTTTAGAAGGGGCTGGGTTTTACTAAAAGGTTACTATGTTAAATGTAAGAGCAAAGCAAACTGTTACAAGAAAAAGGTCAGATGGAGAAATAATTAGCTGTTTTGAATGAGAAGTTGGCTGTATTATAGTGTTTGGGCTCTCTTTTAGAAGAACAAGCTGGAGGGTCTCAGGGAGTAGAAGAGAGGGCTGTTGTGAATGCGGCTCAGAATAAGAAGAAAAAAAATCTAGTAAGAGGAATATGCATGCCTCCCTAATAGAGACTGAACCTAGCTGCCATGATGACAACTTCCAGGAGAGTGCATAGGTAGAAAATGATACAATGTCATATGACTAGGCTTTTACAAGGACAGAAATTCACCCCATACTGAGAAGAAAGCAGGAGACTTAGGGAGGACAAACAGAGTATGGGGAGATAATTGAGGATTTCACTCAGCAAGAGGTTATTGTTATATTAAGCAGATTCACCCAAAGGATGGGAGAATGGTTGGTGTCTTGGATGAAGAGAATCAGTGATGAAGGGACAGTAGGAGTATGGGTAGATAGTGTGGACGGCTTGAAATTTACAAATATTTGTCAGAATCTTTTTGTCCAGCAAACTTTTAGAGATTTCCATACAGTGGGAAATAACAATATGGCCAATCTGTTAGTTTTAGCTGCCGGTGGATGCAATAGAATGTATCCCACTGATTCTATGTGGCCTATTGGAGAGAGATCCTGATATTTTCTTAGAGAATGCACAAGAAAGCTGAAAGAAGGGTAATGAAAACTGCTATCATGGTTGGAGATGCAGATGCATATCATGATATCCTCTTAGCAGTTTCTCATGGAAATATCATAGTTGGGGCAGCTAGGTGGCACAGTGAATAGAGAACCTGTCCTAGAGTCAGGAGGACTTCAGTTCACATCTGACCTCAGACACTTAACACTTACTAGCCAAGTGACTTTGGGCAAGTCACTTAACCCCAATTTCCCTGCCTTCCCCCTCCCAAAAAGCAAAAAGAAAAAAAGAAAAGAAATATCAGAGTGAAGATAGCTCCTCCTGCTTATAAGCACCTATTTCTGACTCTATTAATTGGTGAAATATGGCACCCTCTTTTGGAGGTGCTGGATAAGATTTACCAGTTAAGGAACTTGGGAGAATGGGAAAAAGATAAATTCCTTCTAGAGAGAATAGTAAATGGCCAGTAGATTCAAGGTCATAATAGATTGACAAGAAAAGAACCATTTACTGCTCTATTAAGAGCACGGGTTGATTTTGGAAGAACTGATGGCATTCCAACTAATGAACTATAAAAAAAAATTACTGAGAAAAGGGCTTAATATTAGATAGAATAGGCAAGTGAGAACTGGCCCTACAGATCCTCCTGAACCATTGTATTCAAGTTCATCACACTTTCAGGGAGAATAGGAAATTGGCCAATCCCCAGCTCAGATTAAAGAAATACACCATCAAGATTATAGACCCCATATCAATCTGATTATATGTTGGAAAAATGTATCAAATACTGTAACCAGGGCATTAATAGACACTGGATCAGAGGCCTCACTTATTTATAGGAATCCTGGTAAGTTCAAGCATGGAACTCCTATAACCATCACAGGACTGGGAGGGACTGAAATATCAGCCAGATAAGTCAAACGAATGATGAGAATTGGACAATTATATATACTATGGTTATTGTATTGCTTTTCTGAATACGTCATTGGAATAGATATATTGAGAAGTATGACTGAATTTAGCTGAAGGAGGATACAAATTTGCAGTAAGGAAGATAAGGATGAATACAGTTTTAGTGGGAAAAATAAAAATGTGCCCAATCACTTTACCTGAACCTTCTGAAGTAATTACTTCAAAGCAATGTTGTTTGCCAGGTGGGTAAGATGAAGTTATCAATACCGTAAAGGAATATGTTGAAGCAGGAGTGTTAGTCCCTACAACCACTTGATGGAATAATCCTGTCTGGCCAGTCTGAAAGTCAAATGGAGTGTGACAGTGGATTATAGACAGTTGAATAAGATGACTCCTCCCTTGTATGCTGCTGTTCCTGATACCATCACCTTAATAGAAAGGATCCAGAAATATGATGGAACTTGGTACAAAATTATTGCTTTAGCCATTGCTTTCTTTACCATACCAATAAACTCCAAACAATGGGACCAGTTTGCTTTTACTTGGTGGGATAGACAATATATTTGCACCCACTTGCCACAAGGACATTTGCATAGGATTGTGACTGAACATTTGGATGAATTAAAGCTACCTGGTATACAGCTTACTCATTACATAAATGATATTATTAGACAAGGAAAAATGTAAAAGAAGTGGAGAAGAGTTTGATGCTTTTAATTGAGCGCATGAAAAGCAAAGGGTGGGAAATTAACCCTGCAAAGGTTCAAGCACCAGTTAAAAGAGTAAAATTTTTGGGTATACGATGGAAGAAGAGTCTGTGAGAGATTCTTCCACAAACCAGACAAAAGATTTATGGTTTTCCTATCCCTACCAATAAGAAAGAGGCCTAAAAGTTTATAGGATTATTTGGATATTGGTAACATCACATACTTCATCTGGGACAGATTTTGAAACCCTTATATAAAGTTACTCAGAAGAAATAGGAATTTGGTTGGGAACTTGAGCAGAGTAAAGCTTTTGAAGAAGCCAATGCTGCTATACAATTGGACATAGATTTATGGCCTATGAAAAGTGACCTGGTGGAATTACAAGTAACTGTAAATGATGAGTATGCAAACTGGAGTTTATGGCAAAAGCAACAAAGCTGAAATGTACCTTAAGGATTTTGGTCTAGTAAACTTTCTTCATCTGGAGTTCAATATACACCTTTTGAAAAGCAATTGTTAGCTACACATTGGGATTTGGCAGAGACTGAACAACTGGCTCTGGGCCACGAAGTGATACCAAGGCCTGGAATCCTGATTATGACCTGGGTAATGAATACTCCAGCTTCTCACAGAATTGGACATGAACAAGAGACCACCATAATTAAATGGAAATGGTAAATTCAAAATAGATCTAAAACAGGCAAAAATGAAGTTTCTGCTCTACATGAATCTAGAACAAACTTTGATACTGAAGGAAATGATATATCCCCTGAACCAAAGCAACAATTGGTACAGTCCTTGGTAAAATGGAATGATGAAGAAAAGAAATACACATGGTTTACTGATGGGACAGGAAAATATTTGGGCCATAAAAGATGTTGGAAAGCAGTAGCCTATAACCCATGTAATAGAAAGACTTTGGAAAGTACTGGAATGGGTGGAAGTAGTCAATCTGCTGAGCTTATGGCAGTACATCAAGCCATTAAAACTAAATAAAGAGGACAGTGTCATATATTCACTGATTAATGGGGGGGTAGCTAATGAGTTAGCTGCATGAATGCCCACTTGGAAAAAGCAAAATTGGGAAATTACTGATAAATAAGTCAGGGGCAAAGAATTATGGGAAGATACATGGAATATGTCTTTGGTTACTAATGTGTCAGTTTTTCAGTGACTAGCTGATTGACTAGCAAAGATTGCTACTCAACATATTGTCTCTACTCTGACACCAGCTGATGATTCAGTACTAGCAAAATGGGTCCATCAAATGGCTGGCCATTTAGGGATCCAGGCCCTACACTGGTGAGCACAAGATGGAGGTATTGATATCTCATTCATTGTTAAAAACAGATAGCAGAGGAATGTCATATATGTCAGTTGGAAAAGAAACAAACTCTTTCATGGGTAGCAACTGGGGAGAGATTGGGGGGGACAATTCCAGCCAAAATTTGGCAAATAGATTTTATTGGTCCTCTACTACAGGCTAAAAGAAAGAAATTTATATGTATTTGTGTTAATACCTATTCAGGTGTACTGGACGCTTGTCCTTATAAGAATGCAACTCAGAAAAACATCTATGAAACTCTAGATCTCATAAGTCTATATTATGGAACCCCAGTGTCAATTCAAAGTGACAATGGGTCACATTTCAAAGGTAATGAAGTGAAGAGATATTACATATCAAACAGTATAGAATGGATTTATCATATTCCCTGTTATCCACAAGAATCTGGGTTAATTGAGAGAAAGAATGGATTATTGAAAGAACAGTCAAGGAAGTTAAGTTCTAATAATTCATATCAACATTGGAAAGATTATCTGTTCACCGTTTTATGTAATTTGAATAACAGACCACTAGGAGGAAGTACACCTCTAGCGAGAATGATGACCCCAAATCTGCAAATTAGAAAACAGTAGACATATAAGATCCCAAATATTTAATATTGGTCTGTGAGTCAAGATGTCCCAGCACTATATCTAGGAACACCTCATTTGACAGGATATGATTTACATTGTTTAGAGGACTATTGGTGGGATAAAAAAAAAAGAAACATTTTTTTTACTATAATATGCATGAGAATCCCAAAAGATCATTTTGAGTGGATATTACCTAAATCAGGCTTAAAAGCTCAAGGAATACATGTATTAGCTGGAGTGACAGATTCTAATTATCAAGGAGAAGTTATATTGACATTGAAAATTTTGGGTGAAGAACCCATACAGTTTTGTAAAAATGATAAAATAGTTCAAGTAATTATTATTCTTTGTGAAATAAAACCCCATGTGAATACTGACCCTCCTTTTTTATACACATTTGATTTTAAAACTTTGAATTTCAAATTCTTTCCCTTCTTCTCTCATCACCCACCCTTACTGGAAAGATAAGCAATTCAATATAGGTTGTTAATGTGTAGTTGGGCAAAACATTTCCATAGTGAAATGTTTTCACATTATAATGTGAAAAACTGTCTATTTTTCCCTCCATCCTATCCTTCCCCCCCATTTGTTCTATTTTCTACTTTGACCCTGTTCCTTTCAAAGTATGTGCTTCTAACTACCCCCCACCCCAATGTCTGCTCCCTTCTATCATCCCCCCTCTTATCCCCTTCCCCTCTACTTTCCTATAGGGTAAGATACCCAATTTAGTGATTGTGTTATTACCTCCTTAAGCCGAATTCAATAAGAGTAAGTTTGACCCATTTCCTTTTGCCTTCCAGTTCTTCCCTTCAATTGTAATTTTTCCCTTGCCTCTTTTATATGAGATTATTTATCCTATTCTGTCTCTCCCCATCTCCTCTCATTATATTCCTCTTTCACCTCTTAATTTAATTTTTTAAATGTCATCCCTTCCTATTCAACTGATCCTATGCCCTCTGTCTATGTATACCTTTACACACATATGCACACACTGACATATGCATTCATGTGCACATATACCCTCCTACATAGACATATATATGTATGTATACATATATACATTTATATTCCCTTCAACTGTCCTCATACTGAGAAAAGTTTCATAAGTTACAATTATCATTTTTCATTTGTAGGATGTAAATAGTTCATTTTTATAAGTTCCTTATGATTTCTTTTCCCTGTTTATCTTCTCATGCTTCTTTTGCTTCTTGGATTTGAGTGACAAGTTTTCTATTCAGCTCTGCTTTTTTTCATCAAAAATGCTTGAAAGTCATCTATTTAATTGAATGACCATATTTTCCCCCTTGAAACACAATACTCAGTTTTGCTTGGTAGGAAATTCTTGGTTTTAATCCTAGCTCCTTTGATCTCCAGAATATCGTATTCCACACTCTTTGATCCCTCCTGATTGTGTATCCACAATATTCAAATTGTTTCTTCTTGTCAGCTTGTAATATTTTCTCCTTGATTTGGGAACTATGGCACCTGGCTATAATATTCCTAGAAGTTTTCTTTTGGACATCTTTTTCAATAGGTGATTGGTGAATTCTTTCCATTTCTCTTCTGACTTCTGGTTCTAGAACATCAGGGCAATTTTCCTTTAGAATTTCTTGAAGGATGATTTCTAGGTTCTTTTTCTGATCAAGGCTTTCAGATAGTCCAATAATTTTTAAATTATTTCCCCTGTATTTATTTTTCAGGTCAGTGGTTTTTGCAATGAGATATTTCACATTGCTTTCTATTTTGTCATTTGTTTGGATCTGTTTAATAGTATATTGATTTCTCATAAAGTTGTTAGCTTCCATTTGCTCCAATCTGATGCTGAAGAAATTATTCTCTTCAGTGAACTTTTGAAATTATTTTTCCATTAGGAAAATTTGGCTTTTTGAGGCATTCTTCTCTTCATTGGCTTTTTGAGTCTCTTTTGCCATTTGATTTAGTCTATTTTTAAGG
>CM053596.1:84050989-84070809 GCA_028646575.1 Pseudocheirus occidentalis | reverse complement strand
CACAACTCTTCTCAAAGTGAGCCCCAAAGCAAAGCCTCACATCAGGGCATATATATAAGCTTCTCCTGGGTCAGCCCTCTTGACCCACTGTCCAATTACAAAGTAACAAGGTTTGGCCATTCCCAAAAAACAAGTCTCTCACCACAGGCTCCATGTGACCACCAAATCAGGGAACATTCTCAGAGCCGTTTAAGCAAAAGGGCTAGGAGCAGGAAAGACCTTCAGATTCCCATTACAGTCATGTTGTTTACTAGCTTTTCATTATTTTCTTGCATCATTCTCATTTCTCTTCCCAATGTTTCCTCTACTTCTCTTACTTGATTTTCAAAATCCTTTTTAAGCTCCTCCATGGCCTGCAACCAAATCATATTTTTCTTGGGAGCTTTTGGTGCAGGAGTTCTGACTTAGATATCTTCCTTCTGTTCCACACTTTGATCTTTTTTGTCACTCAAAAAGGAATCTAAGGTTTGATTGCTGTGCTTGCTTTGCTTCCTTTGCTTGCTCATGTTGGTACTCAATTACTTGACTTTTGAGCTCTTTGCCACAGTAGAGCTCTGCTTCCAGATAGGAGAGCTTTGTCCCAAATTTCTAGGGTTTTTGCAGCTGCCAGAACTATTAGTTATATAGTATAGAAATGTATTGTTAATGGATTTTTGCTATGTAAGGGACATGAAAGATCTTGGGGCCAAATGTAATGGTAATGGGAATTTGAAGACCTTCCCTGCTTTGAAGATATGTCCTGCCCCCCTAATAAGCTGAATGTAATCACATGGAGCCTGTTATGGGAGGAGTTTGCTGAAGGGTAGAGCAGAGCCCATAGGAAGTTGGGAGTCAGAGCAGCTAGATGGTGGGAGAGAGAGGAAGCACCCCAGGAAGACAGGATTGTAAGTAAATGTTTGTTTTTGGGAAGGCTAAATGATTGCACTTTTATGGCTTATTACTTTCTTTGCTACTATGATGGAATTGGCTTACTGGTTTTGGGACTCAGTTTTCTGGTTTCTGAATAAGTGTTTCCCTCTTTATTATATATGGAGAGTCTGCTATATTTTGCAATTGAGCACTATGCCAGCATATTTACAGTGGCTGTTTCTTGTCAGGTTTCTTGTCTATAAGTGAGGTAAGCAGGTGGGACTAAAAAATCCTCTAAGTTCACTTGCAGATATAAATCAATAATCCTTTAAAGTGATACACATTTGTGCATGTATCTAAAATATGTATATATTATACATATAACATACACAATGAAATATCCACATATTACATATAAAATAGTAAGTCAGTTAATATTTATTAATTAAATATCTACTATGTATTAGATAGTGAGAAAAGGGCCGCGAAAAGAAAGGCAAGAGACAGTCTCTGCTCTCAAGGACCTCTCAGTTTAATGAGAGAGATAATATGTAAACAGCTAGGTAGAAACAAGCTATGTACAGGATAAACTGGAGATAATGTAATATGCAGATGGGAGGTATAGTGGGTAAAACACCGGACCTGGAGTCAAGAAGACTCGAGTTTAAATTTAGTCACACATTGTCTGCCTCAGTTTCCTCATCTGTGAAATGAGGATAATGATAATAATTGCACCTGCCTCACAGGGCTGTTGTGGGGATAAAATGAGATGGCATTTCTAGACCACATTATAAATCTTAACATGCTATATGAGATACTGTTGTTATTGTTGTTGTGTATGTATACATTTACCATTCCATTCCAACATCACTCTGATATCAGTAGAGAAGTAGACAAAAAAATTACAATCCAGTTATGTACTGAGAATGAGAGTGAATTGATGGGTAGTTCATTTCACTGGTATTCAGGCAATGCCAAGAGATTTAGAAGAAGGACCCAGTGTGTTGAGTAGATGTTTCATGGAGTACTAACAGATGTGATAAGAGTCCTGCACGATGGGCAGATCTGGTTGGTTTATGATCTGCATTGCTCAAAGGAATACCTATAGTGATGAGACAAAAAAAATCCATTAAAGTACCTATATATGGTTTTTTATATATATTTTTATACTCCATTCTCTTTTTGTTACTTTTTTCTGTCCTGTGGGAAGCAGGATTTTTATGCTTTACTCTTTTCCAGGTGGTCTAGTGCTCAATCCAGGCTTTTCTCGGCTGATTGCCATCTAGAATGTTATGTCTGGTCAATTGTTATTGGTCAAATAAGAGTCAATGGCCAAACCTCAGTAATTCAAGAGAAATGGTACATTACATAAGAAGAAGGGTCAGCTGCTCATATGAACCAGGCCACAGAGAGAAGAAAATCAATGGTCAAAGTTTAAAGGAACTCCTGGCTTAGAAAGGGCTAGTCACCATGGCAACAGAAACAGTAAATGCAGCAACTGGGAAATTGGGAGTGGATGTAATACACAGGACCTAGAGGGTCAGAATAAAAGGACTGTAGGAAGAGTGAAGCAACAGGACTTCTTGTTATTATGGCTGGTGAGTGGTCACAGAGGGTCCTATTTCTCCTACATTCAAAAAGAACACCTGACCAAATAATGATCAAGAAATACAAAGAGACACTATCCAAACTGCAGAAAAAAGATAGCTAAAAGCCCCTAGACCAAAGGTTCTCAACTTGTGGGTCTTGACCTCTTTGGGTGTCGAACAGGGTCTCCTAAGACCTTTAGAAAACACATATTTCCAATGGTCTTAGGAACCGAGACACTGCTCCTCTTTTGGTCTCTAGGCCGGTCCACCCACATGCAGATAGGCCCACATAACAGTATTAAAGGGTTGTGCCATTATGAAGGTTGAGAACCACTGCTCTAGACTCGCTCCATCAGAGAAGCCAGCAGAAGATGGAGGTAAACCAGAAGCATGTACTCCAGGGGAACCTTCAGCATTGCATCTGGGTGAGGGTAGGCAGTAGAGTGAGCCAAGGGAGAAATTCCCACAAAGTCATAAAGCCACAATGCTCTAACCACTCTGATTAGGTATGCGGAAATAGGAGCCAACAGTACTGGAAACTTACTGTGCTAGGAAGTCCCCAAATCCATTATACCTTGACTTTGGACATTACAGAGGTTCATTAAACTTGCTCGGTCCTGGAGAGGTAGGAAATCTGGAGTGGTCAGATGGGGAAGCAACAAGAGAGTTAGAAAGCCATAGAGACCAGTCTTCAAAGAGATGGGAGTATTATATCATCTTACCTGTCTCCTGAGGAACCCATGTGTGGGCCAAGAAACAAAAAAAGAGCACCACAAGACTATATATTGTCACCTTTTTTAGTTGTTATATATGTACAGTATGTCCATTGAAATGCCAGGCTGGAAGAATCAAAAGCCAGAATTAAGGATGTTGAGAGAAATAGCAAAAGTCTCAAATATGCAGGTAATACCACTCTGATGGCAAAAAGTGAAAAAGAATTAAGAAACTTCTTGATGAAGGTGAAAGAGTAAAGTGAAAAAGCTAGCTTGAAACTTATCATCAAAGAAACCAAGATCTTGGCAATTGGTCCCATCACATCTTGGCAAATAGAGAAGAAATGGAAATAGTGTCAGATCTTACATTATTGAGCTCAAAGATCACTGTAATTGGCACCTTCAACCATGAAATCTAAAAATGCATGCTCCTTAGAAGGAAAGTTATGGCAAATATGAACAGCATGCTAAAAAGTAGAGACATTAGCTTGCCAATAAGTGTCCATATAGTCAAAACCGTGGTTTTCCCGGTAGCAATAGCTGTGAATTGCACTATGAAGGAAGCTGAGCTACACAGAATTTATGCTTTTGAATTGTGGTGCTGGAGATTTTTCAGAGTCCCTTGGACATCAAGGAATTCAAATCATTCAATACTTGAAGAAATTAATTCAGACTATTCACTGGAAGGTCAAATACTGAAATTGAAACTTAAATGTTTTGGCCACATAAAGAAAAGGTGAGTCTCGTTGAGAGAGACCTTGATGTTGAGAAAGATAGAGTGCAAAAGTTTAAGGGGACAGAAGAAGACAAAATGGATAGTTAGCGTTGTAGAAGCAATGAACATGAGGTTGGACAGAGTCTGGGAGATAGTGGAGGATAAGAAGGCTTGGCATGCTATTGTACATGGTGTCATAAAGAATCAGACACAACTCAATGCCTGAACAGCAAGAGTTCTTTGATTGGTGAGGTAGGGAAAGGAGCCAGCAGAGTTCTGACAGAGATGCCACATGTGGCTGGAAGTACATAGCAATATAATCTAAGATGCTGTAGCAGCAAGCACCCCCTAGCCATTACAGATGTTCCCAAGAGTTCTGAAGATCATAAAAATCTGGCTTTGATGATCTATGAAGCATCTAATTCTGCCCAGCATTCTTGAGGGCAAACACACCAGGACAATAGGAGTCACTGGGAGGACTCTAGGTAATCCAAATCAGGGAGAGGGAAGGGAGGGAAAGAAATGGATACTTATATACTGCCTTCTATGTGCCAGGTGCTTTGCTAACTACTTTACATATATCGCATTTTATACTTGCAACAACCTGCAAGTTAGGTACTGTTATAACCCTTGTTTTACATTTGAGAAAACTGATACAGATAGTATGTGACTTTGCACAGGCAGCTAGTAAATGTCTGAGGCCAGATTTAAAGTCAGGTCTTCCTAACTCTAGACCAAGTTTACCAAACAGGAGAGGAACCTGACCCTGGAACAAAGCCTCAAATCAGGAACTAAGATTGGAAATAGAATAAACAGAAGACACAGAACACTAAAGAAATAGCATGTCTTAAGAGAGATCCAAGAGGTACAACCAAAGAAAGAAAGTAAATCTATAACAAACAAATATCTGCAAGTAGTGCCTCAGAGGAAAAAAAAAATAAAAGCCAATCAAACAAAAGGATTGGACACAAGAAATGTGAGTATCTGGCAGAAATGAATAAGGCAAATAAAATATAATTATAAGTGAAATTATGGGAGAATTCTAGAGTAAAAAATTGAAAGGAGAGTAGCTTAGAGCTTAGAGCTGAGGTTATAAAAATCTTACCACAAAAAAGGATTCTCTGGAAATTAGAATGGTCCCAAAAGGAACTTATGACTTCATGAAGCATTAAGAAATATTAAACCAAAGCCAAGAGATTGAAAAAAAATGAGAGTAATGTAAAGTGTCTACTTTTTAAAATGTTTGACCTGGAAAATAGGTTGATAAATAATGTAGGAATTATCAGACTCCTTGACAGCTATGACCATAATTAAACAACAACAACAACTTAGATTGCATATTTCTGTTTACATTTTTTATGTTCTGAACTTGTCAAGCACCAACAAAAATGAACAATCTTATATATATACATATATATAAATAGGAAAAAGAAGATTGTATCACAAATTTCTATTAATTAGAAACTGGATTTTTAAATTGACAAAATATATTCAACATCTTGCTTTCAAAGTTGTCCTACCTGCTCTGTCTCCCTGTACTTCAAGAATCTCGATGAGTCTGAAAAGGGTAACAAAAAATATATTTCAAGAAATCATGAATGAAAACCACCTATCTATATTAGAAAGATAGGACAAAGTTGAGATAAGAAGAAACTACTTATCACTTCCTAAAATAAATCCCCAAATAAAAATTTCTGGGAATGTAATTGTCTAATTCCAAAACTTCCAGACCAAATAGAAAATATCACAAAAGGATAGACAAAACTAGAAAATGGCTACTCAAAAATTTTTTAAGGTACCAAGAAGTCACAGTAAGAATCACAGAAAACTTGGCAGGTATTGATATGATCTTAGAATACAATATTATATGTAAAAAGCAAACTATAAAGGGTTAAAACAAGAATATCTTATTCTGCAAAACTGAATATAATTTTATAGAGAGAAAAAGGACTTTCAAAAGCATCCTTGATGAAAAAACTACTCAAAGATGAAGATACTTTGAAATGCAAACACAGTATTTAGATTTTATGCTGTTTAGTGCAGCACACACACATATACACACACACAAGCCCATACATATATCATATATAATATACACATATATAATATACATACACAATATACATACACATATATATATATACACATATATATATGTGTCTAAATGGTGTATACATACACATACACGTGGGTATGTGAGCCTTGTCTGTAAAATGAGCTGGAAAAGGAAATGGCAAACAACTCCAGTATTTTGTCAAGAAAACTCCTAATGGAATTATGAAGAATCAGACATTATTGAAAACACCTGAACAATAACAAATATATACTAAATAGCCTAACATCTAAGTACTTGAAGGAAAAGTTAGTCAAATTACAGGCAAAACAAACAGAACAGCTATAACATATGGGATTATCAATGTTTACCCTTTTCAGACCTAAACAAATTCAACAAAAAGTTAAACAAAAGCATTTAAGTATTTGAATAAAATTTCAGAAAAGTCAGAAATAGTAGATTTCTGGGGATTATTGAAAGGGAATAGTAAGGATTAGACATATTCTCAGATATGTTTCTCACATTTACAAAAATTGATCATGTGCTCAGTAATTTAAAAAAATACACATAAATGTGGAAAAGAGAGCTACTAAATACTGGATTTACTGACTGTAATAAGATCCAAATGACAATAACAAAGAATCTTTGAATAAAGGATTCAAATTTAAATTGAAACTAAATAATGTAATCTTAAAGAATTTGTGGGTCAAAGAATAAATCATAGAAATAAAGATAATTTCAAGCATAATGAAAACAATGAAGCAACAAAGCAAAGATTTTGAGATGAATAAAAACAGTCCTTAGGACAAAAATTTATATTTACAAATACTTATCAGCAAAACTAAATGAGTAAATAAATTGGCTATGCATCTTAAAAATATCTAATAAAACACTAAATCAAACTTTCCCAATCAAATGTCAAAAAAAAGTAATCCTGAAAATCTAAGAAGAGTTTGACAACATTGAAAGAAAACAAAAATAAAACATTGAGTGAATAAATACATTTAGGATGTGTTTAAAAATAAATAACTTAATATAAAAATAATTAATCTGATTTTAAAAGAAAGCAGAAAACCAAATTATTAAAATTGGAATTGCTAAGGAAGATTTGACAAGAGATGGCGAGGAGGAAATAAAATTATTAAAATGCCCACAAAATTTATAAATTAATAATTGGATTAACAGTTAAAATATAAAATATCCAGATTAACAGAATAAAAAAATGTGAAAATAATTTAATCTCAGAAAAAGAAAATGAATGAGCCATAAATAAATCCTCTCCCCTTGATTTCTGATTAGGTTAGTTTCTCTTAGTTTTCCACTTTTCTGACCACTTCCTCATCTAATATATGTAGAATATTAGGCTCTGAGGATATGAGTATGAAATAAGATTTTATTAACCCTGTAGAGTTTACAGTCTAATAGAGGAGATAATACTTATATACAAATAATTATGATACAGCATAGAAAATTATTAGTGAAAAAGTGAGATAATGATAAAATTCTATGAGAAATTTGAGGAAGGGGGAAGATTACTTTCAGTTAAGAGAATCAGGGAACATTTCTGGAGTCAGGAAGACCTGTGTCCAAATCTGACATTTACTAGCTATGTCACTGAGCAAATGACTCACCTCTGTATGCCTCAGTTTTCTTATTTGTAAAATGGGGATAATAACAGTATTTGCCTTAAAAGGTTGTCACAAGGCTCAAACAATATAGCATTTGTAAAATGCTTTACAAATCTTAAAGTACTATTAAATTCTAACTACTGTTATCATTATTATCACAATGATGATGATGATGATGATGATGATGATGATGATGATGATGATGATGATGAACTCATCTGCACTGGTATTCTAGGAAGAGTTGGGTTCCAACAGGCCGTGATTAGACTGGGAAGGAGGGTAAGTTGAGACCACTCCAAAGTAAGCCATACATAGAACTGTGACTACTGTTCATGTAGATGAATCATGAACTGCATGAAGATGTCAGAAAGGCATTTCCATACCTTATTCATGCCTTATCTCTTTTGATCATCACAACAACCCTCTGAGGAAAATCGGGTATTATCTCTATTTTTCAAAAGAGGAAGTTTAGTCTCATTGCATTTAAATAACTTGCTTATAACTACACCCAATGTAGGTTTCAGGGACAGAGTTCAAATCTCGTTTCCTCTTGACTCCAATTGTGACATTCCTTTTATTACACCAAGTTACCTATGTAAATTCTCAAGCATTGTCCTTCCAGAGGTGATATTATATGAAAGTACTATGGGGGAAGGAAGGGTTACGGGCAAGAAATTTTTTTAATTTTTTTTTTTTTTTGCTTTTTGGAGGGCAGTTGGGGTTAAGTGACTTGCCCAAGGTCACACACCTAGTTTTTTTGTTTTAAGTGTCTGAGGCCGGATTTGAACTCAGGTACTCCTGACTCCAGGGCCAGTGCTCTACTCACTGCACCACCTAGCTGCCCCCGGGCAAGAATTTTAATGACCAAAGGTGCACATTTTCTAGGAGGGATGGTCCTCTAATTAAGCCTGCTGCTTTACTCCAGTGTAGAGTGTGGTTCAACTCTAAATTGAAGAGAAAAATGTTGCCCTACTAAGACATCAATTACTATTTCTTTAAGAGTTCAAAATTTTCCCTGGAAGGTGAGTAAATATATACACTATGAAAAAGGAAGGCTCACTCTCAGTCTTGGTACGGTCCAACAATTGTCACCATGTCCTTGCCAACAATCTATTTTATTTAAAAACTTCCTTTAAAACTGCTAAAGAAATGTTCACCAAGTCAGAAATTCCTTGTTGCCTGGAAACCATTTTCACTTGGCCATTGTGAAGGCATTTAGGTCACCAGTGAATTAATCCCTTTGAAATCATAGCAATGTTGCCAATCACAAATCCTCTACTACCCACTGAGAATTGGAAATGCAATGTCTAATTCTTCATGTGTGGGGATCTTGAACTTAAAGGTCTGCTTTTAAAGAAATTCTATGGAAATAAGATAATATGATTTTATAATTAGAAGTTTTATGACCTATAACCAAATATTTCTTGCTCTTGTCTGTGCTAGTAACATCTGGGGGTAGAGAACATATGAAATCAAGTTGGTGTATGTGGTACTCCCACTCTAAAAGAATGTGGTACAGGATGTCTATATCTTTCTTCTAGATAAAAAAAAAACAGGAAAATATTGATTTAGTCCCATGGAATTAGTGGCTTTATTAAGGGAGCTACTTTCAAAGGTTCAGAGAAATACATTTCAAGTCATTTGTGTTTTAGGAATAGGAGGAAGATTCCAGGCTGTACTTTACATGCCATGCCGATATTATCGGCTGACCAAGAATCAGGCCATATTGATACAATGAGACTGCGGAAAAATGGCAGGCCTGCTTTTCAAGACACAGTCATATGATGGGAATTATGAGATCTTAGACCTGGAAGTTAACTCAGAGGTCAGGAACTACTATTACCTGTGGTTGAACCAGAATCCCTCACCCACATCCCAAACAAGAGGTCAATCAGGCTGTCCTTGACCTGGAGTAAAGGAGAACTCACTACATTTCTAGAGAAAAATTTTACTCTTGGAAAAGTCAAATTGTTAGGGAATGTTTCTTTTAGCAACTCTTAGTTCTGGTGCATACTAAGTAAGCTTTTTATAAATCTCTGTTGACTGATGGCCTATCCTCAATAGCCAAGATAAATGAATCTCCTTTCCACATAATAATCATTCAAATACTTGAAGACTATTTTTATGCTCAATCCCCAAATCTTCTCCAGGCTATACATCCCCAGTTCTTTTAGTTCCAAGTACAATGCTTTGCCCTTTGATAGAGATTACAGACCAGACCTGTGATTTCATCAATACAGGAATCTCCTTACTGAGGTACTGTTCCTACCTCCTTAGCAACTTAAAATCTTGAGAGAATTGCCTGTAGCACCGAGAGGTTGACTTGCCCAGGTTCACAAAACCAATATGTCAAGAACCAAGGACTTGTGGGTTCTGAGGCTGGCTCTCTAGCTACTTCACTAAACTGTCTCTCACTTTCCTTATAGTAAAATAAATGTTCATAGAAATTAATTAAATCTGACTGTTTCTTATAGTTCCTTTGTTCATGTGACATTGAAATGACTAGGGACTAGACTGATTATATTTTTGAAATATCATCTAAAAGGAATCTCTCTGATTAGTCTAATATCTCCACAGTGAAGCTTCCTCTCTCTGCAATCTCACATCACTGACAGGTCATCAATGACTTCATCATTTCAAAATTCATAGCATTGTGCATATCATAGCCTTAATTAATGTTTGTCAAGTGAATTTTTAGCTGATCATACTCTAGAACCCATAACTCACATGTAACACTGCCATCATTGTTATACACAAAGCTTGCTATCCATATGTGAAAAAAGAAAAATGAGTCAGTGAGTGAATTTGCTGATGTTCCCACTAAACATGGTTTGAATCCATAACTCTTTAGCAGTAGGAAGCCTGGGCAGAAAGATTCAGGAACAGAAGGTGTGAACTAGTCAAAGAAACAAGTGTGCTTTAATTCTGTCCATGGTTTAAATACATGACTTCACTCTTTCATGCTAGTCTCTAAATTTAAAAGTATGTCATATAGTTATAGTAAACAGTCTAAAACTCACTCAGAGTTTTGGTTAAGTTTTTCATGTATTATTGTACTGCTTTGCATTTATTAGATGGGAGAAATCACTCAGTACCGAAGTCATGGATGGGTTATAATCTATGACAATAGAAGGAGCAAGCAAGTTGAAACTACGTTGAAAAGGTTTTGAGTTTGGTCCTAATAGTAGACCAAGTCTGCTTTCTCAGTATCAGCCTAGGTAATACGGAAAGGCTCATCACCAACACAATGGTCATTATAGTAAACCCAAGAAACAAGGAGAAATAAATAATGACCTTCAACTCTGTGCTTTGTCTGATAGCATGATTGTCATCCTTTTTTGGATTCACTTGATGAATAGAAATTATTTTTATTCCCTTAATTTTATTTTGTGTATATTCCTATTTTAAAAATGTTTCTTGTAAGCCACAGATTGTAGGCTTTTGTTTTCTCATCTAATGCCAATCTTTTTCTTCATCTTAATGAATTGTTTAATCCATTCATATTTAAAGTTATGAGTCAGACTTAGTTTTTCCTCCATTTGTTTCTAATAATGGTTGTTTTTTCAAGCTGTGATTATAAAACTTGAAAAAATTACACACAAAAATTGATTCACCTATAGTTTAGGTGTTGCTATTCTGTTCATGGTGTCCCGGATTTGTCTCTTCACTGCTGCCTCCATAGATCTGCCTTTACCCCAGCTTCTTGGATACATTTAGAAAGAAGTTTCTACTGGTCTCTCTGCTGTCACGCTTAATGCCCTTGGTGATCACATTTATTTACTCCTCCAGCATTTCTCTTGTTAGGAAGTGTTTGTAAAGTAAATAACCTCTTTAGTTCTGGAATTCTTTCTAAAAATGTTTCAAAAGTCTATTTATTATTGAAAACCCATTTTTTCCCATTTATGGTTAAGCTCAGATTTGCTGGATGGGTCACTCTGGGTTGTATCCTGGGTACTATTACCCTTCAGAATACATTATTTCATCTCCTCTCCCATTTTCTAATGGATGCAGAATAGTCTTGCATTGTTTAAATCTCCTTTCCTTTTTATTTGGTAGTCTTTTTCTTGATATTTGCAGAACTTGTTTCTGAATTGAATTATTAGGTTTAACCACTATGTGTCCTGGAGTTCATAGTTGGGATTTTTTTCTGGAGGTAACCTGTGAATTCTTTCATTTTCTATGTTCATAAGTTCTGGTGAGGAGGGTTCTCTCCTATTATGTCCTGCACATCATGAGATCTTGAAAGTTTAAAGGTGTTTGTCCTGCCATGTTCTTCTGGGAGACCTATGATAATTAGGTTGTTTTTATGTATTCTATCTTCCAGATCAGTATGTTTTGCTGCCGTAATGAGCATATTTTCATTTTGTTTCTTTTGGCTTCTCTTACATTGTCTTTTCTTTCCATGTAGCTGCATCTTCAATCTATTATTCTCTCTTTTGTTTCTTTGGTGTATTTTGCATTGCAGATTTCAGTTTTTCTATTCTGCTCATTGCTTTTTTTTCAGTCCAGGACATAAATTCTGCTCTTATAATTCTCATTTCTTTTTTAAACTACTCAGGAACAGTGTGGTAGTTCCATGTTCCCTTCATATTCCAAAGTGTCTTTTGTCTCATCAAGAGTTGAATCATTTTCCTTTGTTTTGCAGGATTTAGTCATAGTTGCTTGAACTGGTTTACTCTATTTGTAAGCATTTTCTTCTTACGTTACTATTTTCCCTTTTGATTTTATATGCTTATGTTAAAGGTGTTTAAATTTTCTTCAACTTGAGATTCATTTTTTCTTGTAATTTCTGCTCCCACCCCCACCCTTATTTCCTCATATTCACTTTCTTACTCTGTCCCTTATGATGGTAATATCCTTGGGGATTAGATCTCAAGATGTCTCAGCCTTCTCTGAAGTTGGGCAAGTCTCTGGTCCAAATAACTTTTGGGTGGTCAGAACTGGTACCAGGTTGATGAATCTGACTACTTCCCTTCATGCTTAGGGGAATGCTAAATGGACACACACACACACACACACACACACACTCCTTACTCCTACACACACAGTCCTGTTATCTTGTCCCATTCCCCCTGTTCCTCAGTTTTCTGATCTAGCACAAACAGCTCAGAAAGCTGCCACAATGGTGCTAAAGGTTTGTCCCCTAGCACTTCAGAGTTTCATGCTGGTGCTATGGAGTTGTGGTGCCTATCAGGCTTTTGCTCCTGAAGGTCTATCACCTACCAAGCTGACTGGCTGTTGCTGCCAGGATCTCCACATCACTAGAAAAAGGGTGTGCAAAGTTGAGGTTTGTTGCAAGTCCCAATCCTTGAGTCAGGTTCCTAGATCTTCTAATATGGTCTTGTTGCTGGTAGTATGGGAAGTGGGGGAGGAGTACTGAGAACTCATATACAGTGAGCATAATTTCATGAATTTTTTTTTACCTTCTTTTGGATTCTGGGTGTCTTAGATCATATATGTCTTAGATCATATCATGAAATTGCTTTATCTTTATCATATAATTTATACTTGGATGGGGTTTAAGAGCTCATGGGTATCAGAGTAAGTACCTAGTACTCCATGTAGTTGCTCATATGATCTGGAAGTCTACCAGTCTTTATTTCTGAAACCACTTCCTGTCCCTTCCCTGGCACTGGAAATTGGCTAAAGGGGGTGGGAGCAGAAGCTACTGTTGATGAAAATGATGATGATAATAATGATGGTGATGATGATGATGACAGCTCACATTTATAAAGTACTTTAACGTTTGCAAAGTGCCTAACATATATTATCTAATTTTGTCTAGCTCATTTGTGTGCTAAAAATGATGCAGTTTGCAGACCATCCATAAATTCAAACTTGGCTATTGGTACTTTAAATGTGAGATCTTTATTTAATGAACAATGAGTGCATGTTCTGTTGGAGAAGTTGAATCATATTAATCTTGACTTTCTCACTATAAACAAAACCAGAGGAAAGAAGAAAGTTGCAACTAAATGGAAGGATTACTCAGAGGTGCTTCTTGGACAGGAAAAGAAAGGAGTTGGTGGAGTTGTTATTTTTCCATTTATGTCCGAAAGAAATAAGAAACAATTTCATGATGGCATTGGGTCATCTGGTATTGCAGGCCTCATGATAAATATTTGAAAAAAAGATCAATATGAAAATCATTGCTGCCTGTGCAACGTCAATTGTAGAAGATGAAAAAGTAGAGGAATTTTATCAAAAAAGCAAAACCTTGCTAAGATACTTCAAATTAGATCAATACGAAATGATATACAATGACTTAAATGCAGATGATTAAATAGCAACAACAAAAAAATGACTTGTCAAAGGGAGAAAGATGGTAACAAAAGGTCACAACAACTAAGAATTTAAACTCATTTATCAAATATTATGGAGATCTATGATGGAAAATTATGAATCTCATAAAGCAAAGAGAAGGAGTAGAAAATAAACCCTACTTAAGGAAAGTTTGCCAAGAGAATGAACTAAATAAGCAAATTCAAGAGCAATGAAAGAGAAAATGGAAAGCAAACAACAAATGGAAGAAAAATGGAAAGTATCTCAAATATATGTATAAAAAAGTATTTTAATTATCAAAGATGGTTGAATCATCACTCTTGAACTTCAAAATCACAGCTTAAATTTGTTTATAGAGGAGGTAGAAAAGGCACTACAGGGAAAAGAAACAAGAAAAGCAATCAACCAAGACTAAGCATACAGAGTGCCGCTATTCTGGATATGACCCAGTTGTGATGGTGTTGAGTGATTGATGTGCTAATCATATCTGGGGGGCATATATGTATGCATAATTTCTGAAAAAAGGCAGATAAGAGAACCTGCTTTCAAAATTACATGCCTGCTTTCAGAAGTATACAGATTTTTTGTGAGCATAGTCTACATGTGCATTTAAGGACATTGTTTTTTTCTTTTTTTTTTGGCTTTTTGGAGGGGGAAGATAGAGTAATTGGGGTTAAGTGATTTGCCCAAGGTCACATGGGTAGTTTTTGTGTTAAGTGTATGAGGCTGGATTTGAATTCAGGTCCTCCTGATTCCAGGGCTGGGGTTCTATTCACTGTGCCACCTAGCCACACCTAAGAACTTTCTTAATAAGGAGATTAGAAAGCAACCAACAGGTGTTGGAAAGCAATAATACAGAGAGGACCACATCCTTACTATCATGAAGTTAACTGAAAAACGGGGAGAATACAAAATGCCATTATATTGTCTGTTGATTATGAAAAAATTGGTTTTATAGAATAAAAGATTTATTTAAAGACTCTCTTCCAATAAGGTACCTCTCATCTATATTTCCAAATCTTTCAAAGTCCATCACCAATATAACAATAGAATTGACTTGCTGTGATCATAAACATTATCATGTGAAGCAAAAACAGAGAATTTCTATGCTTGCCAAAGGTGATGCCAATATGACAGAGGAGATCCAGCACAAAGTCCAAGTCAAAGAGTGATTTACTATGGATGGCCAGGTCCTCCACCTTTTTCTGTTTGTACAAGACTGGTTGAATTAAGCTGTGGAACTCTGCAGAGATGTCTGGGACAAGGTAATCATTTTCATCAGTAAAACAGGGATGATTCCAAGATTGTTGTAAAAACCAAATAAGATAACCCCCATATGCAAAGCACTTTAAGAACCTTAAAACAGTATATAAATGCTGGGTGTTACTATTATTTATAAACGTAATGTCCTATTCAACAAGATCATAGATTTATTTGACAGTATTTTTAAAAAAATGTTTGTTGAGCACATCCTACGTGCTAAGTACTGTGCTAAGAACTTAACGAATTTGAAATCATTTGTTCCGCACAACGAGCCTGGGAGGTCATTGCTATTGTTATCTCTCTTTTATAGATGGGGGAGCTGAGAAGGACAGGGGTGAAATAAGTTGCCCAAAGTCACACAGCTAGTGAATATCTGAGGCTGGATTTGAACTCAGGTCTTCTTGACTACAAGCTCAGCACTCTATCTACTATGCCACCTACCTGCCTCTTCTATTTGAGTAGATGAAGCCATTTCACCTTGAAAAAAATATATTTATAATTTTATTATTTTAAAACATCATCTAAATCTATGAGAACCAATGATGCATTATTATTATTATTATTTCTTAATGCTTTAATCTAGTTTCTTTCTCTTTGCATAAGGGCAGGTCTTACCTCATTGTTTTCAAATTAGCCAGCTCCTGCACATGGCCTTAACATGTGGCTGTGCAACTTCAGGTTGTGCCTGAATCCTCTCTTGACTAAGGCAGAATGGTCACACGATGTCACTTCACTTGAGTTTCCTCCGTCCTTATAAAACTAATCTAAATCTTATAAACCTAAATCTAAATCTAAATCTTAGATTGTTAGTTTGAGTGGGATCTTAGTGATCATAGAGAACAACGTACCACGTCAGATGAGAATTTCTACATTGTCAACAGGAAGTCACCCAGTCTCTGAGTACTGAATACTGAGGTCAGTACATTTTGGGCAGCCTCAATAGTTTGCACATATACTCTACGTACTTCTGTAGCATACACTGGGATATTCCCCTCTTTTACTGTTTATCTAGTTCTAGATGTGCCATAAGGAATGAAACCTAGAGGAAAAGCATAAGGAAAAGTGGGGGAAGTAATCTGTGGGAATGGCAGGTAAAAGAAAACAAAAAGACATGAGGCAAGAGAATAGAGGAAATTCAACATCTGGGGACAAGAAGTAGGCTTAATAAATAGTAACTGATGCATTGATTCATTGATTGATTCCCAACCTTTGTTACTATTTTCCGTGCCCTTTCTTAAATCTGTTTTTAAGAAAAATTGCCAAGGGGGCAGAGCCAGGTGGCTGAGTAGAAGCAGGAAATTCGATGAACTCCCACCACTCCAATAGCTGTAAAATATGACTAAACAAATTTTAGAGCTACAGAATCCACAAAGTGACAGAGAGAAACAAATCCTCTGCTGAAGCCAGCCTGGCAGGACGGCAAGAAAGGTCTGTCTCACTGAGCTGGGAGCTATACATGGTCCTGCATGAGCTGTGCCAAGCCCGGGGCAGCCTGACCAGTGGCTCAGAACTGGCAGAGCTGAATTCAGGATAGTGAATCACCAGCAGCTGTGGCAGTTTTCAGACTTCTCAACCCATAAACACCAAAGAGAAAGTGGGAAACTCTGTTGGAACTAGGTGATGGAAGAGTGCGGTCTGGTCCCTGCCCCTGGGATGATGGGTGGACGGGATGCAGCAGCCGCAACTGCTGTCCTGTGGCTGGCTCCAGAGTTCCTGATCTGCATGTCAAGGGGAAACCAAGCAACCATTCAGAGGATTGGTCTGCTTGGATCTTGGTTGCTGTCTTGCGCAGTGTACCTGGAATGAGAAATGCTAGAGTGCCAGAACTTGTGGTGGCTGTAGAGAGAGCCCTCCTCAGACCTCTGACAACATTTGTGAAAACCCCAGTGATTTGGGACAAAGCTCTCCACTCTGGAAGCAGACTTCTACCATGGCAAAGAGCTCAAAAGTCAAATAATTGGCTGTCAAGTTGAGCAAGCAGAGGAAGCACAATCAGATCATAGAATTCTTCTTTTGGGGACAAAAGGATCAAAACATGGAACCAGAAGGAGTCAACAAAGCCAAAACTCCTGCATCAAAAGCTTCCAAGAAAATTATGAACTGTTTACAGACCATGGAGGAGCTCAAGAAGGATTTTGAAAAATCAAGTAACAGAAGTGGAGGGAAAATTGGGAAGAGAAATGAGAATGAAGCAAGAAAATCATGAAAAAAGTCAACAGCCTGCTAAAGGAGACCCAAAAAATACTGAAGAAAATAACATCTTAAAATAGACTAACTCAAATGGCAAAAGAGGCTGCAAAAACCAATGAGGAGAAGAATGCCTTAAAAACTGAATTAACCAGATGGAAAAGGAATTTCAAAAACTCATTGAGGGGAATAATTCCTTCAAAATTAGATTGGAGCAAATGGAAGCTAATGACTTTACAAGAAATCAAGATACTATAAAACAGATCCAAACAAATGAAAAAAATAGAAGGCAATGTGAAATATTTCATTGGAAAAATCACTGATCTGAAAAATAGATCGAGGAGAGATAATTCAAAAATTGTTGGGCTACCTGAAAGCCATGATAAAAAAAAGAACCTAGAAATCATTGTTTAAGAAATTCTCAAGGAAAATTGCCCTGATATTCTAGAAGCCAGGGCAAAATAGAAATTGAAAGAGTTCACCAATGACCTCTTGAAAAAGATCCCAAAAAGAAAACTCTTAGAAATATTAGAGCCAAATTCCAGAGTTCCCAAGTAAAAGAAAAAATATTACAAGCAGCCATGAAGAAACAATTTGAATATTGTGGAAACACAATTAGGATAACACAAGATCTAGCAGCTTCTACATCAAGGTATCAATGGGCTTGTAATATGATATTCTGGAGGTCAAAGGAGCTAGGATTAAAACCAAGAATCACCTACCCCCCAAAACCTGAATATTCAGGAGGAAATATGGTCAATGAAACATAGGAATTTCAAGCATTCTTGATGAAAAAAAACTGGAGCTGAACAGAAAATTTGACTTTCAACTACAAGAAGCAAGAGAAGCATGAGAAGGTAAACGGGAAGAAAAAATCATAAGGAACTTATTAAAGTTGAACTGTTTACATTCCTACATGGAAAAACAATGATTGTAACTCATAAGACTTTTCTCAGTATGAGGATAGTTGAAGGGAATATAGATGTATATATACATCTATATGTTTATAAAGGAGGGTGTATGTGTGTATAAATACATACATGAATGTATATATACGTGTGTGTACCTATATACATAGACAGAGGGCATAGGATGAGTTGAATATGAAGGGGTGATATCTAAAGAATAAAATAAAGAGGTGAGAGTAATATAATGAGAGAAGGAGATAGGAAGAGATAGAATAGGGTAAATTATCTCATATAAAAGAGACAATAGAAAACTGTTACAATGGAGGGGAAGAGCAGGAAGATGAAAGGGAATGGGTCAATCATACTCTCATTGAATTTGGCTTAAGGAGGGAATAACATGCGCACTCAATTGGCCATCTTACCCTGCAGGAAAGCAGCAGGGAAGGGGACAAGAGCGGGGATGATAGAAAGGAAGGCAGATTGGGGAAGAGGGTAGTTAGAAGCACACACTTTTGGAAAGGGACAGAGTCAAAGTAGAAAACAGAATAAGTTGGGGGGGGGGGAAGGATAGTATGGAGGGAAATATAGTTAATCTTTCACAATGTATCTCCTATGGAAAGGTTTTGCATAACTATACATGTACAACCTAGACTGAATTGCTTATCTTCCCAGTGTGGGTGGGTGAGGAGGAAAGAAGGGAAAAAATATGGAAATCAAAGTTTTAAAAAGAAATGTTTTTTAAAATGTGATTTTTTAAAACATACAACTGGGAAATAAGATATATAGGCACTGAGGTATATAAATCCCAGTTTATGTTGTCCTACTACAAAGTTAGAGGGAGTATGGGGGAGAATATAAGAGAGAGCAGATTGGGGGAGGGGTATTCAGTAGGCTTGTTATTTTTTGGTGGGGTGAGGGGAAAGATGGGGAGAAAATTTATAACTCAAATTCTTGTGGAAATGAATGCTGAAAACTAGAAATAAACATAAAAAGCAACAAGAAAAGAAAAAGAAAACTTGCCACTCTTCCTATGATCCTTTAATATTTTGGGGGCTACGAGTGCAGTAGTCTTGTTGATCTATATGCTATCACTCACTTTTGCTGCATGATAGGCAGATCTTCCTTTTCCAAAAATATGTGTCCACAATGTCATTTACACTTCAATGCTATAATTTACTTATACCCACTGAAAATCTTATTGTTGCCTTTTGTTTTACTTGCACTTTTGATTCATCCTGGTTTATGGTATTCTATGATTTTAGCCACACAATATCACTCAAAGAATATCAGTGTTAAAAAAGATAAGATTATATGGCAGAACATTAGCTCAGTGGTATTTCCCAAACACAATCCAGCCTAATTTCCTCCCCCATTCCCATTCACTTCTTGTCTTAGTTCATTATTCAACTACGGTGTTCATCTAGGATGAGTATGCCAGCACTATGCCTACTTTTCCATGCCAGATACCTTAAGTCTACCTACCCAACTGTATCAATAATGAGATATTCACAACTCACATGATGGTTATGAATATGTTGGTATAGTTTTGGATCACAAAATATAGCAAACTCTCCACATGGAAGGCAGAACCAAGGTCTTTATTCAGAAACCATAACACTGAGTCCCAAAACCA
>CM053596.1:84000964-84050489 GCA_028646575.1 Pseudocheirus occidentalis | reverse complement strand
TTTTTAAGGTGTTATTTTCTTCAGTCAGGTTGTTGACTCTTTTCACAATTTTCTTGCATAATTCTCATTTCTCTTCCCAATTTTTCCTCCACTTCTCTTATTCAGTTTTCAAAATCCTTCTTAAGCTCCTCTATGGCTTGTAACCAATTTACCTTTTTCTTGGAAGCTTTCGGTGTGGGAGTTCTGACTGTGTTGTCTTTCTCCCCTTCCTTGCTTTGATCCTTTTTGTCCTCACGAAAGGAATCTAAAGTTGGGTCACTGTGTTTACTTTGCTTCCTTTGCCTGTTCAATTTGCCAGTCAATTACTTGACTTTTTTTTTTTTTGCTTTTTGGAGGGCAGTTGGGGTTAAGTGACTTGCCCAAGGTCACACGGCTAGTTTTTTGTGTTAAGTGTCTGAGGCCGGATTTGAACTCAGGTACTCCTGACTCCAGGGCCGGTGCTCTATTCACTGTGCCACCTAGCCGCCCCAATTACTTGACTTTTTGACCCCTGCTTCCAGAGGGGAGGGCTTTGTTCCAAATCACTGGGGTTTTCATAGCTTCTGGAACTATTAGGAGGCCACCATCTCTTTAGCCCCCATCAGCTTTGACTCACTGGTCACACACCTCAAGACCACCACCCAAGACCATGATCCTTATCCAAGTAGGTTAAGGCAAGAACAACTAGCCTCCAAATGATCACTTGGGCCCTCTGCAATCTGCAGGCTGGGAGTTCTGGAGCAGCCGTGTGGAGGCAGCTGCAGGGCAGCCTTGCTGCTTCTTGCCCTGGGGGCAGTTGGCCAGACCTGCTCCTTTCCCCCAAATTTAGCTGAGTTCCACTGACCTTTCACTTTGTCCTTGTTTCTTATGGCTTCATAATTCTGGAAACTGCTGAAGGTGCCAGTGATCCACTCTTCTGAAAGCTCCAGCTACAGCTTGCCCTGACCAACCTGGGGCTAAGCTGCAGTTTCAGGACATATTGGTTTTGGCTGCCAGCACTCTGTGATGAGCTCTGCTCATCTGCCTGCTAGGCTGCCATCAGCAGGAGATGTTTTTCTGTAATTTTATGGGTTCTGGAGCTCTAAAATTTGTATAGAGTCATATTTTATAGGTATTTGAGGTGCTTATGGGGGACCTGTGGAGTTTTCCTGCTTCTATGCTGCCATCTTGACTCTGCACCAGCCTATGAAAACATTTGTTACCTAAATGCGTAATTGAAGGAAATGCTAAATTCCAGGTAGAGTTCAATAGAAATACAGATGCAATTTTTATCCCATGCAAGTTCATAGATCCTTTGAAATCTATCCATGGACCCAGGATAATAATTCCTAAATCACAGGCTGATAGGATAGAAATGATCAAAAGAGCATTAATATTTTGTGCTTATGTTTTTTCTGAACTGCATACAAGTATAACTCAGTGAAATTACACATTATACACACACTCACACATACAGAGTTAGCCATTTTATTTTTTCTTTTCTTTTTGTTAAGATTTTTAATTATGTCCTTTTATCCAATTCTGTGATCAAGATCAATGTCAGTGTGATTTGAAATGTTTTTTACAGTGTAGTACAATTCCTTTTTTATTTTTATAGTTTTATTTTATTCTTCCAAGTTGACAAAAATGTATCTTCTTTTCCTCCTACCCCTATCCCACTGAAAAAAGGAAGGAAAAACAAATTCTCAAAAAATATACAAATTCCCACACTGGTCATGTCCAAAATTTTTATGTCTCAGTCTGTATGCTGAATCAATCATCTCCCTGTCAAGACATGGGAAACATGTTTCATCATGAATTCTTGGAAACAATAGTTGGTCATTGTGTTGATCAGAGTTCTTACGTCTTTCACAGTTGTTTATCTTTACAATGTTGTTATTGTATAAATCATTTTCCTGGTTCTATACCTTCTATTCTACATAAGTTTATAAAAGTCTCTCTAGGTTTCTTTGAAACCACCCTCTTCATTTTTGTAACACAGTAGTATTACATTATACTTATATGCAATAATTTATTGAATTATTCCTTAGTTAATGAATATCCCCTTTATTTCCAGCAATTTGCTACCACAAAAAGATCTGATATAAATATTCTTGTACATACTAGTATTTTTCTTCTTTATTTGATCTCTTTTAGATAAAGGCCACATAGCAGTACTACCTTTGGGTCAAAATGTATGCTCGATTTCAAAACTTTTAGTCCTACATTGGTTTCTAGAATTACTAGACTAGTTCAGAGATCCACCTGCAGTGAATTAGCATACCTGTTTTTCCACAACCCATTCAGAATTTGTTTTCCATTTTTGTCAACTCTGCAAAACTGATTAGTGTGAGGCAGAACCATAGAGTTGTTTTCAGTTTCATTTATCTAATTGTTAACAATTTAGAGCACTTTTCATTTGGGTACTGATAATTTGTATTTCTTACTCTGAAAATTGCTGATTTCTTATCCTCTCATCATGTGTCAATTAGGTAATAGCTCTCATTTTTATAAATTTGAATCAGATTCCTACATATATTGGAAATGAGACTTTCATCTGAAAAACTTGCTGCAAAGATTCCCCTTCCCCCCACGCCAAGTTATCTGACTCCCTTCTAATGTTAACTGTATTGATCTTGTTTGTACTTCCCCCCACCCCAAGTTATCTGACTCCCTTCTAATGTTAACTGTATTGATCTTGTTTGTGAAAAACATTTTTATAACAGTGTTTATAAAATCAGAATTGTTCATTTGAGTTTCTGTGATCTTCTCTGTCTTTTGTTTGGTAGTAAACATTATAACTATATATCTAGAGGTATTTTCTCCCTTGTGTCTCTAATTCATTTATGATATAAACCTTTATGTCTGTATCAACAGTGCAGTATTCACAATGCCTATGGTAACTATAAATATGCTGATATAGTTACTAATCACAAAATGTAACAGACTCTCTACATGGGGGACACAGCTAGAACATTTTTTCAAATACCAGAAAACTGAGTCCCCAAACCAGAAAGTCAAAACCATCACAGTAGCTACAGAGTTGGCACACACAGTTAATGCAGTAAACACCCACATTCTCAAGCCTTCAAAACAAAACAGGCTACCTCAGGCAAAGATCATCCTCTCATCACTCATAGTAACTGCTCAATGTCCACACAGATTGCTCCCAGCAGCTCCACTCCTGTAGTTCCTGTCTGGCAGTCCTCAGCAAGAGTCCTTAGCAGAAGTTCTGGCTGACTCAACAAAAAGTAGTTCAGCTACTGCTGCTTCCAGTCACCATGCTGGCTCTAGCCAGGCTCCTACTTGTCTCTGGCTCCTTCCTGCCCCCTTCCTGCTAAGTCAGCAAGTTCAAGGGGCATGGAAGATCTTCATGTCTATTCTATGTACCCATTTGGAGCTTATTTTGTTATACAGTTTGAGATATTGGGTTATATCTGGTATCTGCTTTCCAGTCTTTCCAGCAGATTTTGCCAAATTCTTATCCAAATAGTGGAGATCTTTGGGTTTATCAAATAAGTTATTGTGATTATTTGCTTCTGTATGTTGTATATATTTTGTTCCTCTGATCAACCTATTTTTAATAGTAAAAAATAATTTTGTTTATTAATGTTTAGATTATGATTTGAGATTTAGCACTGTTAAATTCCCCCTACTTACCATACACTTTTCAGTATTTCCTTGGATAGTCTTGAAATTTTGTTCTTCCAGTTATATTTTTAAATTATTTTTTTCTAACTCTAGAAAGTAATTATTTGGATTTTTGATTGGCATGATACTGAATAAATTAATTTAAGTGGTAAAGTCATTTCATCATATTGGTTCAGTCTACCCATGAGCAATTAATATTTCTCCAGTTATGTAAATCTGTACATATTGAATAAAGAGTGTTTTGTAGTTATATTTACATAGTTGTTGTGTGTTTCATGGCAGGTGGACAGCCAAGTATTATATATTCTGTTATTTTAAATGGAATTTTGCTTTTTATTCCTGCTAGGATTTTGTTGGCAATATATAGAAATGCAGATGATTTAAGTGAATTTATTTTATGTCCTTCAAATTTGCTTAATCTATTATTTGTTGTAATTAATGTTTAGTTGACCATTTAGGGTTTCCTAAGTAAACAAGCACATTATATACCAAAAATAAATTATAAATCTGTTTTCATTTTATCTATTTCTACTCTCCACAATTTTTCTTATATGATTGTTATGGTTATTATCTCTAATATGATTTCAAATAGTAATGATTAAAATGGATGACCTTGCTCTGCTCTTGATCTTATTGGAAAACATTCTTGTTTAATTCCATTACATACAATGCTGGCTCTTGGTTTTAGCTACATATTGTTTATTCTGTGTACTATGCATTAATACTTATCTTAATATTATAATACTTTAAGGAAAGATCCTATGTTTTTATAGAATCTAGAAATATTCTTATTGTATCCATGACATAGATTCCTGTGTTTACTAATATTTCAAAAATCTCTCTATATATGTTATCTGTGACATAGAAAGAGTCTTGTGGTTTCTGGTATTTTTTAAAATAGGAATGTATGTTGTGTCTTATCAAAAGCTTTTTTTGAATATTGTCCAATGATTTTAATGCTTTTGTTAGTAATATATCCTATTATATTGATAGTTTTCCTAAAATTAATTGGATCAGACCCCTTCTTCCTCCCCCCTCTTTTTCTTACTACCCTATTATTGTCAAGGATACCACTATTCTCCCAGTTAACGAGGCTCATCACTTAGGGTTCATACTCAACTATTCACTCTTTCTTGTCTCCCCCTCCCCATATTCAATCATTTGTCAAGTCCTATTGATTCTGCCTTTAACTTCCCTAATATGTGCCACTTTCTTTCCTCTAGTTTTGGTTCAAACCCTCATCAACTCCCAACTGGGCTATTTAAAAACTATCTGGTGTGGTTTTGTGCCTCAAATCCCTCCCCACTCCAATTCATCTACAATTCAGCTGTCAAACTGATCTTCCTAAAATACAAATTTGATAACGTTTACTCCCCCACTGCTACCCCACCCCCAACAATAACTGAAGTAGCTCCCTATTACCTTCAGGATCAAATATAAAATCTTGTCTTTAACTTCTATAACCCTTGATTACTTGACCCTTTTCCAGCTATGCAGTCTTCTTATCTCTTACTCCCATCCATGTACTCTGTGATTCAATGAAAGTGACTTTCTTCCTTTTCTTTACACAAGACACTCTGTTGCCCCACTCAAGGCATTTTCACAGATTTTCCCCCATGTTTAGAATTTTTTTCTGCTCTCACATCTTCCTTTTATATTCCCTGGCTTCCTTCATCTCTTAGCTAAGGTCTTACCTTGTACAAGAGCATTTCCCAGTTTTTCTGCATCTATTAATTTAATCATGTGATTTTGTGATGCTTAGTGCCTACTGAGATAATTTCTGATTTATGCTATATATATGTATATATATATATATATATATTGTAAATAATCTTGTTTGTACATAATTTTATTCATGTTATCTCTCTCATCAGACTGTGAGATCTTTTAGAACAGGGACTATATTTTGCCTTTATTTGTATTATCTGTGTTAGCATCATAGCTGGCATATAGTAACTACATACCAAAGAATTGAACTGACACCTAATAATAGACTTAATTGTTCTTTAAATATTCATCTGGTTCTGTTTTTTGTCCTCCCTTTTGAAAATTCTCTTATGGCTTGTTCAGTTTCTTTGTTCTGAGATTGGGTTATTCAAGACTTTGATGTTTTTTTTCTGTCCTATTAAAATGAACCTTTTATAGTTTCGTAAATATTCAACTATTTCATTAAAATGATCTGTTTCATTGTCATAAGTAAAGTACTTTCTAATAATCTTTATTTCTTTTACATTTGTTCTGAGTTAATCTTTTTTCCATTTTTGATACTGGTAATTTTGTTTTTTCCTCTTATAAATCAAAGAAGCTAATGGTTTACCTATTTTTAAAAAGCCTCATGTCCAATTTAATTTATTAATTTAATGTTTTTATATCTTATTTTAAAATTCTTTTTCAAGACTTCTATTTTGATATTTTATTGACTTATTAAATATATTGGTATTCTAGCTTTTTAAAAAGGTTTATACCTAGTTTGTTTAATCTGTTCTTTCTTTCTGATATTGGTGAATGTTTTTTACAGTAATACAGTTTTCCCTAAAGACTACTTTGGCGACATACCCTAAATTTTGATATGTTATCTCATTGTTATTATCTTTAATGAAATTGTATGCTATTTCTAGGATTTGTTCTTTAACTCATACATTCTTTAGCATTAAGCTGTTATGTTTCCAGTGAATTTTAATCACATTTTCAGAAGCCCTTTATTGAATATAACTTTATATCATTGTGGCTCATAAAATATGTATCTAATATTTTTATATTTGTGAAATTCTCATCTCTTAAAACATAGCTAATTATTATAAATGTGCCATATGCAGCCTCATCTGATGTCTAAGATTTTTAGGGGGGTCATGGCTTTTGTGAATTCCAAATAATTCTTAAATATATTTGTTGACCTGTTTTCCTTAACTTGTTTTTAATATACAGAAATATTTTCTTCTATTTTTTTTATATTTTAAAATTCATTTTGATCTTTCTTATTGTAAAGTGGACCATCCTGACTTTTTAGAATTCTGGTCCTAGAGTCAGGAAGACTTGAATTCAAATCTGGCTTCAGATACTTATTAGCTATGTGATCCTGGGCAAACTACAATCTTTGTTTGCCTCAGTTTCCTCACCTAGAAAATGAAGATGATACTAGTATTTACTTCCCAGGGTTGTTGTCAGGATCAAATGAGTTAATATTTGTAAAAGGAAAAAAAAAGCTTACCACAGTGCAGGTGCTATAAAAATGACACTTCTCTGTTCCTTTCTCTTTCTAATATTTTCTCCATTGTTTTCATTAAGATTTTAAAAATCATTTAAACTTTTAAACAATGTTATTTCATTTCCTCCCCTGGGAATTCTTCTTGAATTTGTGGCCTACCTGTGTTTTATTTTAAGCCTTTGTTTGTAAATATTTCAAAGCTGATGTTTTCTTCTAAATTTGTATCTTTGAATATCATTGTTGCCACAATAACTCTTCATTATGGAATTCCTCCTTTGTTTCCTTATTTCTTCAGCCTTACTTCCTGACTTTGGACTTTCTATCGGTGTAAGGCTCTTTGCTTTTCTGGAGGGATTGTCTTGAAGCCCTACTTGGTCCTATTTTATATATTCTTGGGTACCACTTCTTCTTTCTCTGATTGTTATACTATTCCTGGCTCTCAGGAGTAGCTCAGGCTAGGGACACACACAATTTCAGTGCATCAAGCTGTTCTGACCCTGGCAAAGTATGATCACTGCCTTCCTGGTTTTAGCTCTGCAAATTCTTAACCTGAGTTTGGGTCTAAGCAATGGAGTTGTGGGCTTTTCCCTAGTTGAAGTTCCAGGAAACTGTAGTCATCATATTCACTGTCTTTCCTATCTTTGTCCTTCACACATTTAATTGGCATGAAATCTATCCCTTCATATAAACCATTAACCACAATTTAAAATAAATAGGGTCAAGAACAAAGCCTCTAGCATTTCACAATGCACCTCAAGCAAACAATCACATAGTCATTAATCAACCCTCTTTGGACTAAATCAGTTGAGCACATCTGATTCCTTCCATCTATTATTTGGATTCCTTCCAAATATTATTCCATTATTTGGTCCACATTATTAATCTTGTCTTAATGGATATTATAAAAGGATTGTCAGATACTTCCTGACTGAAATCCAGGTATGCTCTACCCATTGTATTCTTTTGATGGACTACTATCAGTGTGTTTTTTTAAAGAGTTTAATCTGATGTGATTTTTTTTTCATAATGAAGCCCTGCCAACTCACTAATCACGTATTCCTTAAATAAATGTTTACAAACCAGCTTTTCAATAATTTGTTCTTGAATTTTATCAGGAATCAAAGTCAACATCCTGGAATTTAGAGTATAAAAATCCTTCTCCTTTTTGAAACCTGACTCCTTTGTCTGCTTCTAGTTCTAAAATGCCTCTATTGATCGCTTCCAAAAGGAAGTTCTGTGGTAATATTCCTAAGATTCCGAGGTATCAGTCACAGAAATCAAATGCCCTGCACCCACTGAAGCCATGTAGGTGTTCTTTCCACTTCCTGAATTATCTTGGGTTTCAATAAACCATTAAAATATTTGCTTCATCCTTCCCAGCCTGAAGTTGATTCTTTTGTAGACAACAATGCAAAAATAGTTCAGTTTTACTTTCTCTTTCCCATCATTAACATTTTGCCATCCATCTCAAGTCAAATCCTGTCTCTTTCTTGATCTTCCTATTTCTTCCAACATCACTCTTTTTCTGTTCTTTAGAATTTATTACAAACATTAACTCCTCATGTATTAACCTAACCATTCTTAGCAAACTGTAGCCATCTTTTCTATTTATTCTCAGTCACTTCACCTCAGTTCCACCATTTTGATGAGTTTCTTTTAAATCTGAATTTCTTGTGCAGTGATGCTACTCTTTGAAATGACCTTTTCTTTTTCATCATCTAACACTAGAAACCAGAAAAAATTCCTTCATGGATTGAACATGATAATGACGCTTTCTAGACAGGATCATTATGAGGAACAGATGAGATAATGTGTAAAGCACTTTGCAAAACTGACTGCATGATATAAATGCTAGCTATTATTGTTTTGGAGACATTCCCTTCTTTTATGAATGAGAGAAGGAAGGAAATAAAGGAGATGGATGGTTAGGAGTAGATTGATTCATAAGAACAAGAATTTATCTTCCTTCCTGGTTTGTAATCTGTACTAGTAACTTAGTATTCATTTCATGCATCTGATCCATTAACCTGTAGTATTCTCCCATTCTGATAACACTTTGTTTTTCTTTCCTTTGTTGCATCCCCAAATGTTCTTCATCATGTTTCCTAGTCAGGTTCATGCATGTCCACACAGTTATTTCTAAGAGGTAGGCTCTAAATGTACAACCCTTTGCGATTATTTAATTTTGTTGGTCAGATGAAGTGAAAAAACCAGTTGAGTAAGAAAGAAGGTAAAGGAGAGAGGGAAGGAAATATGGAAGGAAGAGGAAAGGAAGGAAAGAGGGAGGCAAGGAGGGAAGGGAAAGAAAAGTTTAAAAAATCACTATCATGTTGATCTTCCTAAAATACTTCTTTTATTAACAATTAAAATTATTTGTTGAGAAGCTACTCTACCCACAGAAGGGTGTCACTGATACTAGTAATACAAAAATATGAGACATGGCAGCAGCCATTAAGGAGCGAATAGTCTAACTGGGAAGGTAAAACTAAAACATATGATACAATAGCAAGCAATACAAGAGTCTGTGGTGCTGGGAACATGTCTACCAGCTGGACCAACATGTTCCCCTGGGAAGCCTTCTCCTGTTTTCTTATTTGTAGAGATGGTTGTGTTATTCTTTTTTTTCTTCCTCAAAATCATGTAATGGAATGTGGTAGTTTACTGAGTAAAGGTCAAACCCTTCTGTTCTTAAGTCTTCCAAATGTTTTCTCCCAGTGTACCTAACTCTTCTATGCTCTAATCCAACCAATACTTTCCTACCTCCATGTTTTTTGCTTTCATTATTGTATATACTTGGAATAACTTCTCCTACCGTTCTTGAATTCCTAACTGTCCTTTAGAGCTAGAACCAAATGTTGCCTCCTCCTTGAACTAGTCCTTGATTCCCTAGTTAGAAATAAACTCCATCAGGTCTTACATATAACTTTATTCTGTAATCTTTTTAATGAAATTACAATATGATATTGTGCATTGTAGTCAGCATTTCCCCAACCAAACCCATGAGGGTAGGGACAATATCATAGCTAACATCCATACATCCTTCAGCGTCCATTTTTTGTGGTTCAGTTGTTTTTCAGTTGAGTCTGGCTTTTCATGACCCCATTTAGGTTTGGTTTTTTTGTTTTTATTTTTTTTTTGCCAAAGTTACTGTAAGGGCTTGCCATTTCCTTCTCAAACTCATGGAAATTGAAGCAAATAGGGCTAAGTGATTTGCCCAGGGTCACGCAGCTACAAAGTGTCAGGCTGGATTTGAACTCAGGAAGATGAGTCTTCCTGACTCTAGACCTGATACTATCCACTGTACCAATACAGTGATGTAAACAGCAGTCACAATAAACACTTGTTGAACAAATAAATGAAAGAATGAATCGTGTACTTGTAACCTAACACATGCCAAATATTCCAACAAGCAAAAATTGTGTCCCTCCTACTTCCCATGCCTCTATTTGAATATACTCCGGATATCTGAGGTTGAAGAACTGTTATTTTTCTTGCCTTAACAGCAAAGCTTCGTGCTTGATTTTACATTCTCTTGTTTTCTAATTGTTTTATATACTAAGAGTTTTAAGCAGCTGTAGTCAAGCCCATGTCATAGACACTTTGGTTTCTCTGAAAGCATTCCTAGCACATCACAGGTGTCCAATAAATGGTAGGAAATTGAAATAAATGGCCAGGATGATAAATAAAATGAACTCAAAGACAAGTGGCTGGCCATCTATCTTGGATGTGATCTGAGCTGTAGGTTTAGAGCTACCTCTTCTTGAGCGTCTGCCTCTTAAAGGTTACTGGATTTTTTATCTTATATACTATTTTTGACAAAAGATAATTCAACCATCCAACGCAGCCCATCTTAATTATATCTTTCTAAGACCTATTTTTAAAATGACAAAATCATGTGATTCATGTAGTGGAATGCACAGGAGAATGGGTCTTAGCTCTACCTCTAATTATCTGTGTGACTTTAGGTGAATCCCCTTATAGCTCTTTTTAGTTGATTTTTCTAGGATAACTACTCTAAAGGGCAGAACTCTCTACCTTGAAATTTTTCAGAGGCAAGTCTGATCAGTAGGATCACTTTAAATGATGGGTATTCAAAATCAAATTTGAAATTGATTTTCTAAAATCATGGGGAAGAGCAGTGAATTTGGATTCAGGAAACACGTTGCAGCCTAGAGTGTGCTACACAATAACTGTGATTTTGGAAGATTATTTAATGCTTCTTGTTCTGAATTCCTTAAAATATAAAATAAGGATAATACCATTCCCCTAATTTACCTCTCAAAGTATATTGAGTATCAAATGAGAATTTATGTAAAAGTATTTTAGAAAAAAAGTTGGTGAAACTAATGAAGAGGGAATGGTATGGAATCAGTCTCATTGGTTTAGAGTCAGACTTTTTAAGAGGCATTATGCAAATATAAAAGATAGTCATGAAACATATTGGGTCCATCCCTTTTTCTGGTTTCCTTCCTAAGGTTTTACAGAAATAATTCTAATGAACATGATGATTCAACTGAACTCGGAAAAGATAAAAAAAATAAACATTACTTGCCAAAGACATGAAAGTCAGGGTTCTAAGGGTTATACAGATTTTTTAAAAAAAACCCTTCATTAAAGGAGCTTATATCCTGAAGAGTCTGGGGAGAATGGGTGGGTAGCAGTTACATGTGTACAGATAATGAAATACAAGGTAATTTGAGAGGTGAGGGAGAGAGAAAGGGGGAAGAGAGAGATAGAGAAGAGGAGACCTCAAGTTGCTTACAATGAAATGAGGTGGACAACTCAGAAAAGGAAGCAAAAAATGGGAGGGATGAGAGCATGATGATAGAGTAGAATTCAAAGTCTGCAGCTTATGAAAAATGAGAAGTTTGCTGGACTTCTGAGTACTCTTTATATGGAGGTTTTGGGAGAAGTGTTTTGTTTCACCTTCTAGTCTTAATATCAGATGGGTAGAAGCTCCCGTAAGTTTTGATGAAGTGAGTATCAAAACAGAAACAATCTCCCAATGATGAATTTCCTACTGAATGGGCTTTTCCTGAGAGTGGGACTAGGGAGATATAATGATGGTGAAGTAGAATCCAAAGAGTGAAGCTACAAAGAGAAGCATATAAAGACCATCTCTATACTCCAGGAGCTTATATGCTAATGAGGGCAGAAAACAGGGAAGCTGGATTATGAGAGAAGGGAATGAGGGTACCCAGGAAAAGGTCAGGCAGTTGTTGAGGAGGAGGAGGAGGAGGGTGAGAAGTCCAGAAAGGGAGCTGATGTATAAATGAAGTAAATTGTGGCTGGGGCTATGAAAACAGTGGTCTGGGCAAGGGAGTCATGAATCAGGGCATCTAAGTTTCAGATGAATGCTGAACTGGCAAAGGTAACTTTCAAAAGGAGTATCATAAGGACAGTATAAAATTTTTTTTAAAGTACATTGTGAGCTGGGGTAGGGAGAAAGAATAGAAGCCCTCAGGCTTTACAAAACAGGAGAGAAGACCTAAAAATGGCAATGTTTTAGTTGGGCTAAGAAATACTTATTACTCAGACTATAATATGCAGTTGGATAGACAACCCATGGATCCTGTCCATCAGTAAAATATCTTGGACAGACACAGAAAATGTGTAGTGAACTAAGCTTGAATGGATCAAGAGGAAAGTAGGTAGGATTCCCTTAGAGAAACTGTATTTTTAAAAATTAATTCTAAACTTCTCTTTGGAACAGGGAACCATTTAAAAAATGCTAGTATACAGCAGTGACATATGCTTGTGAGTCATGGTATACCATGATCTCTGAAGAACTGAACTTAAGGATCACCCAAAGGTCAATGGAAATATACGTGACTTGTATGAGTGGGTTGAAACATATTATAAAGAGAGAATCACATTAGGGAGAAGATACAGACTTCATCAAAGAAGTCCTTCAGAAAAAGAGACAAACCAAGCACATGTCAAGATGGAGAAATAAGGGAAGTTGAGGGAGGCATTCAAAATATCAGGTGACATTTGGGAGGCGGTGAGCTTTTATGAGGTAATGGATGACAGTGACACAGGATGGGAAAGTAGGGGTGGGGTGTGAGCTATCCCTGGAAGGAATATTTCCTTTCTAATGGAAGGAACGTCCATACGAATGGGGTCATAGCTCCCTTGGAGTATTTGTTATAAAAGGAGAAGAAAGAATGTTCTTATTCTGTGGAACACCATGAGTAAAGGTACAAAGATGGATAAGTCAAGGCATATTCCCGTGACAGAGTTGTCCAGTTAAATTAAAATGTAGAGTGAGAGGGAGGAATATTAGAGTAAATATGAAGGGCAAGATGACATCAGATTGAGGAGAGCCTTAAATGTCAGATAATGGAGGGTGAAATTTAATCTTTGGACAACAGACATCAAAGATATCTGGCAGTGGAATAGCATAACAAGATCAATTCTTAAGAAAGACTTGTGCTATAAGAAATGGGAAAGAGATGGACTTCATAATTACCCAGAGAGGCTTATACAAATTGATGCTAAGTAATAAGAGCAGAACCAGGAAAAATTTGTACACAATCACAGGCATATCATATATGTGATGACCAGCCCTGATGAACTGGACTCTTCTGAACAACGTACAGCTATAAGACAACTCTACAAGTCTCAGGATGGAAGGAGATATCTACCTTCAGAGAAAGATCTAGAAAGACCGGAGTTTAAATGGAGACTGAAGCAATACAAGCTATCGTTCTTTTTCATGTTTGCTTTTCTTCCTTTTTTCCCCATTGTTTACTCCATTGGTTACAACCCTTCTATACAACCAAACTATTGTGCAATGTGAAAGTATTTGCAGATCCTATACATGACTGCACACCACCATGGTGAGGAGAGGAAAGGGGGGAAGAAAATTTGAAACTCAAGGGATTGTGGAACTGAATCTTGTAAACTAAAAGTAAATAAACAAGCCAATGAAAAAAAAGCAAAGTAATCTGTAGTTTGATTCTTCAGGCTATTTAAGTTTCATGTATTAAATAAAGCAAAAATGTATTTTAATGCCTTACTCTTCAAATACTTATATTTTTTGTGTTTTTAGCAGGAGAATCTAAGCTTAGGGCAAAATTATATTTGCTAAAGTACCAAATATACACTTACAACTGTCTTTGCAAAATTTTGATGTCACAGAATCAAATCAAAAGAAGCCAAACTTTTTTGGTCAGTTACCTCTTCCCCAGATTCCAGGGAGGGAACATCTCTAAGATATTACCATGATATTCTCATAAAACTAAGTCTTTGATATATAGTGATGCTGATGATGTATGTGCATTTCCTTTATTTCATACTGCTTTGATAAAATTATTCATTGTTTCAGCTGACTTTATCATTGAGTCTTTGGGATTTTTCAAGTATAGCATCATATCATCTGCAAAAGAGACAGTTTTATTATCTCATTCCTTATTCTGATTCCTTTTATTTCTTTGTCTTCTCTTATTGCTGTTGTTAGAATTTCCAGTACAATACTGAATAGTAGTGGTAATGATGGACGTCCTTGTTTTACACCTGATCTTATTGGGAAGGCTTTATTCCTGTTGCAGATAATGCTTATTGATGGTTTTAGGTAAATGTTTTATATAAAATTAAGCAAAAATCTATTTATACCTTTACTTTCAATGTTTTTTTTGATAGGAATGAATGTTGTCCTTCATAACAGTTTTTTTCTGCATCTATTGACATAATTTGATTTTTAAAACTGTAAAAATAAAGACCTGACAGGGTATGAAGGATAAGTTGGAGGTAGAAGTGAAGGGAAAGTAGTACATTAGAGAGGGTATTACCACACACATGACCTGAAATAAGGTAGTGAGAAGATTAATATTTACCCTATATCACTTATTTATTGATCCTATGTACAAGTGATTTTGTCTTATTACTGTTCTTGTCCTGTAACTGCTGTAAGTCATGGTTCTTTGTCTCTGAACTTGATTTGAAGTTCAATGGACTGTAATGCATTAAATTTAAAAATCCAGTTTTCCTATCTCAAGGAATTTTACTAACCTTGGAGAATGTGTGTGAATAGATAAGAAGTTTGACACTAATATCTTTACTCCACCAAACTGACCCTCAAAGATGCCTGTTTGCTGTCCAAAAGACTGGGCCACTATCCCTTATCTGTGTTTAGACAACAAGAACTTCTTAGTCTCATGAGGAAGGGGTTAGGGGTCATTGCTAACCCTCATTACCAAACTTCCAAACAATCATTTTGTTACCTGCACCTTAGGTCTGTAATCAATCATGTTGCCCTTAATCACATGATGTCATTTACCTTGTTCTTTTCTTTGTTCTGTACTCCCAAAAACCTATAAAGGGAATCTATAATTTTGCTTGGTGTCTTTGGCATTAATGGAGGCAAGCCATCAACCCATTTATTGACAGTATCATTGCTCTGCTAACAAACATTCTGTTTAGGGATCTTCCTCAGTTTAACCTTTTGTTAAAATCCAATTGCAACACTGGGGAGAGTAAGAATAAGTAAGATGGGAGTCATGTTTGATTTGTTGCCTAGAGAGAGTCAAAAGTATAGGGAAAAGGATATGAAAGGAAAGGTGGCAGAAAGAATAGAATATAGCAGTAAGATTTCAAACAGGAGATTGCCCAATGACATTACCACTTATAAAAATAATAGTCAGAAGGAGTAATACATTTATGAGGAAGATCATGAACTTAGTTTGGACACAATAAGTTATAGGTGCAGGTGAGATACCTGGGCAATGTCATTTATGTATTTGTCAATATGGTGGGTGTGGAGCTCAGATAGAGATCATTACCAAATAGATTTTTTTAGCTATCGGCACAGGCGGAATTTTGAGCATTTTCCTTAATATTCCCCCTTTCCAAAGGAATTTAAGACATTAAAGTGAATAAGATTGCCAAGAGAAAGAAACTATAAAGTAAGAAATAAGGGACATTGGCAGAGCCTTGGGAAATACCCATATTATGGGTTAGGAGGAGGGCAAAGGAGAGACGAAAATAAAAGAGAGAAGGATTAGTAATAGAATTGGAAAGAGAGTCAAAAGAGCATGCATGGTATCTCTGGACCCAATGGAAAACAGTTCCCACTAAGAAGAACTGATCAACAATGTCACATACTACAGAAAATTCAAGGACATTGAGAACAGAGAAAGGGCCATAACAATCTCTTTACCCTGGAAGCTCACTCCTCCCATGGACTATTTTTCACAGTTGAAGTATGCTCCACTCCTAGGACCTCACCTCCTGTTTGGCTGGTTCCTCCCAGATCCTCCAATTTGAGGAGGAGGCACTGGTCAAAGATGTCTTTATCTCTCTCTAGGTTACACGGCTGACTCATCTCTAAAGGACTTTCCCATGACCTAGGGGCTAGGTACTTCCCTCCCCACCCCTACATTTCATTTCCCTTTTATATTTTGTCTTCCCCACTTAGAATATAAGCTGTTTGAGGGCAGGGGCTGTCTTTCTGTTTTTATTTAAATTCCCAACCACTATGCCTAGCACGTGAGTACATAATAAATATTCTTCAAATGCATAACTTTAAACAGGTTTAAATCATTGGGCTTGATAGTAAAAGATGACAGAGAAATGTAATTGCTCTAATAGAGTGAGGAAACAACTGGAGGACTTGCCTCTGAAATTACAGTTTCCAAAAGTTTCAGCAACATTTGATGCTCCAAGAAGTAAATGGAAAAAGCAGAAAAAACTGAATCAGAAATCTATGCTGCTGCATGGTCCTAAAGCAGAATATTACAGTAAGTTTACATTCTAGTCCCCAAAATATTTTTTAAGTTTGGTTGGTGCAATTTATTTTTACATCACTTTTAGACATAGTACTACCCTTCCTCCCTTCCAAGGTCTTCCCTTGTAGCAAAGAGCAACAAAAACAAGTAAAACCAAGATACTCATCCACCACATCTGTCAATGTATTCTGTCAGTAAAAGAGGCAAGTGCATTTCCTTCTTTCTTCTTCACATTTGTTGTAGATTATCCAACTTTCAGGTCTGTTTTATTGTTCTCATTTCTATTGATTTTACATTATTTCCACCAATTCATTATTTATTTATTTTAAACATTGTTTTCTTTTTTAAATTTCGAGTGCTTAATTCTCACCTTCCCTCCCAGGCCCTTCTTCACCCACTGAGAAGGCAAGTAATATTATAGTAAATATGCATATGAAATCATGCAAAACATTTCCACATTAGCCATTTTTTAAAATAAAGAAATGAAATGAAAAAACACTTCAATTTACATGGAGTTTATTCATTATCTCTCTGGAGGGGAATAGCTTTTTTCATCATGATTAACTTGGAACTGTCTTGGATCACTGTATTGATTAGAATAGCCAAGTCTTACACACTTGATCATTATTAGACATTACTGTTATTGTGCATAATAATCTCCTGATTCTTCTCATTTCACTTTGCATCAGTTCACATAGGTCATGCCATGTTGGCTTTTTTGAAACAACAACCCTCAACATATCTTATATCAAATAACACTCCATCCCAATCATATACCACAATTTGTTCAGCCATTTCCCAATTCATGAGCATTTTATTTATATTATTGTAGTCATTGTCTATATTATTTTCCCCAGTTTATTTTGAGAGTTCATACTAGTTTTACTGTGTTCCTAAAAATTCCTTATATTCTGGTTCTTATAACACAGAAATATTCCATTATATACATAACCCACAGTGTGCTTATATATTAATCAAATGATGCATATTGATTCTAATTCTTTGACGCCACAAAAGTGCTGCATAAATACCTTTATTTATTAAAGGTCAAGACCTTTCTGACTTTGACCTTCTTTATATATATATATATATAATGTTCAGTGCTGGGATCTTGGGCAAGTAGGTGTCCAGGCCTGGAGTCAGGAAGGCATCTTCATGAGTTTAAATCTAGTCTCAGACACCTATTAACTGTGTGGCCCTGGGTAAGTGACTTAATCCTGTTTGTCTCAGTTTCCTCATCTGTAAAATGAGCTAGAGAAGGAAATGTCAAACCACTCAAGTATCTTTGCCAAGAAAATCCCAAAAGGGTTCATGAAGAATCAGACAGGACTGAAAAATGACTCAACAATAAGCTGGGATCTCTGGGTCAAAGGCTAGAGAGTTTAATTGCCTAAAATAATAATTACCTTAAATTGCAATAATTTGCCTAAATTGCCTAAAAAGCATACTTTAAGGAGGTTCTCTGAATCTCAAAACCATATGTCCTATGTTCGAAGAATCTCCCTATTTGATCAAATCCTTAGGGCACTGTTGGTACAGTAGAGGGAAGGAGGGATAATCTGTTTCCCCATCCAAATACAACCAGCCTTTTTTCAGAGAGCAATTTGTGATAGCTAACTCTGTTTCATGTGACTAGTCCCAAATTTTGAAAGCTTGTTCAGCTGAAAATGACTAGAAGATCTTTGAAATTCACTAATATGTCTTCTTGAGCCTCCCCCACCCAATTGCTCTTTTTTTTAAAAATATTATTCTTGACATATTTAGTTTCTGTTTTGTTTTTGCACATTTTCCTCTCCCACATCAGTTCACCTAGTAGACCTCCCCTCCTGTAGCTCCCACCACTAAATGAGACTGGATAATCATACTGATACTTTTTGCTAGCAAAAAAGTACCATGGACCTGCTAAAATTACTTACCTCAGCCCAAGAAAGTTCCTACCATTTTAAATGAATTTTGAATAAAAGACATGAAAAGTTGCTTCAATGGAAACAGCAGTCAAGGCGAGGGTAGGATCTGCAGCCATGGAAACAGGCATTAGGGAAAGAGCAGCCTCTGAAATAGTAGCAGGGGGCAGCATCATCTCACTCTCCTCCCACTCAACCCAGATCCATTACCTCACCCTCGAATTCTCCAGGTTTTCATGTTTGGGCCATAATCTAGCAGTATGAACTATTTCTTGTATATACTTGCTGCCTACCCTATGCAGAGTTCAGTGGTAGAGATAGCAAAAAAAGAGAAAAAACACCCCAAATTAACCTTGCAGGACATTTGAGATGTCTGAGACCTGTTTCCACCAACTCTCCATTATGTATGGCAGTCTAAGACCAGATGGATATGGTCAATTGAAATTGAATCCAGATAGTTCTAAAGCATTCAAGGGTTACTTGTATTATTCCAGCCTTCCTCCTAAGCCTAACTTTTGTGAGAACTGCTAATAGGATATCCATCTTCCCTCTGCCTTTGGCATCTTTTTGGTTAAGATCAGATGAGAAAGTTTATAAGCAAGGAAATGATCCAAAAAACAGCTAGGTCATTGGACAGGTGGCAGTAATGACCTTAGATGATTGAGTCACTATCAGGTTTTCAGAAACTGATTATTTTTTTCATCATGGTTGGGAAGCTTTAATAGACTATGTTTTGAACCATTTAAAAATTATTTGTTTATTTATTTTTAGTTTACAAGATTCAGTTCCAAATCTCTTGAGTTTCAAATTTTCTCCCCTCCCTCTCCCCCTGCCCATGGTGGTATGCAATCAAGAATTGGATCTGCAAATATTTTCAAATTGGACATTAGTCTGGTTATACAAGGGCTGTAACCAATGGAGTGAACGATGGGAAAAAAGAAAGAGAACCAAACATGAAAAAGAACAATAGTGTATAGTTTGCTTCAGTCTCCACTTAAATTCTGTTCTTTCTAGAGCTCTCTCTGAATGTAGATATATCCTCCCATCCTGAGACTTGTAGAGTTATCTTATACCTATGCGTTGCTAAGAAGAGTCCAGTTTATCAAAGTTGGTTGTCACACATACGATATATCTGTGATTGTGTACAAATTTTTCCTGGTTCTGCTCTTCTCACTTAGCATCAGTTTGTTTAAGTCTCTCCAGGTGAATATGAAGACTGTCTCCTCCCCATTTCTTATAGCACAATAGTATTCCATTACATTCATATACCACAACTTGTTTATCCATTCCCCAATTGATGAGCATCCCCTTAATTTCCAGTTTTTTGCCACCACAAAGGGAGCTGCAATAAAATTTTTGTGCATATGAGTCTTCCTTCAACTTCTATGATCTCTTTGGGGTACAACCCCAGAAGTAGCATTACTGGGTCAAAGGGTATGCAAATATTTATAGCCCTTTGGGCATAGTTCCAGATTGCTCTCCAGAATGGTTGTATCAGTTCACAGCTTCACCAACAATGCATTAGTGTTTGAACCAAATTTTTAATCCTCTTCTATCTAGACAGAAATAATACCCCTTATATATGCTTCATACCTGCATAACATCTCTCAAATATGTCTCCTCTCCTCCACCCCTATAACCATAATCCTAGTTGAGACCCTCATTGGTTTTTTTCCTAGAATATTACAATAGATTTCTAATTGGTTTCTAATTTCTCTGCCTCCTGTCTTTCTCTACTGCAATCCACACTTCATTCAACCACCAAGGAGATTTTTTTAAAGTGTGGTTTTGACCATGTCTCCTCTTGGCTCAATAAATTTCAGTGGCCTGCTATGATCTTCATGAACATACATACATACATACATACATACATACATACACACACCCATGCATACATGTATATTTCTCTGGTTAGTATAGAAAGCCAATAACATGGTATTTTCCTACCTTTGAAGTATTCTTAGATTTTACTATCCTTCACAAACTCCAGGATTCAGCCACAGTGCTCTCCTTACTATTCCTCACACAGGACATTCTATCCAGAGACTCAGAACCTGTGGACCTTTTAGTCTCTCATGCCTGGAAGGCTTTCTTTCTCCCCACTTTTACTTCTTTTCTTCCCTGGATTCCTTGAAGACTCAGCTCCAATCCTACCTCATAGATTTCTGGGTCTTCTATCTCTCCCTCTTCCTCATTGCTCATGTGTCCCCTCAGAAACTACCTTCCACCTACTTCGTATGTATCTTGTATGTTCATAGTTATTTGTATATTGTCTCCCATTAGAATGTGAGCTTCTTGAAGGCAGGGAATATGTTTTAGTATTTTCAGCATTTAGCATAGAGCCCAACCTATAGTAAATGATCCTCATTGACCCACTATAAACTAATTGTTACAGACAGCTGTGGCATATTAACTTCATCCTTTCTGGAAATGAGTAATCATGCCATTGCTAAACACTGAGATCTCCTTAATAATACCAGTTTCACTCATCACCTGCTCTTCAGTACAAAGAGTAATTTACAAGGTTTAAGGACAAGTATCTTCTTCCTCTTCTGTCTCCACTATTATTAACTCCTTTTTATTCTACCCATTTACTTCTAAACACTGTCCTCTTCTATTATCTTATGCTACAACATCCCACCAAAATAGAATATAATAGAACTTTGGAACGAGAAGTGATTTTAGAAATCATGGAATCCACCATTGTCAGTTTAGAGAGAAAGCAGCTGAGTGGCAAAGAAATGAAGGGACATATTGAAAGAGAGAGAGACAGACAGACAGAGACAGAAACAGAGAGAGACAGAGACAGAGATAGAGACAGAGAGAGAATGAGAGAAAATTTAATATGTGCCAGGTAATGTGCCAAAGTATTGTGTATACCAATAAAAAGATGATAGATAGACCCTGTCTTCAAGGAGCTTTCATCAAAATGGGAGAAGACAATACTTAAAGAGGAGCTTGAAATAGGGAAGCTGGAAGGGAGGGGTAGATTATTCTAAGGACCATAGACAGCTCAATAAAGGAAAGCGTTTGGAGATAGATCATGTTCAAGGAATTGTAGGTCACTATAGCTGGATTGTAGACTATGTGGATGGTAGTAGAGTACAAAAAGACTGGAAACATAGGAAGGGGCCAGATTATGAAGGGCTTTAAGTGACCCAGGACTTAATAGGAGGTCACTGAAGCACACTGAGTGGCAGGATTATGATGTTAGCAAAGGGACTTTAGAAAAATCACCTTGGCATCTAGGTGGAGGTTGGATTAGAAAGGAGAGAGACTTGAGGCAAGTAAACCCATTTGAAAATTATTGCAATAGTTCAGACAAGTGTTGATGAGGTCCTAAACTACAGTTGTGGTTTTATGAGAGTGAAGGGGAGGTTTAGGATCTATAGAAAATACAGTGGGAAAGGGGAAAGGATAAGATTGGATAAAGAATAAGATATGTGGGGTGAGGAAGAGTGAAGAACGGAGGATGATACCAGTGCTGGGAGCCTTAGTGACAGGGTGTCTGAGTGGCAGGTGTTGGTATCTGGTGTTAACAGAGAAGTTCAGAAAACAGTGCTTGGTCCTCTGTACCAAGCCCTTTGCAAATGTTAAAGTTCTAGGCAAAAATTATTTCTCAGATGATAATCAGATGGAATGCCTGTGCAACCATTCTAGACTCCACTTTGCTTTTCTTTGGAAGTGCAGCAGAAAGAGAGATTGCATTCAGCATCCCAAACAAAACATCTCACAAGGTCATTGATGGCTGGCTGGGGAATTTCAGCAGGCTAAAGAGGAGCTACAGTGTTACATTTGGGCATCATGGTAAAATGTTCCTTTCAATCGTGTTTTATCCATTTGTTGACAGCAACAACAAATAGAATTAATATGGTACTTTTAAAGTTTGTGAAATACTTTAAATGTTATCTCATTTGGTCTCCACAACAACCCCGTGAAGCAGTTGCTTTTATAGTATCCTCAATTTATAGATGTTGTTGAGTCTTTTTGAATCATGCCCAACTCTTTGTGACCCCATTTGGGGTTTTCTTGGTAAAGATATTAGAGTGGTTTGTCATTTCCTTCTCCAGTTCATTTTTACAGATGAGGAACTGAGGCAAACAGGGTTAAGTGACTTGTCCAGGGTCACATAACTAATAAGTATCTGAGGCAAGATTCAAAGTCAGGTGTTTTTGACTCCAGGCCAAAAGATCTATCTACAAGGCCGCTACCTAATGCAATTTTTGCTGTGCTTGTGAAATAAATATCCTTATTAAGGACAACATGGCTAGTTATTTTGCCAAATGAATTCCCAGGAATAGGCTTTTGAATCTACGCAATCATATAAGATGGATTGGGGGCAGATGGGTAAAGGGATCCTCTGGCCAAGCTAAATATTTGAACGTACCAATCACAGAGGCATTAGAATAGGTGTAAATTACTACAGACTAGATTTCAAAACTGCTTCATTTAGCTACCCAATAATGGAAGTCACTTAAACTTCAGAAGGGCTTTGATTTGAATTTTACCCCAAACTTAAATTCATCTGAATATTTCAGGGTAAACTTTCTATTCTTCTGAGCATGCTGTGAATTGTCTTGATAAATGGTTCCCTTCACTTTGTATCTGTGCTTATAGGCTAAGGTGCACATGAATGCATTTTGACAGTTGAAACAAGATTTAAAAGAACAGGAAAATAAAGCCAAGGATATGTGGGGGGTGGTGTTTTATTTACCAAATTCTAAAGAAATGCTGTTATACTGAACCTGAAGTGTATCTTTCATCAAAAGATTAAACACTCCCACCTACATTTCAGACCATTCTTAGAGCCCTGTTTGTGGTTCTGATGAGAATTACCACCTTGATGCTATTTGCTAAGCTTCACAGCCTACAGGGGCATTCTTCTCATCATGTATCTTTTATTTCCTCTGCAAACATGTGAAACAATGACTTTTTTTTAAAAAAAGAAAAGAACAGAGTTTGCTTCTGTAAGGAGGTTTTGTTTGAAAAGATTCTGGGAAAAAATTAAAAGAAAAAAGTTTAATTTTTTTCCCTTGGTTAAATTGGCTCTTTCTCCCTCCTGCTTTTATAAATGACATCAATGTGGGAAGTCAACAAGACACAAAAGCCTTATGGGGAATTAGGCGAAAATGGGCCATTGCGAAGGTAAATTGTTAAATTATTGACAAAATACACCTCCACACTCCTACTACACCCCACACAGAATAATACTGCTTTATCTAAATATTTTTTTCTTTCTGGTTTAAATTCCCATGATGCCCTGATGCTTCTCCTAATAGAAGTGACTATGTGTTCAGATAAGAACTGTTGATAAGAGCTCTTGGTAATAGTGTAATAACTTCACAATCTCAATGCACTTTACAGATATTATTTCATTTGATCCTCATAATACCTCTGTCAGGCATGTAGCATAGATATTATAGTGTGTATGGTTAGGGGAAAAATAGTGGAAAGGATGTTGAATTTAGAGTCAGCAGAGATCTGGTTTTAAATCCTCCCTTTAACATTCACTGTGTGATACCGGGCAAGCTTCACTTTCCTCATCTACAAAATGTTGGTAATAATACTTGAAACACCTTCCTCATTCACCTATTATAAATAAAGTACTTTGCATATCTTAATGTACCATAGAAGCATGTCATTATTATTCCCATTTTACTGATGAAGAAACTGAGGCTCAGAAAGGTTAAATGTCCACAGTCACATAACTGCTTCTCAGTGGCAGAGTTAAGACACTAGATACAGGTCTTCTAGCTTCTAGTCCTATTGAACTATACCAGAATAGATCTGTCAGCAATAAGTTGTGTCTAAATAGAATTTTTGTAAATCAAATTGTATGCCATATGCACTCTAGGGTTTCTTATTATTGAAAGGAATTGCCACAGTATAATAAGAGGAGTTTTACAGCAGGAGTTTGGAAACTAGCTTTGCCACAGACTTGTCCTGTCAATTTGGTCATGTTCCTTTATGACTAATGATTTCCTTGTACAAATAATAAATAAAAAACTAGGAGAAACTGAAGTACTGAGGCAAGAAGATCCTACAGATTTGGTGAGATGGGATGCCTTATTAGAATGTGGCTATGAAAGACTATGCATTAGTTATAATGAATAGGATAGATAGATAAAAGGGGTGAAGCAATAACAGTATTGTGTATTAAGAAGATATATTCATGTGAGGAAATACAGGAATGAGAGGGGGAAAACATAGGGGAGAGTATTTAGCTGAAAAGGAAGGAATGTCCAGACAGAAGCAATATTACCATAAAAGTATACTACAAACCATCTGGACTGCAAGATGAAATTGATACAAAGTTTACCAAACAAATCAAGTCTGACCTAAAGATATGCTATGCTAAAACTAGAAGACTTCAATTATCCAGAGTTTTGCTATTGCTCTCTTTATGCCCAAAGAAGAGAAGCTAATATATTTTTTAAATTTTCTCTATCAATAATTTCATCATTGAAAAAGTAGAGAAACCAATTTTAAAAAGTTAAATTCTTCAAAAGAGTTTGGTTCTTATTCACAAAGAAGAACTGGCTTGGTGGAACAGAAGTGATGGAAAACTTGTGGGACTCTTTGGGATAAGTGACCACTCTATCTTAGAATTTGCAGTTCTAAGGAGAGGAAGAAAGGGAAGGTGAAGGAAACCAGGCATAATTGGACCTAAACTCCAAGTTTTAGAATAGTACATGTTAACAGATTCAGATAGAGAATCTAATAGCCTAAACATTATTTTAAAAAGCCAAGGATAAATCAGAATATATGAAGAGAAACAATTCTACAGTGAATTAAAAGAGGGAACTATTTTACTAATGATAACTAATGAACTCTTAGTTGTCAAATCCATTGACCTATTTTCTCTATCCTCATTCTCCTTGATCTCTCTGCAGCCTTTGCCACTGTTGATTGAACTTTCTGTCTTGACACTCTTCTCTCTATGGTTTCAGGATATCGCTGTCTTCTGGCATTCCTTCTTCTCCATTTCCTTTACTAGATCCTCCTCTAGATCATACCATCTAACCCCAGGCATTCCTCAGGATTCTGTCCTAGCTCCTCTCCTCTTCTCCTTCTATACCACTTCAGTTGGTGATCTCATCAGCTCCCATCATGATCTTCTCAGTCAGCACTAAATAGCCAAGGAGAAGTCTTTTCATCTTGACTCAAGGCTGGCTCTCAGCTTCCATGGTTACTCTTCCATGGTTCCAGCTTTTGTCCGAATTTACCCAGCTGTCACCTGGATTCAAAGGTAGGCAACTCTCAATTCCCTGTCCAGTTCCTCATATAGCTCCTTGTCCTGTTCCTTGTCTGGTTCCCATTCCATATTGAAGCTCACAGTGTCCAGTCCACCTCAAATCCTTCACAGTTTCTGTTTCTGAGAAGACAAAGCTTAAAAGAACCAAAACAACATTCATACAGATTCCCAGCCCATAAGCAATTCACTATTTACCTGTGAAATCAACAGAGACCCACAAACAAGGTCCAAGAGGTCAACACAAATCATCAGTAAAGTCCGAGGACCTCTGAAATCTTCATCCAGGACTTCTGTAAACAGACAACAAGAAAATCCTCTTTCAGGGCTTCTAGTAAGGTTCCAGGGATTCTGTACAAAGTGTAACAAACACAAATCAATACAGACAGACCAGACAAACAGAGTGCCAGGCCTCCACAGCTGTTCTGCTTCTCCATCCTGCTCTTTCCCAGCTTGGGCTTCTCCTTATCTATGGTCATTAGCTCTTACCTGTTCCACCCACCGTGGGGTTTACAAGTTCTGTTTCTTGACAAAGACTTCAAATAATCATGGGCCAGGCTCAAAGGAAACTTGAACTGAAACAAGGTGCTAAGTACTTCTTAGCTTGCCATTACACTTGCCTAAAGTCAGGTGGCTAGTAAGTGTTAAGTGTTTGAGTCTGGATTTGAACTCAGGGCCTCCTGACTTCAGGGCTGGTGCTCTATTCACTGCCCCACCTAGCCATTCTGGTATACATATTCTTAATGTGGAGAAAAACTTCTTGATAACCAGAACTCTCTAAAAGTAGATTCCTTTCTGTGAAGAGTATTCCTCCACCTTGAGATCTTCAAGTAAAGACTATATGACAACTGGTCAACTGTGCAAGTATACCAGAGGTCAGTTTCTTACTTTGGAATGGACTGGACCTCTGATAATCCTTCCAACTCAGATCACATGAGGTTAAGGAAATATGTCTTATACAAACTTCATAATCCCTTCAGTGCTGAAAATAATATTCTGTAATACAGAAAGAAGCTAATGTATGCTTTTGGTTGTTGTCATTGAGAACAAGTACAAAGAAAATGTTACTTTCCACATCATATCATAAAAAATGACCTTTGATTTAGCTTGCAGTCATTGATCTATAGAACTGGCCACTATGGGAAGCTGTGCCTTGGCAGGTTCCAAGAGTATTCAAACAAGAAACAGAAAACAATACTTTGCCAGCATGTGAAATGAACACTTTACATAGACCTTCCTCCAAAAACGGTAGTTGCTCATATAATCACTTGGCCCAGAGTCTTCTCAGCAAAAAATGCACCCCAATGAACAGGCATGTCTTTGATAGTGCTATATACCAAATATCCTGAGAACCAGGGAAAATGAAGGAAAAAGAGAGCAGGAAAAAAATCTAAGCCTTGAACTCCTCGAGAAACATTGTACTGCTTCTATACACATATTTCATAATCTTTGAGAATGCTATTGAAGTGGCCACCACCTCTATATCCTCATAATATCTCTCTAGACCTCTGAGGAGAGACCTGGTCTTCTGTGGCATCAGAATCTCATTCAAGAGATTCTTAACTAAGTAGCAGCTATAATTCAGTACAGATTGGCACATGTTGGGAACTGTGGAGACTGATGATGCTGTATTTAATATGATACTCATTTCTAAGCCCATCTGGGCAACAGAATATTTTTGAGGCTCTAAATTTGGTGAATCCAAGTAAATGTCACAATTAGAATTGGGCAGCCTGGGAAAGTCCAGGGCATGAAAGTGAGGCAGATTTTCAGGAGCAGGGCATGAAATCAGGAAGGTCCTAGGAATGAGGAATAGAAATCCATTCAAACAGGAAAGAGCACATCAGGGAAACATAGCAGCAACATGTATAAAGCATTTCTTCTCCACTGAAATCTGACTCTGTTACCATGAAATGACTTCCTTTGAACTCATTAATAACATCCTTATGGCAGTATCTGATTCCTTTTCTCACCATAGTTTCCTCTTTAACCTACCTAAAGCTTTTGAGACTATCATCTATTGTTTCCTTCCACATTGTTTATCTTCTTTTTCTTCTATGACATTAAACCATAGAATCTCAGATGTGAAGGGACTCCATATGTCCTGTTTAACCTGTATCTCGCAACAAGAAATTCTTTATATGGTGTTTACAAGTAGTCATCCAACTTCCATTTGAAGATTGCAATTGATGGGGAACTCCCAATCTCCTAAGACAGATCATCTCAATTTTAGCCAATAGTTAGGGAAAATTCCCTTACATTTAGCAGAAATCTGCTTCTGTGAAGGTTCCATTAATTACTTCTAAGTCTGTCTTCTAGAGATAAACAGCAGAAAAATTAATCTCTCTTCCATATACTTCTTCAAATATTCAAAGACAGCTAGTAACTTCCCCACCCTTTTAATCTTTATTTGTTCACTAGGTTAAAATCACAGTTTTACCTTTTTGGTCTTTTTTTTTCTCTATAAATTATCTAACCCACCCCAGTTCTAGATGCTGTATATTTCTTAATGCTTCCTAAACTGAAACAACTAACTAATAACAACAATATTACCTTGTCTTTTTAAAACTATAATGACACACTGATAATTCATTTTGAGCTTAACTTAAGTTTTACTTTGAGCTCTCATACTGCCAGACTTTTTTCATATGAAAAAATCTCGTCATACCTTCTCAGTCTTGTACTGAAGAAGTTGATTTTTGAACCTGTGTAGAAATGTATGTGTATGTGTGTGTATACACACACACACACACACACTGTAAGGAGGCATATATATGAATATATATAATAAATACACCAACAAATTTATTTATTAATTAATGTTAATAATAAATATAACATTAATAATATAATATTAATAATAAATATAAATTATACACGCACACAGAGGGGAACCACACTCTGTAAGGAGGCAGTCTCAGTTTAGGAATCTACAAGGTGGCAGAAAATCTCCCTGAACACTGTTTTCCTCTTTCTCTAAGCCTGAAAAAGCCAGCAGACACTGACTAAAACCCTTAAAAACAAGAGATAACTGGAGCAGATGGATAGCATATGAGACTACAAGGGCTAAAGGAAAGTGGACTGGTATCCATGTGAAGTCAGTCCTATCCCTCGAGAATTTATTTGGAACAGAGATTAAGGTCAGTGAAAAGTGAACTCTCTGACGCTGAAGGAAGCTTGGTAAACACAATATCAAAGGAGGATGGATTCAGAAAGTTAGCTACAGGGGAAAATAAGGAAAAAGAAACACTAAAATTGCCAGAGATCTCAGGAGATATAAAACTCAGAAAAATATCTACAGTACAAGGAGATAAATCAACAGAAAAGATACAAAATATTAAAAGGGCGTATGACTAAGAAGACATCTAAAAGACTGCAAATGTCTCTAAATAAATATTGCAAGACAAAGGGAATTGAAAGAAAAAACCCACCTGATGAAAGACAGAATCCCATGTCTTTCCAAGAGACCATGTAACTAGAGCAAGATGTTCCCAAGCATTTCAAGAAAGAAATGAAAATCTTGAGACGTTAGACAAGAAAAAAAGTAGGAAAAAATGTATAGTCTACAGAGTAGAAATAATTAGCAAAATTGAAAAAAGAATCTTGGATCCATAGTAGCAAAAGAGAAAAAAAAGAAAAGGATTATAAATACATTGAAGTTAATGACAATATGGAAGAAGAGAAGCAAAAGTAACAGCATTAAAATGACATGATCTTTATATAGGCAATGTACTAATCTTGAAGACTAGATACATAGAAACAATTTAAGCATTATATGCCTCCCAGAATAATAGGAAAAAATTTAAATATATAATGCAAGAAATAATGGGAGAAAATTGCCCAGAATTTCTGAATACAGGAAATCAAAAGAATCCACAGATTGACTTTTTCATATCCAACTAACTAAACCATTATCCAGTTTTATCTCAACATAACTACAAAGAAGGCATGAAAAAATCTTTCAAAAACACTTCAGTAATATGTCATTATTTTGAATATGCTGAAGTTTTTCTCCTAAAATCCCTTTTTCAAATTGAGGTATATTAAGTTTGCCAAATTCTCTTGCCCTATCAATCTACTTGCCCTCTTTTTTATTCAAGTAAGGGAGATCCATTTGTCATAATTAGTTCTTGACAAACATATTTTAGCTCTTAGTGATTGTTGCTCCTCTCTTTAAGAATTCACAATCCAGACTTATCATAGATAGAATTTTAAAAAGCCCAGCTCACTGGCCTATAGTTTGAGAAATTTGCTTTTTTACCTTTATTGAACAGTGAGACTACATTGCCTATCATTCATTGCCAGATTCTTTTGCTGGAAATAAAACAGATTGACAGAATAGATAAACCACTAATGCTCTAAACAATCGCCTTCTAAATAAATGTTTAAGGGAAGACCAGATGATTTGACTGGGATCATCCCAAAGAATAAGAGGCAGAACTGGAGTGTTAGGGTAGATCAAAAAGCATCCTCCACAGGGGTCAGGTGTAACACCTCCCAACTAGCATAACTCATTGTCCTTACTTTTTGGGGGGTCAGGATGGACACCTCCATGTAGGGACTGGGAAAAGGCAAGAATACAACCAGGCATATCAGGAAGAAGTCTTGAGTATGATGATCTTCAGATAATGGTAGGAAGGAGAAATCCAAAATAGACTAGGAGTCTTTCAGAGATCCATGCTGCAGTAAAGGTTTTTAAAGGGAAGGGAAGGATATTGGTAAGGCTATTCTGATAGACTTCTCACTCTTGAAGTAACCAATAGGAAGTTTCTAGATTTTGAGGAGGGATTTCCAGATTCAGACAAGGGGATAAGGCAGGAGAGTTGGTTTAGTAGACAGGAAGAAGGAGTTTGTCTGGAGAATAGACAGTCTTTTGCACAGACAAAGCACCATCTATGCTACTCAGCATTTATTTCTATCTACAAGTTATCCCAGTATTCCAAGATGTAGTTTTAAATCATTTGGTATAGCTAGATGCTTCTTCCTTATTTGAAGTTTCAATTTTGTTAACCACTTTTGTTCTAATCTTCCCAGTTGAAAGCTTATTCTTCTTTCTCATAGTTATCATAATTCTCTAAACTGCTTCTCTGTCTTGTTTGATGACTCCCATACAAATTCACAAAAGCTGACATTTCCCATAGCTCTCTTTTTGGCCAATTTATTTTCTATCCTTTAAATTTTGTTCTAAATGTTCTCATCTTTGGTTTTACAAAATTTGATTTTGTGATTATTCTGGATTCTTATATCAATTCTGTAATTTGATATTCAAAGTATTCTGAAATCTACATCATTACCAGTATATTTGTCCAGTGCCTGGTTTCCATATGTTAATCTGTCAGGCAGTTAATAAGGATTTATTAAACAACAAATATGTGCCAGGCTGGGTTCTAAGGATGCAAAAAAGAGGTAAAAAATACCCTTCCTTCAGGGAGTTCACAGTCTAATGGAGGCATCGATAAACAAAAAAAATTCACATAAACAAGCTATCTGTGGGACACATTATTGAAAGGGATGGTGACAGAATGAAGAGATGTTGAGAAACCTGAAGAAAGTAGTGTTTTAGTTAGGATTTACAGAAAAACAAGGAGGGGGGTGGAGCCAAGATGGTGGCATACAAGCAGGAAAACTCCATAGCTCCCCCCATAACTACCTCAAATACCTATGAAATATGACTCTAAACAAATTTTAGAGCTACAGAACCCACAAAGTGACAGAGAGAAACAAATCTCCTGCTGAAGGTAAGCCAGCAGGCAGACAGGAAGGGTTCATCGTAGCACACTGGCTGATCCATGCCCCTTGTGAATCCATGATTTGAGCCTCAGAGTGGCCCTAACCAGCAGCTGCAGCAGACTTGAGGGAGTGGATCACCAGCAGCAATGGCAATTTCCAGAATTATCAACCCATAAATACCAAAGAAAAAGTAAGAGGTCACTGTTGAAACTGGTGGGGGGGGGTGGGAGGAGGACCGAGGAGTGGGTCCATCCCCTGCCCCTGGTGCTAAAAGTGGCAGAGACACAGTGGTGGTGCAGGCACCTCCACATGGCTGCTTCAGAGCTCCTGGCCTGCAGATTATAGGGAAACCAAGTGACCATTCAGAGGGTAATCACTTTTGCTTTAACCTGCCTGGATCTGAATTGTGGTCTTGGGTACTGGTCCTGAGGGATGTGAACAGTGAGGCAGAGTTTGTGTGGGCTGCAGAGACAGTACCTTACTAATAGGTCTGATAGCTGCAAAAACCCTAGCAATTTGGGACAAATCTCTCTCCTCTGGAAGCAAAGTTTCATTGTGGCAAAGAGCACAAAAGTCAAGTAATTGAGTGGCAACATGAGCAAGCGAAGGAATCAAAGCAAGCACAGCAATCTGACTCTAGATTCCTTTTGGGGGGACAAAAGGGATCAAAGAATGGAATGGGAAGAAGACAACACAGTCAGAACTCTTGCACCAAAAGCTTCCAAGAAAAAATATGAACTAGTTACAGGCCATGGAGGAGCTCAGGAAGGATTTTGAAAATCAAGTAAGAGAAGTGGAGGAAAAATTGAGGAGAGAAATGAGAATGATGCAAGAAAACTGTGAAAAGACAGTTAACAACATGACTGAAAAAATAACACCTTAAAAACAGACAAACTCAAATGACAAAAGAGGTCCAAAAAGCCAGTGAGGAGAATGCCTTAAAAAGCCAAATTTGCCAGATGGAAAAAGAATTTTAAAAGCTCACTGAAGAGAATAATTCCTTCAGAATTAGATTGGAGCAAATGGAAGCTAATGACTTTATGAGAAATCAAGATACTATTAAACAGATCCAAACAAATGGAAAAATAAAGGCAGTGTGAAATATCTCATTGAAAAAACCACTGACCTGGAAAACAGATCCAGGAGAGATAATTTTAAAATTATTGGACTACCTAAAAGCCATGATCAACAAAAGAACCTAGAAATCATCCTTCAAGAAATTCTGAAGGAAAATTGACCTGATATTTTAGAACCAGAGGGCAAAATAGAAATTGAAAGAATTCACCTATCACCTCTTGAAAAAGATCCCCCCACAAAATTCCTAGGAATATCACAGGCAGGTTCCAGAGTTCCCAGATCAAGGAGAAAATATTACAAGAAGCCAAGAAGAAACAATTTGAATATTATAGAAACACAATCAAGATAACACAGGATCTAGCAGCTTCTACATTAAGGGATCAAAGGGCTTGAAATATGATATTCCAGAGGTCAAAGGAGCTAGGATTAAGACCAAGAATCACCCACCAAAACTGAGTATAATGTTTCAGGGGAAAATATGGTGATTAAATGAAATAGAGGACTTTCAAGCATTCTTGATGTAAAAACCAGAATTGAATTGAAAATTTGACACTCAAATACAAGAAGCAAGAGAAGCATGAGAAGGTAAACAGTGAAAAGAAATAATAAGGAACTTATCAAAATTGAACTATTTACCTGAGTACTTGGAAAAATGATAATTGTAACTTATGAAACTTTTCTCAGCAAGAGGATAGTTGAAGGGAATATAAATGTTTATATATATATATATATATATATATATATGTATGTATCTATATGCATACATACATATATGTCCATATAGGAAGGTATATGTGCATATAAATACATCTTTGAGTGTGTGTATACATGTGTACAGGAATACATAGAGGGCACAGGATCAATTGAGTAGGAAGGGATGATATTTAAAAAGTAAAATCAAGATGTGAGAGAATATAATGAGAGGAGAAGGGGAGAGACAGAATAGAGTAAATTATCTCATATAGAAGAGGCAAGGGATAACTGTTATAATGGAGGGGAAGAACAGGAAGCTAAAAGGAAATGGGTCAACCTTACTTTCATTGAATTTGGCTTAGGGAGGGAATGATATACACACTAAATAGGGTATCTCACCCTACAGGAGAGTAGGAGGAAAGGGGATGAGAGGGAGGATGATGAAGGAGAGGGCAGGTTGGGGGGGGGAGGGTAGTTAGAAGCACACACTTTTGAAAAGAGACAAGGTGAAAGTAGAAAATAGAACAAGTGGGGGGTGGGATAGAATAGAGGGAAATACAATCAGTCTTTCACAATATATCCACTATGGAAATGTCTGGTGTAACTACACATGTACAACCTATATTGAATTGCTTATACTCCTAGTAAGGGAGAAAATCTATCTGGAATTCAAAGATGTAAAATCAAATGTTAAACAAATTATTATTACTATTATTGTTATTTACATGCAACTGGGAAATAAGATATATAGGCACTGGTGTAGTGAGATCCGCCTTACCCTAGTGGAAAGTGGGAGGAGGGATGGGGGAAGATATAGGAGAGAACAGATTGGGGGAGGGTGTATGCAGTGAAATCACTGTTTTGGGGTAGTGGGTAGGGGAAAGATGGGGAAAAATTTGTAAGTCAAAATCTTGTGGAAATGAGTGATGTAAATTAAAAATAAACACAAAAGTTAATTTGAAAAAACAAACAAACAAGGAACCCAGCAGGAGGAGATGAGGAGGGAGAAAATTAACATTCTATGTATGGACAACAGCAGGAGAAAATGCCCAGAGCCAAGAGAAAGATGAAGTGTCCTATTCTTAAAATTTTAAGGAGGCCTGTGTCACTGTATCAAAGAGTATGCTTCTGGGAGTAAGGTTCCAGAGCTAAAGCCCAGCAAGCAAGCTGTGCCCTGAGCTTGGCATAACATTTCTTTTGCATTCACCCTCTGCCATAGCAAAATCCCAGAACTGTTTCACATAATTATCATATTGCTTTGACCAGCACCAGGTGTTCCCTGAGCTTGGACAAGCACCTGCAGTCTGGTCATGAAACCCTGCTATGAATCAGACTTGTCTCATTGTTGCTGTTTCCCATCATTGTCAAGGCTACAACTCATTGTGTAAACATTGGTATGAGTATTGAGACTTGTCCATACTAAAGAAAGTCCCCCCACTGGGGAGTGGGTGGCACATGTGTCCAGTTTATCTCCTTGACTGCAAGCTGTTTCCCTCAATATATAAAATAAATTTCTTTTTAAATTTCTGCACAGTTGTTCTTCCGTGCTCTGTTAAGCTCCAGCCTCGCCACAGACCAAGAGGTTTGGCCCAGTTGACAGATATGAGAAAGCTGAGAAGGAAGGAGGGGGCTAAGGGCTTTGAATGCCAAACATAGCATTTTGTGTTTTCTTTTGAAGGCAATAGGGAACCATTGCAGTTTAATGAATGGGTGAGTGTGTGTGTGTGCGTGCGCGCGCGTGTGTGTGTGTGTGTGTGTGTGTGTGTGTGTGTGAGAGAGAGAGAGAGAGAGAGAGAGAGAGAGAGAGAGAGAGAGAGAGAGAGAGAGAGAAAGAGAGAAAAACTACTTTAGAGACTGCCTGGATGATTACTTGTAGTAGAAAGAAACTTGAGGTAGGTAAATACACCAACAGGCTATTGTAATAGTCCAGGTGGGAGGTAATAAGCACTTGTACCAGGGTGCTAGCAGTACCAGAGGGAATTAAAGTGTATATTTGAGAAATGTTACAAAGGTGAAATTTACAGACAAATTAGACATGGGAGTAGTGAGAAAGAGTCCCTCAAGGTACATGTAAAGCAACGGATGGAGGACATTTTCAGGGAATGATCAGGCCCCTCTTTTGGAATCACTATTCATTTTTTCAATTACCTTTGACTTTTCCCTCTCCCTCATCTTTTATATCCAATTAGTTGCCATATTTTCTCATTTCAATCTCTGAAGTATTTCATAAGTTTGTCTCTTCCTTCTCACTCCCATCTCTTGGGGTTGTTATGAGAAAAGCCATTATATAAATATATGTTAACTATTCCTTCAGTGCCTCATCAAGGTATGAGTGTGACCTGAGATTCTCAAAGGCTGTATCATCAAAATATAAGCTATAACACATCCTTCTAGACTAGTATTGCCTTTAATAATTGGCCTACTAAATGCATGCTATTGAAGAATAGCATAGAAAAACCCTGAAAATTTCTAAGCAGGGTCATCATTTTGCTTGATGATAACTTTGGGGCCAATGAAATCCTCAAAGACTATGTACCAGGAATTCTGATGTGTGTTGGAAGTCAGTAAAATACAGAGAAAAGAATACTGGCTCTGGGACCAGAGAACTTGTGTTCAAATACTGCCTCTGGAATTTCTCATATGTGTTTTTTGGGGAAGCCATTAAACCTCCTTGGACCTCACTTTCCCTATCTTTAAAATGTGGAGGTTGGACTAATTTGCCTCTAATGTCCCTTCCAATTCTAGATCTATAATACAGCAATCAGCACAGGGAATACCAACATGGATTAATGAAAACAGGAATCCCTTTCTTGTTCCAACCTTGACTCTGGCAATTCTCCTGACCCTTTGCTCTGATCACATCAGACCATAGCTCCAAATGCTTCCCTAGCTCCCCATTGCTCGCTGAATTATATATGACTTCCTTAGCTGCAGACAAAGGGCATGTATAAACCTTCATAACATTTTCAGATTTATCTTCCTCTAATTTCTAATCCTCTATTTCTAATCATGGCTTTCTGATCAGAACTCTTCTATAGATACTCCTTACTCTAGAATTCACAGTTCTTTATCTGGCTTCACACTACCTTTTTCAGCCTATGTCACACTAGTTAGCACCATGTTCTGACAAGATTTGACTACTTGCCATTTCCCACATCACTCGCTATACTTGCAACATCTTTCCCCTAACACTCAAATTCCTCACTTCATTGTGTTTCAAATGCTTTCTTCTCCATGAAGCATTTCTTGAGCATCCCTCTGTAGTCTAAAAGAAGCTTTCCATCTTAAGATTTTACTTGGCACTTTGTACCTTTCTCATGGGCATAAAGTTTGGATTTTATACAAATTTTTCACTTGGTAATCTAGTTATTTAAAAATACGTAGTATGAAAAGCATATGACATTCAAGCAGAGAAGAAATCTCATTCATCTTTATAACTTTAACACAGAAATCAGCACATTATCATATATATATATATATACATATACATATACATGTATATATATACATATATATGTGAAGTGCAATAATTGTATACTGATAAGTTTGTCTTGTTAAGTAAACTTAATTGAGGGATTTTGTGAAGTCATAGAACAAAACGTCTCTGTGGAAATCGTGCAATGGGTCACTCAAAAAGCAATGGAGAATTGCATGAGGGCATGTGAGGAGACATAAACATGGCACTAATATATTAGCAACATATTTGACAACTAGGTTGTATAGTGTACAGAATGCTGGACTTAGAATCAGGAAGATGAGTTAAATTACTGTCACAATATGGACTAATTCTGGGAATGAGATGGGATATATAAAGTTGTTTGTAAACAGTAAAATATTATATAAATGCAAGCTATTATTGTTATCACTAAGAATAATTTTGTTTTTTACAGTCATTTCAGTCATATTCTATGTTTTGTGACCCCATTTGGGGTTTTCTTGGGAAAGATGCTGGAGTGCTTTGCCATTTCTTTCTCCAGCTACTTTTTCATATGAGGAAACTGAAGCAAACAGAGTTAAGTAATTTTCCCTGGCTCACAGAGTTAGTAAGTGTCTGAGACCAGATTTGAACTCAGGAAGATGAATATTCCTGACTCCATGCCTGATGCTCTATCCATTGTACCACCTGGCTTCCCTAAGAAATAATTATTCACCAGAAACCACATAAAGGATATCATTATCCTTGTACAACAGAAGATGAGATGGGGGTAGAGCCAAGATGGCAGAGTACAAGCGCAAACTTGGCATTGGCTCCAGCTCAAAATAATTCCAATACCTGTAAAAAATGACTCGAAGCAAATGTTAAAGCTACAGACCCACAAAGTGACAGAGAGAAACAAATCTCCCACTGAAGACAGCTGGCAGGCCAATAGGAAAGGTCTATTCCAGAGTGCTGGGAGCCCAGTGCAGTCCTGCAGAAGCCCCACGGTTCCAGCCATAGGGTGGCCCCAACTTGTGGCAGCCAGAGCAGACTTCAGGAGAGTGAATAACCAGCAGCTATGGCAGCTTTCAGACATCTCAACTCATAAACACCAAAGACAAAGTAAAAGGTCAGTGTGGAACTTTATTGGAACAGGGTGGGACAGAAGAGTACAGTCTGGTTGCTGCCCCTGGGGTGAGAAGTGGACAGAGGCTCGGCAACTATGCCACATGGCTGCCTCAGGAGCTCCTGGTCTGTGGATTGTAGGGGGACCAAGTGTCTATGCAGAGGGTAATTGCCCTTGCTTTAACCTGCTTGGAGCTGGATTGTGGTCTCGGTTGGTTGTCCTGCAGTGTGTGACCAGTGAGCCAGAGCTTGTGGGGGCTGTAGTGACAGCACCCTCCTAATAGTTCCAGCAGCTGCAAAAAACCCCATTGATTTGGGACAAGTCTGTTTCCATTCTGGAAGCAGAGGTCTACCTTGGCAAAGAGCTCAAGGGTCAAGTAACTAGCTTGCAATATGAACAAGCACAAACAGGCAACAGAATTCTTTTTTAGGGATAAAAAGGATCAAGGCAAGGAGAAAGTAAGAAAAATACAAATTGATTAGAGGCCATGGAGGAGCTCAAGAAGGATTTTGAAAATCAAGTAAGAGAAGTGGAGGAATAATTGTGAAGAGAAATGAGAATGATGCAAGAAAATCAAGAAAAGACAATCAACAACCTGACTGAAGAAAATAACACCTCAAAAATAGATAAACTTAAATGACAAAAGAAGTCCAAAAAGCCAATGAGAAGAATGCCTTAGAAAGCCAAATTTGCCAGATGAAAAAAGAATTTAAAGTTCACTGAATAATTCCTTCAGAATCAGATTGGAGCAAATGGAAGTGAATGACTTTATGAGAAATCAAGATACTATTGAACAGATCCAAACAAATGGAAATATAAGGCAATGTGAAATATCTCATTGGAAAAACCACTGACCTGGAAAATAGATCCAGGAGAGATAATGTAAAAATTATTGGGCTACCTGAAAGCTATGATCACAAAACAGCCTAGACATCATCTTTCAAGAAATTATTAGCAAAATGGCCCTGATATTCTAGAACCAGAGGGCAAAATAGAAATTGAAAGAATTCACTGATTGCCTCTCAAAAAAGATTCCTAAAAGAAAACTCCTAGGAATATTATAGCCAAATTCCAGAGTTCCCAGGTCAAAGAGAAAATACTGCAAGCAGCCATGAAGAAACAATGTGAGTATTGTGGAAACACAATCAGGATAACACAAGACCTAGCAGCTTCTACATTAAGAGATCAAAGGCCTTGCAATATGATATTCTGGAGGTCAAAGGAGCTAGGCCTAAAACCAAGAATCACCTACCCAGCAAAACTGAATATAATGCTTCAGGAAAAAATATGATCATTCAATGAAATAGAGGATTTTCAAGCATTCTTGATGAAAAAAAAAACAGAGCTGAACAGAAAATTTGACTTTCAAATACAAGAAGCAAGAGAAGCATGAGAAGGTAAACAAGAAGAAGAAGAAATCACAAGGAACTTATTAAATTTGAACTATTCACATTCCTACATGGAAAAATGGTCATTGTAATTCCTAAGACTTTTCTCAGTATGATGATAATTGAAGGGAATATATATGTATATATGTATCCATACATTTATATGTGTGTATATGAGGGTGTATGTGTATATAAATACATATGTGAGTACATTCGTGTATACAAAGAGGGCACAGTATGAATTGAATATGAAGGGATGATATCTAAAAAATAAAATTAAGAGGTGAGAGAGGAATTTATTGGGAGAAGGAGAAAGGGAAAGATAGATTAGGTAAAATATCTCATATAAAAGGGGGAAGAGAAAAGTGTTACAATGGAGGGGAAGAGAAGGAAGGCAAAAGGGAATGGGGCAACCTTACTCTCATTGAAATTGCCTTAAGGAGGGAATAATATACATATTCAATTGGGTATCTTACCCTACAGGAAAATGGGGGGGGGTATGGGGATAAGAGGGAGGATGATAGAAGGAAAGGCAGATTGGGGAAGAGGGTAGTTAGAAGCAAACATTTTTTTAAAAAAGGATAGAGTCAAAGGAGAAAATAAGAATAAGTAGGTGGCAGGAAAGGGTAGAAGGAAATATAGTTAGTCTTTCACAATATAACAATTATGGAAATGATTTGGGTAACTACACATGTACAACCTATACTGAATTGCTTATTTTCCCGGGGGGGGGTGAGGATGGAAGAGAGGAAAAATCTGTAACTCAAAGTTTTAAAAACAAATTTTTTTTAAAAAAAGAAAATAAGATGAGACATTCATGTAGCTTGCTTAAAAGATCTAACATCATTCCCCAATGGTGCTCGATAAGAAGACTAGAATACTGCAGCTGACTAGAAGCTTCCCAAGAACTATTTGGCAATTATTGGAGATAGAAGTTAAATAAAGTAGGTAAACAGGTTCTGAATTTATGTCACAGAAAATAATAATCAAGGCTTTTCTAAGGAGGGAATTAGACAACAAGTATCAACATCTTGCAAACATGACAGTACTTTCATTTTCTTTTGCAAAAGGCACTTACAGACTTTGACCTTAAAGATTGTATGTTGGGGGAGTGCAAAAATTAATATTTTATCCTTTTTGTTCTTTTTGGAGGGGGGAAGGCAGGGCAGTTGTGGTTAAATGACTTGCCTAAGGTCATATAGCTAGTAAGTGTTAAGTGTTTGAGGCTGGATTTGAACTCAGGTCCTCCTGACTCCAGGGCTAGTGCTCTATTCACGGCACCACATAGCTACCCTTGATATTTTATTCTTTACATTACTTTTGTTAGGCCTTTAGAAGAAAGCAGATTGGAATCATAGAATACTTTTGCTAAAAAGGACTTTAGAAATCATCACATCATTGGCATCCTACCTATGGCTCAAGACCTTTGCATATCCCAGAATTCAGTATGTTTGAGAAAAAAAAGATGTATTTATGTCTTCAAACAAACCCAATATAATGCAGAATATTATTTTTTTGCTCTGGAAATAGTAATTTATTCAGATCAGAAATTTCTGTGTACCATAAAGCCTTGAGTGGCATAGAGAGTTTAATCGAGTCACTCCCACTCCTATCCCCATCCCCATTCCATTCAGTAATCTTCTTTGTGCAAGAAACAAACCATGAACCCAACTCATCCAGACTCCCAAGTCAGCCCTTTATCCACTATGCCATGTTGACCCTCAATCGTGAAGTGAACAAAATAAAAAGTTAAACAGTTATAAAAATCTGTCTACAGGTTTGAAGGAAACCCAAACAACATGAACCACAATATCGTATAAATGCGCCCAAAGTTCATTGCCCAAAGTATATCACCATATACTCTGCTTCTATCAAAATGGAACATTAGTTATTCCCCACATGTATACATATAATCACAAACTTAGAAAACGTGCTTGCAATTGATTACAACTGTATGACCCTGCTGATCTTTTCTGATGGACAAAAGAAACAATGTCCATGTACATTAATTTTAACAATTTAGCACTAACTGCCTTTCGCTATATTTGCTTTGTTTTGCTGTGGTTGAAATCAGGATGTATCTGTGGTTCTGCTTTTTCCATTCATTATTTCATATCTCTTCCCATATTTTTGTCTTATTGACATTCATCATTCATTACAGTGGCATAATATTTCATTATACTCATATGCTATGATTTATTTAGCCACTCTTCAATTGTTGACCACATATTTTGTTCCTACAATTAAAAAAAATTAGTATGGATAATGCCACTGTAAATGTTTTTGTACAAATGGGTCCTTTTTCCTTTTCACTGTATAAAATTTTAAACTAAGATTGTGGACTCAAAGGGTATGAACATCATTACAATTTTAACTGTATTAAGACAGATCAGTTATAGTTCCCAAGCCAGTGAATTAGCATTCCTGTTTTCCCACAGAATTATTTTTTTATTTCTTTCCATCTTTTGATGAATATAAAATGGTAGTATAGAGCTGTTTCAACTCAAATTTATCCATTTCATAATAGTTTAAATACTTGTTTTATTAACAATTTGTAATTGGCACTTAATTTTAAAATTCTCTTCTTTTTGTTTGACTTCTTATCTATTGAAGGATAACTTTCATTTTCATAAATTTACATTAATTTACTTTCAATTTAGGGTATCATATATTTAATAGAAAGTTTATTTCCCACTTCTTTTCTTATTATTCTAAATGCTTTACTTTTATGTTTGTAGTCCCCTTTTTCATATTTGCAATTACTCCTTTTCATTTTTTATTTCCTTCTTTATGTCTGGTTAAGAATGTTTCTCTTGTACATATTTGTGAAAGATATAGGACTTCATCCTCAGGTTATTTTTTCCTGGAATGATACTTCATATTTTGAACCTCGATCCACTTTGTATTTATTATCATGTGCTTGTCTAGTACCTAGCACAGGCAGTACAGATGGACAGTGAATTGGTGTAAAGTTGAACAGGACAAAGTTGATTGTTTTGGGGAACTTGTTTTGACCCTAAACTTCTCATGACAAAGTTCATATTTTCAGTTTTAACATTTTACCAGTCACTGCCTTTGAATAAATAAAAATGTATAGCAGACAGAAGCCAAAGGAGATGAGTTTCATGGTGCCATATGACCAAGAAGTAAGTCAGAAATCTCCTGGCAAAAGAGGGGGGGATGACACTGATACTTTTTCGGTACTTTTTTTGATGCTGGGAGAAAGTGAGAAAGGCCCCCAGCATTTTGGAAGGACCTAGGCAAGAGTACTGACCACAGGATGGGTAGACCTGTGTGAGCTATGATCAGTGTTGTGGAAGGGAACTCCACTTTCCTCCACCCTTACCAATAAATGTGATCACAGATCCAGTAGAGCATTTGACTGTACTGTTACATGCTGTTCCTAAATTCAAATTAGTTGGACATCTATGTGGCTTTCTAAGTCCTTCACAAACTGACTCCTCCCTGGTCCTTATACCTTTCTATGGACGTCATGATCCAGCAAAACTGGCTGTCTTATTATTCCTTAAAAAGACTACTCTTATCTCTGTGTTCTTTGTTTTTCACTAGCTGTCCCCCATGCCTGGAATACTTTTCTTCCTCACTTCTGGCTTCCATAGCTTCTTTCAAACCTCAACTAAACGTCTCCCTTCTGCAGGAGACCTTTCCTGCTCCTCCCTATCTCTAATAGCTGCCAGTGCCTTCCCCTCTGCAATTATCTTTCAAATTCTCTGTATGTATTTTGTATAGACATACTTGCCTACATGCTGTCTCCCTCTTTAGAATCTAAGCTCCTTGAAGGCAGAAAGTGTTATTCACTTTCCTTGTATCACTCGTGCTTATTACAGTGCCTAACACACAGATGACACTCAAGAAATTTGAGCTGACTGACTTCATACTAGTCCTTAATAAATACTCTTTGACTGATTGATTGATTGAGTGGTTTATTATTTCATTTTATCAGAGAAAAAGGCCTGGGGGAAAGGAACACAAAGTAGGCAGGTTTTCTAGCTTAAGGAGGGAAATAGTTTACTTTAAAAGAATTCAAGCCAACATGAATTTATTAAGTATCTACTATGTACTTCAAGTTAGAAGACAAAAATGAAATAATCCACGACTGCAAGGATCTTATATTATTCTATTGGAGATTGGTGAGGCTGAAACCTCATGAACACAGATAAATAAATGAAAATTAATTCTATCCATGGATAGGGTTGGAAACAATTGGCGGGGGCAGTGGGGAAGAGGGGAAAGATCAGAAAAGGCTTTCTTTAGAAGGTGGCCGAATAAGTGGAAGCTTTATTGGAAATAGGGATTCCAAGAGATAGAAGCAGAGGAGAAAGGGAATTCTGGGGGGGGGGGTAGGGTAGCTGTGCAAAGGCAAAGAGGCCTAAGGTAGCTAAAAGACAAAGTTTGAAATGTCGTGCATCACTAAAATTTGGAAGCAAAACTATGACTAGATATATAGATGTGGTAGTCATCCACATGGAGAGGAGAATTAAACCCATGTGGGTTACCAAATGAAAGACTTGAAATCATCTATTTTGACTACATTCATATAGATTCCCATCCCACCTCAAACCTTACATTGATCCCCTTTCCTCTACCCTCTCAGCTGAGAATCTTATTTTACAGAAATATTTTCTAGTATTTTACAAAAAAAAAAATTGAGGCCTTTTGTAATGGTCTTCCTCTCCTCTCCTTTTTCTTGTCTTATATCACTCATATACCTTCTGCTGCTTGATACTGAAACTAGATCAAGTAAGGAGAGTCACGCATTTGAATATCACCTCCAGCCCTGTATAACTATGTGTCTGTCATAGTTAGCATCAACAGCAACATGTATTAAACATTTTGAGTGTGCCAGGCATGTGCTAGTCATTGGGGATACAAAGATGGGCAGAAATACGGTACCCTCTCTTGAAGAACTTATATTATAATGGGCAAAACAATATATAAAAATGTTTGTGTGTGTGTATATATATATATATATATAGTATATATATATATATATATATATAGCATAATTTGTTTATAGATAAATATAGTATAAAATGTTGTGTGTAAGAGAATACCAAGGAAACCAGTATGGCTGGAACATAGAGAGCTTAGAGGGCAGAGAATGGAGTCCTGCCTTAGTTATTTAGGTCCCATAACAGGGAACCCTGTGTAGACCTGGTTAGCTTGAAGAAACTGGGAGCCTAGAAAGGGGGTCACTAAAAGGTAGACAGAGGACTGAAGAAAGGTGACTAGAACAGTGGAGGGACAATATTTTCCCACTTCTTAATTCTGCTTAGAGGTTACTCTAACCCTGGCTTTCTTGATCATATATTCTATTCTACTTACAACTTAATTATTGTCTCTTGGATTTGTTTCTGATGTGTCTCAACATTCTTCGATTCACATTTGCATAAGCTTTATTTATATACTTTCATGTACATTAAGAAGTCTCTTTAAGAAGTGGTAAATAAATCTTCCTAGAAGAGAAAAATTGCACTTGTCAAATTTATAGGAAATAATTTTCAACCTTTTTCTTTGGGTCTGTGAGATAAAGCATTAAACTTATGAGGTTCTCTAAGGAAATCTTATTATTTTAACATTATTCCATGCTGTTTATCCTGCAGGGCTTGTTTTCATAGTCCAGGAAGAGTTGGATTTATTTCATTAAAATTCTCATTCTACAAAATACAGGAAATTTTATACCTGGAAAATTACCTGGAAGGCGAATGAAATACCAGCCTATCAAAGAGACCAGGGCACTTAAAAAATACACTCAAAGAAATGGAATAGAATGCCAGTTCGAATAACCTTTCCACACCTAAGAAATAAAATATATTTTGAATTTGACACATATAACATAAATCTGGAAAGTCTTTTAGACCCACAGACACCACTCTCCTTTTTCAATGATAGTAATAATGTATCTGACATTTATATGGCACTTTGAGCTTTGCAAAGCACTTGACATATGTTACCTCCTTGGAACCTCAAAAAATCACAAGTTAAAGTCCAACAAGTAACAATCACACTTTAAGGAGAACTCAGAGCCTCAGTTTCCTTAAGTGACTTGCCCTCAATTTTCTCCCTATTCCAATCCAAAGTGATTTTCCTAAAGTACAGGTCTAATCATATATTCCAATGACTCTTTTACCTAAAGCATAAAATAGAACCGTCCCTGGGGTAGTCTCCCTCCTCACTTCCACTTCTTAGCTTCCCTGCGTCCTCCAAGGTTCAACTCAGAGTCATCTCTAAGGTGGGGTGAGAAAAGGGTAGAAAAAAGGAGGAAAAAACGAAATTCACATGATAATTTTGTTGTATGTTTGAAAGGAATAGCAAGTTGTATACAGTAGATTTTTAATTTCATGTACAATCATCTTTTTTCTTGCACTATGTTATGGAAATTCTTGTTTTATCCCATAAAAATATGTTAATGTAATTTACAAAAGAAAAGGGGAAAAAGAAAAAAAGATTCTGTTCAGATCTCGCCTTCTGTAAGCGGCCTTTTCTGATCTCTATCATGCCTCTCCCCACTGCTAGCGCCTTCTTTCTGAAACTGCCCCCAATTTATACTATATTTATCTATAAACATTGTTTATATGTTGTTTTTTTCATTACAATGTGAGTTTTTAGAGAGTGGGGACCATGTTTTTGTCCATCTTTGTATCCCCAGTGACTAGTACCATGCCTGGCACACCAAAAGTGTTTAATAAATGTTGTTGTTGATGCTAACTATGATGCTCACGGCCACAGAGTTAGAGGTAGCATTCAAATCCATGAGTTTCCTTACTCCATATAGTTTCAGTATCAAGCAGCAGAAGATATATGAGTGATATAAGATGAGGAAGAGGGGAGAAGAGGGAGACCATTTGCAAATGGCCCCAGTTTTTTAATGTAAAATATGAGAAAATATTTCTGTAAAATAAGATTCTTAGCTGAGAGGGTAGAGGGAAGGGGATCAATGTAAGGTTTGAGGTGGGATGGGAATCTATATGAATGTAGTCAAAATGGATGGTTTCCAGTCTTCTTCATTTGGTAATCCACATAGGTTTAATTCTCATCTCCATGTGGATGACTACCACATCTATATATCCAGCCCTAGTCTCTCTTCCAAGTTTTAGTGATGCATGGCATTTCAAACTTTGTCTTTTAGCAACCTTAGACTCAGCTTCTTAAAATACAATTCATTCTCTCTGGCCAAGTGTCATGGGAATGGAATTTGAAGGTCTTCCCTGTCCCTTGATAGACCTAGGGGGGAGTCTGAAGCTTCCCTGCTGTGACAATAAACTCTGCCCCTGAGAGGCTGAATGTAGTCACATGGAACCTGTGGCGGGAGGAGTTTGCTGAGGAGGAGCAGAGCCCACAGAGAAGTTGGTAGAGAGTGTGACAGTTGGAGACCGTTGGAGACAGTTGGGGACAGAGGAGCTTAGGCAAGGAAATAGAAAGATTTGTGAGTAAATATTGATCTTGATTTGTGTATTGGTTTGTGGGAAGGCTAAAGGATGCTGTGGCTCTCAGCATTATTATGACTTCTAAATATCGTTGGTACTTTGGCTTACTGGTTTTGGGATTTGATTTTCTGGTGTTTAAATAAATCCTTCAACTTTATCCTCTATCTGGAGAGTCTGGCATGTTTTGAATGTATCCCACTGAGTCTATGTGGTCTAAGAGAGAAAGACCCTGGTATTCACTTAGCGACTGCATGAGAAAGTTGAAAGAAGTAATGAAAACTGCTATCACGGCTGGAGATCCAGATACATATCCTGAAATCCCCTTAGCAGTTTCTTAGCAGAAATATCAACATATTTCCTCTTGCTTATGAACATGTACTTCTAACTTTGTTAATTGGCGAAATAGGGAACCCACTTTCAGAGGTGCCGGATAAGATTTCACAGATTAGTGACTTAGGAGAATGGGAAAATGATAAATTTCCTTGTGAGAGGAAAGTAAATGGCCAATGGATTCTAAGACAGAATAGATTGCCAAGAAAAGAATTGTTTACTGCTCTATTAAGAGCAGGGGTTGATTTTGGGAAAATTTATGGCATTCCAACTAATGAACTATATAAAATGTACTGTGATAAAGCGCTTAATGTCAGATGGAATAGAGAAGTAAGAGCTGCTCCTCCTGCTTCTCCTGAACCATTGTATTCAAATTCATCACACTTTCAGAGAGAACAGGAAATTGGCCAAGCTTCAGCTCAGATTAAAGAAGTACACAGAAAAGATTGCAGATCCCATATTAATCTGACTATACATTGGAAAAATGGATCAAATACTGTAACCAGGGCCTTGTTAGATGCTGGGGCAAATACTACCTCATTTATGGGAGCCCTGATAAGTTCAAGCATGGAACTCCTATTACCATCACAAGACTAGGAGGGGCTGAAATATCAGCCAGACAAATCAAATTAATGATGAAAATTGGACAATTACCTAAGAAAGAATATGCTGTGGTTATTGTACCCATTCCTGCATACATCACTAGAACAGATATATTGAGAGGTATGACTCTGAATTTACCTGAAGAAAGGCACTGATTTGCAGTAAGGAAGACAGGAATGAATACAGTTTTAGTTGGAAAAATAAAAATGGATCCAATCACTTTACCTGAACTTTCTGACATAATTACTTTAAAGCAGTATCATGTGCCAGGTGGGCAAGATGAAATTGCCAATAGATAAAGGAATATGTTGAAGCAGGGGTGTTAGTCCCTACAACCAATGGAATTATTCCAACAATGGAATAATCCTGTTTGGCCAGCACAAAAATCAGATGGGACATGGAGAATTACACTGGATTATAGACAATTGAATAAGGTGACTCCTCCCTTGTATGTTGCTGTTCCAGATACTGTCACCTTAATAGAAATATGATGGGATTTGGTATGCAGTGATTGATTTGGTAAATGTCTTCTTCATCATCCCAATAGGCTGTAAACAATGGAACCAGTTTGCTTTCACTTGGCAGGGCAGACAATATACTTTTACCCGTTTGCCACAAGGATATCTTCATAGTCTCACTATTTGTCATAAGATTGTGGCTGAACATTTGGATAAATTAAAGCTACATCATATATAGCTTACCCACTACATTGATGATATTATGATACAGGGAAAAACTTGTGAAAGAAGTAGAGAAGAGTTTAACACTTTTGATTGAACAAAGGGTGGGATATTAACCCTAAAAATATTCAAGTACCAGAGTAAAATGTAAAATTTGGGGGAATACAATGGAATAAGGGACTGTGAGAGATTCTGCCACGTGTCTGACAAAAGATTCAGAATTTCTTATCCCTACCAATAAGAAAGAGGTCTCAAAGTTTATAGGATTATTTGGATATTAGCGACATCACATTCCACACCTGGGATAGATTTTGAAACCCTTACATAAAGTTACCAGCAAGAAATATCAATTTGATTGGGGACTTGAGCAGGGTAAAACTTTTGAGAGAGCCAAAGCTGCCATACAATTGGATCTAGATTTATGGTCTATGCAGAATGGTCCAGTTGAATTACAAGTGACTGTACAGGATGATTATGCAAACTGGAGTTTAAGGCAGAAACAACAAAGCAGAAACGTGCCTTTAGGATTTTGGACCAGGAAACTTTCTTCATCTGAAGTACAAAATACACCTTTCAAAAAGCAGTGTTAGCTACACACTGGGCTTTGGTACAGACTGAACAACTGACTCTGGGCCATGAAGTGACAGTAAGGTGTGGAATCCCAATTATGATCTGGGTAATGAGCATTCCAGCTTCTTACAGAATTGGACATGCCCAAGAGGCCAGCATAATTAAATGGAAGCGGCATATTAAAAAAGAGCTAAAACTGGCAAAAGTAGAGTTTCCACCCTACATGAATATATAGCTAACATCAATACTGAAGGACATGATATACAATCTTTGGTAAGATGGAATGACAGATATGATGGACTAACTGAAGGACAGAAGAAACGCACATGGTTTACTGATGGGACAGCAAAATATTTGGGCCAAAAAGTCTGGAAAATAGTAGCCTATAACACATGTACTAGAAGGACTTTGAAAAGTACTGGGATAGGTGCAAGTATTCAATATACCAGCTAGAATGATGACCCCAAATCTACTAATTAGAAAACAGAGGACACATAAGATCCCAAATATTGAATATTGTACTGTGAGACAAGATGTCCCAGCCCCGTATCCAGGAACACCTGGTTAGGCATGATATGATTTACATTTTTTAGAAGACTTCTGGTTGGTGTAAAGAATGCTACTGTGAAAAACTTTTAAGATTCAGATTACACAGTAGTAGTGAACACTCTGTTTATTCCATTACAAATCAAGATTCAGTACAATATTCACAGTATCAACAATTCACAATATTATATACAATATTTAGAACAAGGAACAAAAGA
>CM053596.1:83980922-84000464 GCA_028646575.1 Pseudocheirus occidentalis | reverse complement strand
GAGGGAGGGAAGAAGAGAGAGAGAGTTTCTCCCCCAGCTTCTGGAAGCTGACTGAGAACTGAGTTGGAGTTTTTCTTGAGACCAGAATCTAATGAAGGCTGAAGTTGCTGCTGCTTGGAAGGATGAGATTCCTTCTGGGTCCTAGGGCCAGCCAAACTTCCAGAGGACTGAAGAAGCATGACTGGGACAAGCATTTGTTTGTACGTGGTGAAGGTTTTGAGATGTATTGGACCCTGTGAACTTCAGTATGTAACAAGAACTGCTCAGAGGACCGGACGAGAACCTGGGAGCTGTCTGCCTCTGAATCCAGGTGATTGTTTGGTGGATTCAGGTAGAGCTGAGACCATGGAAGGGGATCCAGGGAATCTGAGAGACCACTCCAGGTCAAGATGAAGAAAAGGCCTCCTTTTGCACAATGAAACTGAAGTGTACTGGACAATGAGGGGTGGAGGGTTTGTGTAATTTTCTAATGATGGTATTTAGATACAATTTAGATTGTATTTAGATTGCTAGATAAGTGACTGATTAATTTAATGTACAATTGCCCCATGAGTGGAAGACTGATTATTGTATTGTGAAATGACTGAATGATTAAGTAAGGAGGATTTTTCCCTTAGGGAAACCAGATGATTATTCTTTTGTTCTTTGTTCTTAATACTGTGACTACTGTAGTGAAAATTATGTGGCCATTTCAAACATTAAGCTGTTGTGAACACTATATTGTGATTTTCTGTGATAAGATATAATGTTGTGAATATTGTGTTGTGATTTGTTGTGAATGTTTGCCTTGATTTGTAATGGAATAAATGGAGTGTTTACTATACTGTGTAATCAGAACCTTAAAAGCTGTTCATAGCAAAAAAAAAATGTAGCACTCTTTTGGGAAGCTAGTCATGCACAGCATTACAAATACTAAACTGAACATGAACAATGACCAACAAGAAAAATAAAACCAAAACCAAAACCATAACACATGTAAGATGACCAACAATCAGTTGGGAAGGAGAGTTATCTTGATCTGCCCTTCTTTGCCACCTGTCATCTTCTATGTCTCCTTCCTTTACTGACTAAACTCCCTGTAAAGGCCCTAAACCAGTGGTTCTCAACCTTCCTAATGCCATGACCCTTTAATACAGTTCCTCATGTTGTGGTGACCCCCAACCATAAAATTGTTTTTGTTGCTTCTTCATAACTGTAATTTTGCTACTGTTATGAATCATAATGTAAATACCTGATATGCAGGATGTATTAAAACTGAACATAACCTACAGGTCAAGAACTGCTGTCCTAAACAATCGGGGTCTCCACTTCCTCTTCTCTTATTTTCTCCTTACTTCTCTAGTCTGGTTTCTGACCTCATTATTCAACTTCCACTGTGCTCCACAAATTTCCCAGTGATCTCGTATTTACCAAATCTAATAACATTTTCTCAGCCTTCACCTTTCTTGACCTCTCTGCAACATTTGACATTCTATAATTTTCTTTGGTTTGTTTCTGTTCTCTCTCTAGATTTTTATCCATGTTGCTTTCTTCTGGTTCTCCTACATGTCTGATTGCTCTTTTATCTCTTTCGATGGCTCTTCAATACCTCATAGTGTTGTGCAGAGAATAAGAGTGAGCCAAGACCTGGGTTTAAGGTAAAATTTAGGTGTGGATTTATTGACCAAGCACATGACTACCCAGTGGTAAACTAAAATTGGGTAGTAATCTTTTGGGGGTACAGACTTGATTATAAAGGCTAAAACCACAAAAACCACAATCAGGGAGGGCAGCTAGCAGAAGCCATGATGTAGAGAAGCAGAGAACAGCCATTGGTTAGATCTATAGGTCAGGGCAAATTTGGGAATATGACGCAAGGGTACAAGGGTGCAACCTTCCTGTGACATGGGGGTCCCTCCTAGAACAGGGTGGAGGGCACAGGGTGGAGGGCCATAGCCAGTGGTTTCCAGAGCAGGGTGTAGGGTCATGGGGTAAAGGGGACTGGAATTCCCCAGAACAGGCTAGTGTCATATTCTGGGCAAAGAGGGTGGGGGCCCTGCTTGGTCAGCGGGACAGGACAGGGTGGTCCCTAGATAAGATCCTTGCACCATAATGAACCTTATACAGTATAATGATTCAAGGAGAATATATAAAATGCTGATTAGGGAAGGAGGGGTCATGGAACTTGGCCTTGAGCAATATGCCCAGATATGCCTTAAGCAGTTTCCAAGCTATGACAAAATGTAGGATAGAAATATAAAAGGAGCTTAATGGTTGGCCACTAATCAGGTGGTATGAGAGTTGCCTGGGATTTGTTTTGGCTACAACAATAGTAATTGTAAGCATTCCACAAGACTCTGTCCTGAGCTTTCTGCTCTTTTCCCTCCACACTATTTTGTTTGGTAATCTCATCAGTTTCCATGGATTCACCTATCTATTTTTATACAGTTGATTCTCAGATCTATTTGCCCAGTCCTAACCACATGCAAACTCCAACCTAATGTCTCCAACCACCTATTGGACATCTTGAACTAAATTTCACATAAACATCTTAAATTCAAAATGTCCTCAACTGGCATTACTTTTCCTCCCAAACTGTCCCCTCTTCCTAACTTCCCTGTTACCATTAAGGGTATCAGTGTCTTCTTAGGCACCCAAGCTCACAAGCTAGGTGCCATTCTTGACTCCTCACTCTCTCTTACCTCTCCACATCTAATATATTGACCAATCTCATCAATTCTACCTTCACAATACATCTTAGATGTACCACCTTTTCTCCTCTGTGACTGTCACCACTTTTTTGCTGACTTTCATCCCTTAACACATGGACTCTTTCTATATAGCCTGTTGGTTGGTTTCCCTGCCCAGTCCAGGGCATCTTTCACTTAGCCAGTAAAGTGATCTCCCTAAAGAACAGGTGTGATTATGGCATCCTCCTATTCAATAAATTGCCTGTTAGCTCCAGGATCAAATATGAAATCTCATTTGACCTTTAACATCCTCTGTACCCTGAATCCTTCCTACCTTTCTGGTTGTCTTCTCCAGGTACTCCACAATCCAATGGTATTGTCTTCGCTCTTCATCACACAACACTCCATCTCTTGATTCCATGCATTTTCACTGGTTATTCCCAATCCTTAGGATGATTCCCCTCCTTGTCTCTATCTCCTGACTTCTTTTGTTCCATTCAAGTACCACCTCAAATCCCACCTTCAGCAGGAAGTGTTTCTATATCTCCTTTAAATGCTAGTGACTTCCTTTTGAGATTACTTACAATTTATCCTGTATTTATCTTGTTTGTACATAATTGTTTGCATTTTGTCTCCCCCATTCGATTGTGAACTCCTTCACAGAAGGGATGGTTTGTGCCTTTTTTGTATCCCAAGTGCTTAGCACATTGCCTGATATATAACAAGTGTATTAAAAAGCATGCTGATTGTTGACTCTTCCCAGTTTTCTCCTCCTCTCCTGAGCACAATCCCCTTCTATTTATTATCCATAAAATCAAATTCTGGAGCTATTTACTGAGAAGGAAAATGGTAGATTTTGGACAGTTCTAGCTATCTTTGAAGGGATCTCCATGGTCAAAGAAGACAATCAACAGGTAATGAGTCTCTTAGTTCTTAGTGAGACTAATCCTTGGGCAGGTGGCACAACCTCATTCTTCTCCAGGCAACACTCCACACTTCCTCTACCATTTTCCCCCTTCACCACCTTTACATTGTCTTGTCCCATTAGAACCTGAGCAAAAATACTACTATTTTTCTCAACTTGCATTTGTATTTCCAGCACTTATCACACTGCTTGGCACTGTAAACCCTTAACAAATGCTAGTCAAATGACTGATTTACTGGCCACGTCTCATTGTGGGTCTCTAGAAATTTCTCCGACTTGATATAAACCTTTCAGACCTTTATACCTTTTTGGTAAAGCTTTTGTAGACTCAAAGTGACTCCTAGACTGATGACTGCCAAACATTATAGACAGGACTCCATAAAACTGGTTACCTAAAATCAATCTGTTTTCTCCTAAAAGGAGAAAGGAATTTTGAATGTCAGATTAAGAAAAAAAAGGAGCGAAAATAGCAAGAACAACAACTTCACAGCTGACACAGACTTGTGAATTAATTGTGATTTAGACTTCAAGGATTTTGGCACTCAAGGTAAGTGTCCAATGCTACTTCAAGGAAAATAATCCTCCTTAATTAGTTTTCAAGTAACCATAAAGGAGAAAAAAGCCTCACAGCACATAATACTCACTAATTACTTTGTTTTCCTTTTGTCTGCAACTGTTTCACAAAGTCTGAAATGTGGGTGTTAACACCATCTTCCTTTTTCCTTAGAGCTTTAGAACTAACTTGAGTCCTGGGAATCAGGGACATGAAGATTAAGGAATGGTACCCAGGATGACTTTTAGGTATTTGGGGGGTTGGGAAATAGAAGCTTAGCCTTATAGTCACTGCAATTTAGAGTTAGAAGAACCGATATAGAACAAACAGAAGTTACAAGCAGACAAAGAAACAGATCAGAAGACAGGCTTCCAGTCATTTGACCATTACATCCACACACCTAGTTAGTTACCAGAGAGGGAATCACCAACATCTGGGTTTTCAAAGCCGGAGGGCTCAACAGCTGCCCAGTCTCGGCTGGCCAAATCACACAACTCTTTCCAAAGTGAGCCCCAAAGCAAAAACTCACATCAGGATATATATAACCTTCTCCTGGATCAGTGAATGTAACAACCTTTTGACCCATTGCCCAATCACAAAGTAATAAAGCATAGGGCATTCCTGAAGAACAAGATTCCTGCCACAGGCTCCATGTGACCACATTCAGCGTATTAGGGATCAGAATATATTTTCAAATTAGGGAAAGTTCTCAGAGTCACTTAAGCCTATCAAAGGGCCTAGGGGTAGGGAAGATCTTCAGATTCCCATAACAATATGCATATATATGTTTATGTTTAAGTATATATTCTATCACTATCACATAAAACATCTTTTGTCCATGACAGGCTTAGGGCTAGAACTACATCGAACAGGAATTTCAAAAACCCCAAACTATTTCTCTCATCAGTGGTTTGAATGTTCTTATTACTCAACACACTCTCGCTAGTGCAATAGCATTAAAATACAGCCTCACAGTACTAGCTATATAATTCTGGACAAGTCATTTAACCTGTCTAAATTGGTTTCCTCAAGTATAAAATGGGAATTATAATAGTGCCTACCTCTCAGGATTTTTGTGAAATAAAATAATATTTGTAGTATTGTACAGACCTTGAAGCACTATAATGATGCTAGTGATCACCGTGGTTGTCATCATCATCATCATTAGCAGAATCTATACTCTGTTAAGGAAGAAGAAGAGATAAGTGTTCTGTAGATGAGTCTATTGCCACATGATAGTGGACAGTGCCCCTCCACTGCTGCCTTGAAATAATTATAACATATTCACCAAGGAAGAAAAGGGCACACCAATGCCTAGTATTAGATCCTTCTCTGTATTAAAAGCAAAGGAGTACTTCCTGTTTGCACCACGGAAGAAGGGGCATTGATTGTTATTGAGGTGTATGGGAGCTTCCCACAGTTCTGGTGATCCACAGTTGAGCAGCAATTATCTACCTGCTCCTTTGCCAGTCCTTCTATTCAGTGATTACAGTGTAGATATGTAGGTGACATAAGTCACCCTTGCTTTGGGGCACTATGCCAACCATGTAAATTAGTCCCAGGTTACGCAACCAAGACTTGAAAGAAATCAAGCAATGAACTTGTTTTCATCCTTTCTGCTTTATCTGGGTTTGGTTTTTTCAGGGATTTGTGATCATAAGAAAACCAAGTGTTTTGACTGCTGGGTAGTAGTTATGTTATTTCTGTCTACTGTGTTTCTTTGGGGGTTCAGTAGTAGTCTAAACTTTCCTTTTTTGAATATTAATGGGTTTTTGTGAGGGTTAATTAGGTTAATTGAGGAAATTTATTTACAAGAGGTCAGTCATCCTGAGCAGCAGCAAGACAAAAAAAATCATTTGTTCTTGCACCAGCCTCAGATCAGGCCAGGCATTACATAGAAATAGAACAAAGAAAAAGAGTACCATGGAAGGCCCAGGGTCGTGTGCAAGCTTTCCCATTGGATAGCTGGAGCTTCTTTTATTTATTTGCTCATTTTTAGCTTTCTTTTTTAAAATTTATTCATTTTTAGTTTTCAACATTCACTTCCTTAAATTTTAAATTTTCTCCCTTCTTTCCCTCCCCCCTTCCCAAGTCATAATGCAATATGATATAGGCTCTACATATACATTCCTATTAAAAATATTTTCACATTAGTCATGTTGTATAGAAGAATTATAACAAATGGGAGTAACCATGAGGAAGAAACAAAACAAAAGAAAAAGAAAACAGTCTGCTTCACTCTCTTTCCATTTCCAGGTTTCCAGGGAACCATAAAAATGAAGAGGTACCCAAAGAGGGTTAGGGTTTGCCTGAGACCCCAAAATACCACCACACCGGGTCCTGCTGAAAGCATTCCACTCAAATCTTCTTAGCCAAAGAAAAAGTAAAGTTTACTGAAAGATATGGGATAGACTCTTACAGAGCAAGTCTCTGCTAAGCTATCCTAAGATGCTCTCACCTAGACCAAGTCTCTGCCAAGCCATGGCACTCTCACAAAGATACAGGGAAGATGGAGTCTTATATACAGAGGAGCGGGGAAGGGTCTTCAGGAGGAGCCAATGAGGTCTGACTCCAGTAATGAGTTTGGGGAGGGACTTCAGGTGGAGTTAATAACAATCAGATGCCAGTACTTCAGGTGGAGTTAATGACAATCAGACTTGAAGAGGTTTCCCAGAGTATGTACCTCAAAGATTCAGGAAAGCTCAAAAGGGGGGTGTCCCAGAGCCTACACCTCATCAGGAAGAGTTGTGTGATCTGGTCAGGTGAGACTCTGGGTGGCTGTTGAGCCCCCTGACTTTGACAACTAAGATATATGTGCTTCTCTCTCTGGTAACTAACTATGTAGGCATATAATGTCAGACAGCTAGAAACCCTGTCTGTTTGTCTGTTGAATTGTGTTATTTTCTCTGTTTGTTGTTGTTGTTGTTGTTTTGTAATTTCTGTTTGTATTTCCTGAAGTTCAGGGTGCTGACTTTTTCCCCTGAACTAAATGAATGATACATGTGTATATATATTTCATTAAAATAAGATTATTAACCCCTTTTGAGTTGCTTTCCTTGAGAAAAGCAGATCAAAGTTACAAATGGGTGGAAGGTTAAAGGAAGGTAGATTTTTGTTCGATATAAAGAAGGAGATGCTAGTAATGAAAGCTGTCTAAAAGTGGAATGTCCTGCCTTGAGAAATAGTTACTTCCCTGTTTGGGGGATTTTTTATCTTCCAGCCTTGGGTAGATTACCACTTGTAAGGGCTTATTAAAATAGAAATTATGTCTATTAAAAATAGAGTCATGGTTGGGGTCAATTGAGTTACTCAATCAAGTGACTCACTCCACTTAAAGCACCACAAAATGTTATCCTTTATCAGGTTAGAACATCTGAATTCATTCAATCAATCAATCAATTGGAAGTGTGTGAACAAGGTGTGAACAAGTTCTGTCCTGAATTCATCACTCAATCAATAAAAGGCATTTCCATTAGGTATGACTGGAAGTTTGGATTGATTGAAGAAGTTGGTCACCATCTCTGGGGCTTATAGGAACCAGGAAACTAGCTTGGGATTGGGCATTTAAGTGGCTCAAAACTTAATAGTTCAAACCTTCAGTTAGGCCTCTGAGAATCATATGGGGTTGGGGAAAAGAAAGTAGCCCCAGCCCCAGCTTTGGTTTCTGGCACCATGTGGCCTTGTGACTCAGGTTAGACCAGAGACTCAGGTTTGAGTATTAACAGAAAATTGATATTTGGGGAACCTAGTGCAAAGCATGAGCTTCATTACTGTGTGATACAGCAAGGAAGCAAAAAGGAAAGCATGTACACATGTGCACAAATACATATACATGAATAATATTTGGCACCAGACAGGGATTCAACCAGCCCAAGTAAGATACAAGGAAGATGCATACAAATCTCAAGTAAGATCTTAGGGTGAATGCATGCTCAGAGTGGGATCAATTCCACGAAGTTTTATATCTTAAAGGTGGGTTTGGTTGAGAACAGGCAATTAATGCCTGATATTAAAGGGTTCATTCCTAAGCAGACCCAGATGTGTTGGGGAAATTCCCTGAGTCACATATTGATACCAGACTTGGATGAAGGAGCTTCCTAATCAGGACCAGAAATTGGATGAGGGTCTGAATCCATAATCTAGGTTCCTAGAAATGGGTGTTGGCATGTAGCCACTGCAGCCAGCCAGGAATTTTGTCCATTCAGGAGATGCAATTGGTTATATATTTGACATAAAGATCAGAATAAGTCAGGACAGTGGAAAAATTTAAACTGTCTGTCACTGCTTATGTGTTTATGATGATTAGGACCACATAGCCTAAGTGACACCATATTAGAGTCCCATCACTTAGATTAAAACTTCAAATAATGTACTTCAAAATTCACAATTATCATGTTCTATCTTAGGCCTTAGTCCTTGTCTCCTCCCCTACCACTTGATCAGAGGAGGACCATGGGAATTTTAGATGTTGAAGAGATTTTTGGACTTTCCCTAGTAATTGGCATTTTTCCCTAGTAGCATCCCTAAAACAGCTGGTTCTGCATCTGCATTCAGTAGTTAAGGAAAAATTAGACACACTCTAAAAAGGCAAATTAAACATTTTATAAAGAACTCAGCACAGAAGTTAACACCTTGCCCAAAGGAAACCCCAATGAAGGAGTGATCCAGTAAGCTCTAAGTTACCCATTTGCTCCACACTCTCTCTAAACTTAAGCCCACTTTCTGCTGGAACGTCGGGGGAATGTGTCACAAAACTTTGGGGTGATGTTTTGTTCCAATTGCTCTTACTATGCCAACTTTGTAACAAAAATGCACCATTGTTTTTTTAAATGCCATTTAATGCTGGTTGATTCATTGATATCATCTCATAACCATGAGGGAAGCATATTGATGGGAACTCATGAGCTAAAGCATTGAAAACACAGCCATCAACCCCTCAGTGACCTAATATAGGAGCTCTTTCAGGTGATATGGCATCAAGAGGGAGGAGGTGGCTTAGATGGCTCAGCCTGGATCCTCCCCAGAGGTCCCCCACGTTGGTGAAGACCCTGATAAAGCAGCTACCAGAGAGTTTCTTAGTTGTCACTGTGGCCAATATAGTGCACCTATTTGATGACATTATGGTCACTATAATTCAGCTTGGGTTCAAATGCCATTAAGTAGCTCACTTTCAGGCCAAAGGGTGTAAACAGCACCTTGGAGTCCATGGAGATAGGAGGCCAGACCTATATCTGGTTGGTAGCTGCTACATCTCTGCATTGATCTATAATTCTTTTATTTCTAACATGTGCTTGATCTTCCATAATAGGGCATTCTCATTGACCTCGTATTTAACTTTCCCCTTAATACAGATTGCTTCAACCCAATTGTTTTTAGCAGTGTTGGGATCTGGACCTCAGTTTTCTGGGCCAACAAGAAGGGTTTGAAGTTAAACTTAATGACAATTTTGATCTCCAATTTGTTCTGTCCTACCTCCTGCACCAAGCTGATCACCAGGGATGGAAGGATAATGTCCCTGGTGGTCTGGTACCTCGTAAGCCCAAACTCCCTATTTGAGAGAATGAAACTGATTTGTAAGACTCAAAATTGATCAGTCATACATCGGAGAAAAGCACAGACTGCTTCCCAATTTTTCCCATCTCATCAGCTATGCTTTTCCCACCTTGTCATTCATAACACACTTTCATTCGGGCATACACCAAAGTGCTCAAGTAGTTCTTTATCACAGCTTAGACAGATAGGAGGACTCAGCAACTACACTTGAGGACGTATGAACAGGTCGATACTCTCAAGCACATTCAGTAAGAGCTCATTTTGATGAATCTGGATGTCCTCATTGCCTCCAATCAATCTTCTCCACCACCTAGCTGGTGATCTGAGATTGTTCTTTCTTTGTCTGATGCTGGTTCTTGATAGTTTGCTGAATGATAAAGGTGTTAGAGCTCTCATCTCTAGCTTTTGTGGGTCACTGAAGTCTAGGATCTCACCCAGAAGCTCATGAATGAGCACAAACTTGTTTTTGATGTTCCCTTCATGATCTTGCCAAAATAGGCTGTCATAACATCTCAAATGTTATAGAGGAACTTAAAGGCCATGACTACATGAACAATTTCCTTGGTGATGGCTGCCAGTCCTTCCATGGCACTCTGACATAGAAGAAGCCGGTGAGGGCAATGTTGGTTATAGAGGAGTGCACCTGCCTCCCAGTATGGATCAGAAATTGACTCAGGGGTTGTCCACAGCGTTCCTCTCAATAATATCTCAGTAGATGAGAGATGAGCCCTTCCCCCTTGGGGTTGTAAATGAAGAACCCTCTGATCATGGTAGCAGCTCAATCTCCCCTGCTTATGGCTCTGCTCTGAGAACAGACCAGGCACTACTTTGACCTGGCCCTCCATGTCAGTTGTTCAGTCAATCTGTGCAAGGCTCTGGCTCCTCTGCTAAGTCTCATCCTCCTCTGATGCCGCTACTCGCAAGATCCCTCAGAGACTTTCTATAGTAGTGTGACTCTGGGCAAGTCACTTAACCTCTATGTACCTTGGTGTGCTTAATTGTAAAATGGGGATTATAATAGCACCCATATCCCAGGGTTTTTATGAAATTAACATGAGATAATAATTATAAAGTTCTTATCATAGTACCTGGCATATAGTAGGAATTTAATAAATGCTTGTTTCCTTCATTCTTTCCCTAATATGAGAGTCATTTCTGTGTCATTTAGCTATGTATAGACACCTACTTCTTAGGGCAAGATTAAAATCAATATCACATTAAGGGAAATTACATAAAGGAAAATGCAATATGGAACATAACTGAGTCAACTCTGACATGGACTGACTCCTGCTATGAGAAATAGGTTAAAAATAGATAATATCAAACAACATTCACCATCTCCTGAGGGGGTTTAAGCAACATACATCAGTAGATACGATGAGACCAAAGAAGTCTAGAAACAGCCTCACCCAGCAAATGTCTGATGTTGCCAAACAGAGAGAGATGGAAGCCAATGGCAACAGTAATGGAGAATGATAGCTTTCTTTCTTACAGAGGATGCTGCTGCAAGTTTGTGAAAAGTGTGCTGGTCAGTCATTTTCAGTCGTGTCTGACTCTCCTTGACCCCATTTGGGGTTTTCTTGGTAAAGTTACTGTAGTGGTCTGTCACTTCCTTCTCCATGTCATTTTACAGACAAGGAAACTGAGGCAAACAGGGTCACAGAGCTAGTAAATTTCTGAGACAAGATTTGAACTCACAAAGATAAGTCTCCCTGATTATAGGCCTGGCACTCTACCCACTGTGTTACCTAGTATCATTTTTTTTGGAGGGGGGAAGTGACTTGTCCAAGGCCACACAGCTAGTAAGTGTGTCAAGTGTTTAAGGCTGGATTTGAATTCAGGTCCTCTTGCCTCCAGGGCTGGGTGCTCTATTCACTGCTTCACCTAGCTTCCTCAAGTATCATTTTTTAAAAATGAGAAGCAGTGGAAAGATAACCAAGTTCATCAAAGGCTTGGCAAGAGACTTACCTAATCCAAATTATCCCAAGGACATTTAAGAATGAAGCCAGAAGGAGGACAATGAACAGATAGAGACTATAGAGACTTTAATAACAGATTCCTTTTTTTCACCAATGGCAATAGATCTCCATTTGGCTGTACTATTGCAGTCTCTTATTGTGCTTTCTGATGAGAAGACACTGAAGAAAACCAAGATGGGAAGGCCATCTGGATTAGACTAAGTCTAATAGCCAGGAGGGGTCCTGTGGGAGGCAACACAATCTTTAGGCTATTAAGGAACCAAATCTCCAGTTATCAGGAAGATGGGAGAATACCAGAAATTTGGAAAATATAGACCTTATTCTTTTTTGTCTTTTTTTTGAAGGTAGGGCAATTGAGGTTGTGACTTGCCCAAGGTCGCATGGCTAATTTTTTGTGTTAAGTGTCTGAGTGCAGATTTGAACTCAGGTCCTCCTGACTCCAGGGCTGGTGCTCTATTCACTATTCCACCTAGCAGATTTTTAATATTAAGCAACAAAACAACCAGGAAACAAGTTTGCCCAAAGCATTTTACACCATCAGGGATAATGTTCAGCTTAAAGCATGCATCAATATTCTTGCCAGTACACTATCCAGCTATGAATAATGGAACAAAACATTATTGCAATAATCAAATTTGTGGGTCACCCAAAGGCCAATGGAAAGATGCAATGGGACAGGACTGTGTCACCTTTGTAGTTTGTTCACGAGAAGTGGCTTAAAGCACATGAGGGAGGTGTATAAATGGAAAAAGTTGGCAAAGATCCTCAGGATCAAGTTACGTGGGGATCACTTAAAAGGAATATGCTTTCGTATCATGGAAAAGAGAAGGCTTAAGAGAGACTTGCCTTTCTTCAGATACTGAAAGGGATGTTATATGGAAGAGGATTTAGGCTTGTTTGCTTTGATTCACAAGTGAGAAAAAGGAACAATGGTTGAAATTCACAGAAAGGCAGATTTCAACTCAATATAAGGAAAAAAACTTCTCCCAAGTTGGAGAAGTCACATGAACTGGGGCAGCTAGGTGGTACAGGGATAGAATGCTGGCCTTGGAGTCAGGAGGACCTGATATCAAATATGACCTCACACACTAGCTGTGTAACCCTCCCTGGTCAAATCACTTAACCCCGATTGCCTCCCCTACCCCAAAAAAAGTGACATGGACTTCCCAGGAAAGTAGTGGGTTGGGTTCTTTCTCATTTGAGATGTTCAAACAAAGACCAGGTGGAACCTTTTCAGGTACGCTACAGAAGGAGGCCTCTGAGGTCTCCTCCAAATCTCAAATTCTATGATTCTGTGAACATCAAAGATGGGATAATGACAAACAGATATTCTCAGCAACAAGATCAGAGCAGAATTATTTTCTTCCATTTCAGATTAATCTTCTTATGGACAGATCTTGGCATGTTACTCTTCTGGCCAGAACTCTTCAGTAGCTTCTTATTGCTAACTCTATTGAGTATATAAATACCTTAATCCGGCATCAAAGTCCATGTACAATGAGATATCTTTGACTTTTAAGTCTTGTCTCATACTGCATCCTGTCATATCCACTATGCAGCCAAACTGAATTGCAGGCTTACAGGAATGCTATCCACGTTCCATGCTTTCTTGGCTTTGTATTCTGGCTCATGGTGTACCTGGAATGCCTTCCCTTCTCTTGCTGCCCCTTCCCATTCATTTTTTAAGAATCTATCTCAAATGTTATATTCTTAGTGATAATCATTGGTAATGATCTCTCACCCTCTGTCTTCATATAACACATTTGTTTTCCATTTTATTAATTCTCTCATTTAAATATAACTTTATATTTTAATAAAAAAATTAATTAACTGCCTATTATGTGCCTGACATTATGGTCAGTATTGGGGATATAAAAAGAGGCAAAAGATAGTTTCTTCCTTCAGGAAGCTTAGAATTAAATGGGGGAAATGTCATGAAAACAAATACATACAAATGTATAGGGCAAGCTAGTTGGAGAGGAGGAGGAGAGAGCATTCCAGGAATGGAGAACAAGCAGAAAAAAATGCTTGTAGTCAAAAGATAGAGTGTCTTATTCCTAGAAAATCCAGGAGGCCAGTGTCACTGTATCAAAGAAGCATGTGTGAGGGCAGCTAGTTGGCTGCAGTGAATAGAGCACCAGCCCTGGAGTCAGGAGGACCTGAGTTCAAATCCGGCCTCAGACACTTGACACACTAGCCATGTGATTTTGGGCAAGTCGCTTAAGTCTAATTGCCCTCCAAAACAGCAACAAAATAAAAAATAAAAAGTATGTGTTGAAGGAGGAGAGCCTAAAAAGACTGGAAAGATAGGAGGGGACAAGTTTATGAAGTAGTGTGCTATATTTGATCCTAGAGGCAATAGCAAGGCACTGGAGTTTATTGAGTAGGGGTGACATGCTTGGGCCTACACTTTAGGAAAGTCACTTTAGTGGATGAATGGAGGATGGATTGGAGTAGGAACAGACTTGGGGGAGTCAGACCCACCAGGATATATATGTCTTATTTCTATATACATATAGACTGCTGGTGGGTCTGCCTGGCTCAAGTCACTCTATACGTAGCTATAGTCATATAGGTATGTATATGTACATATACATATTTATATTGTGTATATACACATATATACACATATCTATGTGTGCCTACACACACACACACACACACATACACATATATTTCTACTGGACTCTAAACTTGATGAAAGCAAAGACTGAGTCTTCACTTTTTCCCTCAAAAACTCTATGAGGTATGCAATTCAGGCATTATTTCCACTTTGAAAATGAGGAAACTGAGGCCCAAATTTGACTAGGTTTATTGAGCTAGAACTAGATTTGGAATCCAAATTCAGGTTTTCTGCCTCCATAATCAGCTCCATAACCTCAGAGTTAGGAGGAGCCCCAGAGGCCTTCTGGTCCAACCTATACTTGAATAAGAGGAGGTCCTTTCTATAGGAAATATTTCCTATCACACCATCAAAGTATTAGGTTTTTAAAAATAGTAGTAGTATTGGAAAATACCAAAGGTAGTATTTCTGTTTCAATTTTGACAGAAGACTGGTGCTCATAAGACAATGGTTACTTAGAAACATGAAGTTTCCAGGTATTCAGCAAAGGTCTGTATAAAAAAACGAAAATGAAGAGGAGGAAGAAAATCTACTAACTGTCCAATTTAGTGCTAATTTAGGACAAATTGCCTAAGTCTGGGTTTTGGAAAGCAAGCAGCTGCATGGCTTATGAGGGTGGTAGCTGAGTCTGAAGGCCATAAGACATGTTTGTCTGTACAAGGCAGGAGAAGAACAAAGCACAGATGGTGAGGGGGGGGGGGGTAAGAGAAACCGTTTTAAAATAGCTATCTTCCTTGGACGCAAGCACAGTATGCAAATTGTGAAGTTGAAGGGAATGGAATTTGCAAACCTGTGAAACTTTTGTGGGTTTCTGAAGTCAGGTAAGATGACCCCAGGAGAAGCTAACTTTCTATAAAGAAACCAGTAATGATTAGAGTTTCTTTCATCTGAGAGTCAGCACACTGCTTTGACCTGTTTCTTTTTTTTTCTCTCTGAAGGAAAAGAGATATTGAATGTCTGTTAAACTGATGCTTGTTAAGCACCTACTATGGGTAAGGCATCATGCTTTGCTCATAGGAGAAATTTGCTAAGCTACTGTTTAATTGAGTAAAATTGTTCATTTAATTATTGCTTTGGCATGATTGCAAATGGAATATTTGGGAGCATAGAGACAAACTTCCTGGAATAAATTTGACATATGGAGTATTGGATTCTGTGTTTAGGGGAAGGAAACTTAAAGGGGAAACATATGTAATAAGGTTTGCATAAATAGACCATTTTCTAATATATACTATATTAGAAAAATATAACTTTTTTCTAATTTATATTAGAAAAAATTCATTTAGAAGAAAAAAAAGTCAACTATGCCAAAGGAACTAATGAAGAAAAGTGTAAAGAAAGAAAGTTTAGCAGTATCAGATTTTAAACTATATTGTAAGGCAGTAATTATCAAAACTATCTGGTACTCGCTAAGAAATAGAAAGGTGGAACAGAGTAGACATACTATTACAGCATCAAAAAAGCATAATAACCTTGTATTTGACAAGTATAAAGACAAGATTTGGGGATAAGAATTCAGAATTTGGTAAAAAAAAAAGTTGGGAAAACTAGAAAGCAAAAGCAGTATGGCATAAATTGAGCATAGACCAACATCTTACACCATTTACTAAGATAGAGTCCAAATGGATATATGACCTAGATATAAGGAGAGATGTTATGAGACAATTTGAAGAACATGGAACATACTACTTATCAGACTTATGGGTAAGTGAACAATTTATCAATAAACAAGAGATAGAAGAGTGAGTTGTAAAATGGATAATTTTGATGATATTAGATTACAAAGGTTTGTGCAAATAAAACAAATTTTGCCAAAATCAGAAAGAAAGAAGAAAACTTGGAAAACATTTTTAGAGTCAGTTTCTGAGATTTCAAATCTATAAAGAACTTTGTTAAATTTATAAGAATACTAGTCATTCCCCAATTGATAATATATATGATAAATAAAGTATATAGTCAGCAGTTTTTATATTAAAAATCAAAACAATTCATCGTCACATGAAAAAGTGCTCTAAATCATTATTGATTAGAGAACAACAAATTAAAACCAACTTGAGATATAATTTTACATCTGTCAAGGTGGCTAGAACTTATTGATGGTGAAAGAGAAAAAAGTGTTGGAGGGGATAGGGAAATATTGGAACACTAATTCGTTGTTGATGGAATTGTGAACTGACCCAAGCATTTTGGAGAGCAATCTGGAATTATGTCCAAAGTGTTATTAAATTGCCTATATCTATACCTTTTTACTCCACAATACCACTCTAAGTTTGTTTCCAAAGATGACTACTGAAAAAGGAAAAGAATGTATATGTTCTAAAATATTTATAGCAGCTCTCTTTGTGGTAGCAAATAACTGTAAATTGTGGGTATGCCTTTCAATTGGGAAATGGACAGACAAGTTATGGTATATTATTGTAATGTAATGCCATTGTGCTATAACAAATGATGAGTTTGATGACCTTAGAAAAACATGGATAGACTTGCACAAAATAATGAAGAGCAAAATTAGCAGAACCAAGAGGATATTGTACACAGTAACAGCAACATTGTTTTAAGAACAATTTTGAGTGATTGAGTCATTTTAACTATTGTAAATATCCCAATTAGCTACAAAGAACATATGAAGGAAGATGCTATTTGCATCCAGAGAAAGAACTGATAAATATATGTGTATAAAATGATTTTACATATATATGTGCATGTATATACATACATATGTGTGTCTAATGGTAACCATCTCTAGGGCAAGGAAAGAGAAGGGAAGTAGAAAACAGAAGAAAAAAGGAAATTTACATGATAACTTTATTGCGTACTTAAAAGGAATAGCAAGTTGTGCATAATAGACTTGTCGTTTCATGTGCAATCATTATGTTATGGAAATTCTTACTTTATTCCATAAACTAAAAATAAAATTAATAAGCCAGGTATGTTTGTGGACTGGCAAACTATGTGACTGGTAAACATTGTTAGAAGGCTCAAAGTTCAGAGGACTGAGCCAGGAGGAGAACAACCAAAAAGGATGAAATAATTGGATGATTTGTCATACAATGGTCAGAAAAAGGAATTGGTCATGTTTATCAGGGAGAATGGAAATTTGAGAAGCTTTCTTCAAGCATCTGAAGACCAGTCATGTGGAAGAGGAATTAGTCTTGTTCTGCTTGGCCCCAGAGGGCCTACCCAGAAGCAGGGGATGAGATTTTCAGAGATGGAAGTTTCAGAACCATGTCAATTAAAAAAAAATGTTTTCTAGCAATCAGAGCTAACCAAAAGAGGAACAAGCTGTCTATAATTATTTTTACTGACATTCTGATAATTCTTCTTGTTTTTTTTTCTTAAAGGGTAAGTTATGCTGTACTAACCCTATCCTTCATTTGTATGCTTAATAAGTGTTCATTGAATTTGATGGGATTTCCCCATTTAAAAAATGAGGCTAATTATCATCTACTTACCAGGGGCTGTTACAAGGATAAAATGAGATAATAGTTATGTGTTTTTAAGGCTTGAAGCAATGTATACTAGATTGCTAGGTCAAAGGAGTGTTATAGACCTAATATATAAAGATATCATCAGGGTATTTGGCAGTTTTTAATGATATCTTAGTGAACTAGATGGAGAGATACAGTTGGTATAAATATATAATTGGAGAGATTTCCAATTAGTTGAATGAAGGTTCCAAAGAGCAGGGGCCCCTTTACTGAAAGTCTGTGAAGTTTAAAGAATCACTTGTAGTAAATGGTGCAGAGGGATTACTTTTTCATATGGAGGTCATACTAAATGGCTTCTAACAACCCTCACAATGGTAATTTTCTATAATTATGTGAATACCTTTTAAAGGCTGGCAACATGCTTTTTATTACATTAACTCATTTGAACCATACAACAACTTGCAAAAGAGACACCACCCACCAACATTATTAATTATGATCCCTATTTTACAGATGAAGAAACAACGGTTCAGTTTACATATGTGTGCATTTACACGTGTGTATTTATGTATATAGGCATGTATATTTGCATGCATATATGTATATTCATAATTCCTGGAACTTTTCCCATTATTGAATCCAAAATTTGATTGCCCAGAGAAGTTCAACAGCATTGTAAGACAATTTCATGACAGCATGCTTGCCCAGGTTCTAGATAATGGATAATGCTGTCATGCTTTCCCAGTCAGCAATGGAGTGAAATGAGGCTGTGTGCTAGCTCCCATGCTTTTTAGCGTGATGTTTTCAGCCATGAAAATGCTTTCAATGAGGATGAACACAGCATCAAGCTCAGCTACTAGATTGATGGTAAGTTCTTCAACTTGAAAAGGCTACAGTCCAAGAGCAAAGTGGAGGGAGTATTGGTGCATGATTTTCTATTTGTAGATGATTGTGCACTCAGTGTAGCCTCAGAAGCTGAGATGCAACAAAGTATGGATCAATTCTCTGCTGCTTGTGCTAATTTTGACCTAACAATTAACACCAAGAAAACACAGGTGCTCTATCAGTCAGCACCACAGAACCTACATGTGGAAACATTGGTCACAGCAAATGGAGAAATGTTGAATGCCGTGGATAAGTTCACTTACCTTGGTTGTATACTTTCCAGGGACATACACATTGATAACTAGGTGATGTACAATTGATAATGAGTTCATTGCCAGAGCTATCTCAGTGTTTGGGAGACTTAAACAGAAAGTATGGGACAGAAGAGGTGTTAGACTTATTACCAAACTGAAGGTCTACAGAGCTGTTGTGCTGACCTCATTGTTGTATGCCTGTGAAACCCGGACAGTCTACCAGCACCATGCCAGGAAATTGAATCATTTACAGTTGAATTGTCTTATGAAGGTTCTGAAGATCACCTGGCAGGATAAGATACCAGACACTGAGATCCTTACTCAGACTAAATTGCCAAGCATTCAAATTCTGCTTCAGAGAGCACAACTCTAATGGCCACATTTTTGGAATGCAAAATATATGCTTACACAAAAGACTGTTTTTTGGAGAACTCACACAGGGCAAGCACTCACATGGTGGTCAGAACAAGTGGTATAGGGACACTCTCAAGGTCTCTCTTAAGAACTTTGGAATTGATTGTGTGATGTAGCACAGGACCACTCAACATGGTGTGCCCACATCAGAGAAAGTGCTGTGCTCTATGAGCAAAGCAGAATTGAAATAGCTCAAAGGAAACATAGGATGTTCAAATTTAGAGAATCCACCCCCAAAAAGGGACTATTTGTGCCTGAC
>CM053596.1:83950661-83980422 GCA_028646575.1 Pseudocheirus occidentalis | reverse complement strand
GTACCACCTAGCCAACCCCCCTCCCCATATATTTTGGGGGGCAAATGGGGGGTTAAGTGACTTGTCCAAGGTCATATGGCTAGTTTTTGTGTTAAGTGTCTGAGGTTGGATTTGAACTTAGTTCCTCCTGACTCCGGAGCCGGTGCTCTATTCACTGTACCACCTAGCCAACCCCCCTCCCCATATATTTCTGTGTAAACAGTTGAAATCATAGGCTTTGTTTCTGGTCCTCTTCTTGGATTTTTATCTTTCATAAACTATTGGACTTTTTCCCTAGGTTATAGATTCTCCTTTTATGGCATCTTGTTTAGCATATGTTTATTTGTTGTTTTCTTTCTCCTCTCCATCTTTATTTTAAAGCACCATTGATCATATTACTAAGACTACAAGAGAACATATTGCATTAACTCTTCTGAGGTGCACTCCAAGTCTTCCTGAAGCCCCATTGATTCAATATTTTTATCCATGGTCTGAACATATGATTCCTATTCTGTGACACCATCTTCTTAACCTTATATTTATTTCTCAAATTGATCATTTTCTTCTGAGGCTTCTACCTTTAATTGGCAACAGTAATGAAAATGCTACCTGTGTTCCTTTTTGCACAGACCTTATAATCCCAGATATTCAATTTAACAAACATTCATTGCCTACCTACTATATGCAAGACATTCTGCCAAGTTCTGGGCACAGGAAGACAAAAATTAAAAAATCTTTGCCTTCAAGGGATTTATGTTTTATAAGGAATTATAACATGTTGAGAAATAAATTTAAAACAAGGCCATTTGAGGAAGCTGGGTACATGGGGGTGGGAATCAAGGAAGCAAAAAAGGCAGTTTTTGGTTTTCAGGTTTGTTAGTTAAGCTTTTGGGGCTCTCCATCATGTCCAGGATTCCTGCTCCAGGAAGCCAGCTGTTCCCTTTGTTGTTGATTTCTGTTTCACAAACTCAGGCTGCATGCTGTAGGGAGCCAACACTGCTACCAATGAGAGGGACCTTAGTGGTCATCTAGCACAATTCCCTTACTTTAGACATGAGGAAACCAATCCTCACCAAGGTAAAGGTAATTGTCCAACACCACACAAGTAGTATATTGCAGATCTGAATTTGAACTCACATCCCATGCCTGTAAGTTTAGTATTCTACATTTCTTCAGAACCCTTTACTTTCTACCATGCTGCTTCCTCCTCTGTCTTTTTTTGGATGAGCTCTTTGTTGATTCTCAATCTGGCCATTCATATCCCCCTTCCTCAGAGCACAAGAAGCTATTTGTTTCTGAGAACAAACTTGAGGTCTAACTTCCCTTCCATGGGAAGACCCTTGGCCCTTACTTAGCTCCAAGTGTTCCATAGGCCTGATGCTTCTTTGCTCCTCTGTCACATTTTCCCACCCACCAATCTATTCACACATGTCTGGGTTCCTCCTCTGCATTTTCAGAGCCTTTTTCTTTTCATCTTTCACCTTAAAGTATTGTTCCTATGCTTTAAAATAATTTTTCATTCTGCATTGTAACCTGGAAAATAGAAAAGCATTACTCTCGGGCTTCCACCTCCTTCAGAAGGGAGGCTAACTGCACATCATTCTTGTTATCAAAAGCAACAACATCATCACTGGAATTATTATAAGTAATACATAGTTCTTTTTGATCTGCATAGCATCCCTATGAAGTAAGTTCATATTGTGCCCACTTGAATGAATGAACTGAGGCCCAGAGAAGTTGTGACTTGCCCAGGGCAACAACAACATTTACATGTCACTGGAAGATGTCTGTAAACCCATATTATAGACTCTTCATAACTCACTAAAAGTCCCCTTCTTCCCCATGCTAGCTGGAATTGAAATCCTGTTTTCTCTGTCATTCCTCATGCTTCCACTCTTGATTCTACACAAGGAAACCTTGACTCTGGTGCAGAGATACCCTCTCCCTCTTGTCTGGAATTCCTGACATCCTTGGTTTCCTCCACGTGTCAAAGTCCCACCTTCTATGAATGGCCTTTACTAGTCGTACTTAATTTTAGTGCGTTCGTCTGATAGTATCTCCAATTTGTCCTGTATATAGCTTGTTCATACATAGGTGTTTGCATGTTGTCTTACTCATTAGACCGTGAGCTCCTGGAAAGCAGGTACTGTTTTTGATTGTTTTGTTTGCTTTCCCCTATTTCTTATAATGCTAATGCTTGGCATGGTGCCTGGAACATGGTGGGTGCTTAATAAATGCTTGCTAACTGCTGTTCAGCTTCCTACTCTGCAATTCATCCTAAGGATGAACAACACTGCTTCTCTAACTGATGGTATGAACCAGCCTAAAGAGAGCTCCTTCTTGATTTGTAAAGCATGTGTATGCCACCCAGGCCTATCATATACCACTCCTAATGGTAGAAGAAGTAATTAAGTGTTTATTTTAAAGCAGGGAAATTAAAGCTTATTTTTCTTCCAGCTCATATTATACTGCAAAACAGAGTTGACAATAATTTAAGCAATGGGGTTGCTTCAGCAAAAGGAAAAATACAGAGGACTGTGAAGTCAAATAAACTCCACCATAGGAGGTACATCCACCAATAAAAGTAAATTAAAAAGATTGGCTCCTTTTGAATGAGGAATACCCAAAGCTGCCCTTTATTAGCCTTTGTTTCAAATGAAAATGGGAAGCATATTCACAAACAGTAAAATAAGTCAATAGGCTTCCATGTACAGCTTATTTTAGAAGCCTCTCCTATGTTTCAGCCTACGGCATTTCAGGTCTTTCATTCATAGAGATCAAGCTTTCTCTGAGGAGACAGAGAGAGGAGAACAGGAATGGTGGAGATGATTCTTGTTTTGGGATGGTGCAAACAAGGCCAGCCAGGGTTCCAAAGGTAGTGGCATTTGAGGGATAAATTAAGACTAAGAGAAGATAGATGCAGTTGTTCTTTGACAGTGATGAGTGGCCTTCTCTTTGGTCCTAAGTCTCATGGGGCCCAAGATAAAGAACAGCTAGAGAGCTTTGTTCACCTAATGTGATAAAGTCCAACTTATTAGTGTTAATGGCCTATCATTTGCCTGCTCTGTTAACCTGTCTTCCTCTGAATCTCATCAACCTTGAAAGACACATCATTCCTTCCTCCATCCTTGAGCTCACTTGAATTTTCACAAAAGATATGGAAGTCACCCAGTATAACTCTGTTGTGTTTAAACGCATCAGGGAAGGAATGGTTAGATTGCCAGAGATTTGAATTTCAAAAGTGGAAATGATCTTAGAAATCATGCAATGCAACACCTTTATTTTACAGATGAAGAAAATGAAATCCAAAGAAGGAAAAGACTTTCTCGAGGTCACACAGCAAATAGTTGATAGGGCCAGCACCCAAACTTGGTTTTTCTTATTCCTAGTTCAACTCTTTCAACACTAGTTGAATATTATTCATTAAAAGTTTGTGGAGCTTTCTTTTTTTCTTTAATCATACAACATAATAAAAGCTTCAAAATAATTATTTCTGGGGTGGCTAGGATGGTGCAGTGAACAGAGCACAGGTCTTGGAGTCAGAAGGACCTGAGTTCAAACCTGACCCCAGACACTTAACACTTACTGGCTGTGTGACCTTGAGCAAGTCACTTAACCCCAATTGTCCTGCCTTCCGCCACCGAAAAAAAAGCAAAAAAAAAAGGTAGAAAGGGAAGCTCTATACCTGAAGTTATAGATAATAATAATAATAATAATAATAATAATAATAATAAAGGCATCGATCTAGGATCTTAACCATCAGTTTGGCTAGTTGTTGAAGATAGATAGGAGAAGGAAGAATCTGAAAAGACAGGAGACCAATTAGAAGATTATTAAAATAGTTCATGATGATGGTCTGAACTAAAACAGTGTGAGAGGACAACAGAGCATAAGTGTAAGAGATATCATAGTGGAAGGATGGATAATATTTGGTACCTGATTAGACATGGGGAGGGAGAGTGGAGAGAGGAGAAGATTACTCCAAGATGGTGCAATTGTGATACCAGTGGGTACCTAATAAATGTTTATTGCCTTTCATCTTTTTTAATGGGTCAATTGAACTTGATCTATTAACATTAATGAGCCCATTGTAATGGGGACGTGGATTGTAGTGTGTGTGTGTGTGTGTGTGTGTGTGTGTGTGTGTGTGTGTGTGTGTAGTGGTGGTGGTGAGTGCTTTGGGGTTATGGTTCTGACACATAGTAGGTGCTTAATGAAGGCTTGCTGATAGCAATGCACCTAGACTTTCTTTGGGTCACTGCACAAAAGAAAAGAAGGGTCAAGGATGCTATAAGTGTAAACATAACTGCTTTATGATGAAAAACACCTATGAAAAGATATCTCATTCATCAAAGGGAATACTTTCCTTGTTTCCCAGACAATATGTTCATGAACCAACAAGGCATTTCCCAAACATTCTGACATGCTAATGTTCACATATAAAGATAATTTCTTTATTCCTTTTGCTCTTGAGCACAGGCTTAATTCACCATAGGAGGCATACAGTATAAGTTGAGTCAGCAGAAAACAATAAAGGATTTGGGGCTCACTCCAATAAACATTCATCTAGTAGAAAGCAATTAAACCAGACTGGCAAAAGTAAAATGGTCCTCGGAGCAGAAAAGATGGGGAGGGTTATCAGTTATAATCATCAGTGAAAAAATATTCTCAGAGTCCACGGTCAGACTTCCTCTTGTATAGCCAGAAATATCTATTGCTTAATGAATGGAGGAAATGAAAGAGCAGTAAAGACACAGCAATCTTTCCAGCCAGGTGGCAGGCCTGGAGTCAAGAAGATTCATGTTCACGAGTTCAAATCTAGCCTTAGACACCTAGTCGTGTGACCCTGGGCAAGTCACTTAATGCTGTTTGCCTCAGTTTCCTCAAATGTAAAATGAGCTGGAGAAGAAAATGGCAAATCACCCCAGTATCTGTGTCAAGAAAACCCCAAATAGGGTCATGGAAAGTTGGACATGACTGAAAAGATGCAACAACAACCACCACGGCAACATTTTTCTTAGTTCTACAGCTTCCCTGACCCTTCCCTGTGCTTTTCAGTCTGTCACATGATAACTCACAGACATAGAGTGTTTTTAGGCTTTGGGAGCATTTATATGGATTATTTCTTTTGAGCTTCACAACAGTCCCATGAGGTAGATGCTCTTATTATACCTATTTTACTGATGAGGAAATTGAGGCTCAAAGTGGATAAGTGGCCTAACCTGTTCAAGCTACTTCCTTTGGGATGTTGTCTCTGCTCTATTAGACTGGAAGCTCCTGGAGGGCAAGCGCTGTTTGTTGGCCTCTTTCTGTATCCCCAGTGTTTAGTATAATGTCTGGTACATAGTAAGTGTTAACCATATTTACTGATTGATTGGCCACCCCCATCTCCTTACATCTCCTGCAGGAAGCCTTCACTTACCACTGCAGGTGATGGTGACCTGGCTTGAGTCTTGTGGAATTTAGAATGGGAGGAGAGTTAGAGGTCAGGCATTCTGATCTATTTGTTTTACAAATGAGGAAAGCATGACCCAGACAGGATAACACAGGCATTAAATTAATGGCAAAGCCAGGATTTGAACCAGATCTCCTGTACTTAACCCCAGTGCTTTCCACTGCATCACACTATGAAAAACAACAACAAAAACCAAGAGCTGCCCCCCGACTTCCTTTAGATAACAGCACAAAAAAGAAGAGAGGGTCAGGGTGCCATAAGTACAGACATTGCTGCTTTATGACCGAAAAGATATGTTTATTCATCTGATGTCATGTAGTTTCTTGCTAATACCTGTCTTATGGCACTGAATACATTCTGCTTTTTAATATGATTATTCATATACTTCTCATCTCTCTTACAACGTTGTAACACCCTTAAAAGCAGGGATTATGACTTTCATAGCAATGTACCGGCCAATAACTTATAACTCAGGGTTTTAAAAACGGTAAGCAATCACAAAAAGAGACTTTCTTATTCATTAAAGCTCAAATCAAATCAGAAATGAAGGTCCTATTATGTGAAAACTCTCTCAGGGTGCAAAGGCAAGAAAAGGGAACAAAGACTTTGTGTAGAAGAAGCAAGAAAAAGAGAAAGCTATTTTGGCTTAATAAGAAGAATTTGTGAAGGTGGCTTGTTGGGCTTTGTAGTCATGAAGAAAGTCAGAGATTTAGGGAGGAAGAGATTAGGGGAAGAAAAATCTGGAGAAATGTGGGAGATTTAAGAATAAAAAATGAGGAAAGAGGATTCAGTCTGAAGGAAGAGAAGCTCTCACTCATTCTGAAGGAAGAAGAAAAGGATTAGAATTTGGACCTGAAGAGAAGGTAGTTGGCAAGGTAAGATAAGTTTTTTAAAAGGTAAGAAAAGCAAATTAGTCAGTAAAACAATCTGGCTAAACACATAAGAGGTTAGTGAAAAGAGAGAAAGGAAGAAGGGTGTAATTACAAAGCTGTTGAGAAAAAAAGAAAGTTCAATGTAGTTCTCAAGTTGTTAGAGGTGATAAAATCTTGTAAGAGGTATTTGGCAAGTGAGATGTAAACAGCCCAAAGGTAAAGTATGGATAGTATTGAAGAATTACACTGACTTGCATTGAATGTGTGATGTTTATATTTTTGCCACAATCTAGTGAATGTCCAAACCCTCCTCTCTTCCTAATTTTCCTGTTACTGTTGAAGGTATCACCATCCCTCAAATCCCCCAGGCTAGGCTATAACCTTGGTATCATCCTGAACTTCTTACTCTCTCTAACCGAACCTCCTCCCATATACATCACCTGTCAACTTTCTTTGTTGTTTCTACCTTTATAACATCTCCCCTATATGCCACCTTCTTTCCACTGCCACTGCCACCACCCTCATCACTTTATGCCTGGATTATTGCAAAAACCTTTCTCTCCTTCCAAACTGTCCTCCACTCACCTGTCAAACTGATCTTAAAATGTAGGTGGTTCTGACCATATCTCCCCTCTACTCAATAACTTCAGTGGTTTCCTTTATTTCTCCAAGAACCAAATGCAATATATTCCACATCTTTTAAGGTCCTTCACAACCTGACCATTTCCTACCTTTCCAGTCTTCTTATCCATTATTCCTCTAAAAGTACTCTGAGATGCAGCACTATTGGTTGGCCTCCTTACTCTCTCAACTCTCAACTTTCTCCATCTCTCTCAATGGCCATCTCTCATGCTTCCTCTCCTTCTTATCTCCACCCTCTGACTTCCCCAGCTTTCTTCAGTTTAAAGTTAAAGCTCCCACCTTTGGCCTTTCTAAGTCCCCTTTAATCTTAGTACCTTCCCTCTGAGATTATTTCCAATTTATCTGATATCCATCTTGTTTGTACATAATTGTTTACATGCTGTCTTTCCCATTAGATTGTGCCCAGCACCTGCCTGAACACATAGTAGGTGTTTAATAAATATAGGTAACTCAGTAATTGTTCTATGTGTTGCATATCTAGACTGGTTTCCATGATTACTGTAACCTTCTTCACAATTCCTACATGATCCTCTAGTTATGCTTATTATATGGACCTTGTCTTGATTTGGAACTCCATTGCATTTACCTTTTTTCTCACATCATGACTTAGAACACACCTTTTTTCAGTTCAGGAGGACATTCTCCTGGAACCTTCTTAATTGGCCCTAATCATCAGTACTTCTTAGCCCAATTCCCATAGAGATTGGGACTTCCTTTCTCCTGGAGAAAGTCTCCTTTCTCCTGGAGGTCCTGGACCTCCTTTCTCCCTCTACCTACAACAAAGACTACCATGACGAGGCTGCTTTGATAATTCAATGCAGTCCAAGTCCTTCCTCCATCCATCTCACTTACCTCACTTTAAACTGTGAGGTGGTAGTCTCTGGATCATGCTCCCTTATATTGATGAGGCTTATTTCACCCTTTCAACTTAAATATACATGCTGTCAACAAGCATCCTCCACCAAGAAAGGACTGGGTGTTTCTCTCAATTCCACAGTCCCACTGCATTTTCTTGCTCTTTGATAATGAAATGGCTCTTCCAGAGAAGAGGCAACACCCCCTCTTTCTATCCTCTGCATCTGCATTGCCTTTCTACTGTGCTAACATGATGTCTTCGTGATTCAGTGCTGCCCACAGTACTGGCATGAAACAAGCAAAGAGAGATGTGTGTTTTTCTGAGAAATCGTGCTATGCAATTACCACCTTTATTAGAGTCTGAAGAATAGCAAGAACAAAAGAAACATTACCTTGTATGATAGAGATTAATTCCTAGTAATTTAGGTAAAGTATTTTCTGTAATTGGTCCCAGGCAACATGTTATACCTGAAAATGAAAAAAATTAATATTTCCATCATATAAACAAAGCCAAGAAAGGGGCAGGGGGAACTACAATAGCTTGGATAAATTCTCTGTCATAGAAAAGCTTACTATATGTCGATCTGTACATAATACTACCTTACTAGGTTCTGGGTGACTGGGCTTTGGGTTGAAGGACCTACTTACCCTAGATAAGGCTTTAGGGACAGGGGATATCAAGGCTGACCTTGTGGAGCCACGGCTGCTAGCGTTCTACCAGGAGAGCAAGGGAACAGGCTATGTTTGACTCTATACTTGTTAATTGTGTGATCTTGTATAAGTATCCTTATCTCTCTAAGTCTCAAAGAGGTCAAATAATTGAATTCTAGTATTTGCTTTTGGCAGCAAGGTGTAAAAGTGAACAGAGTGCCTTGCCTGAAGTTAGGATGATCTGAGTTCAAATTTGGCCTCAAACACTTACTAGCTGTGTGACCTGGGCAAGTCACTTACCTCTGTTTGCTTCAGTTTTCTCATCTGTAAAATGAGCTAGAGAAGCAAACCACTCTAGTATCATTGCCAAGAAAATCCCAAATGGGATCACAAAGAGTTGAATGTGGCTGAAACTTGCTTCATAGGGTGTTATGAGGGTCAAAAATGAAATGGTACACAGTAAATAAAGTGCAATGATGATGACGATGATGATGATGATGATGATGGTGATGGAGAAGGAGCAGGAGGACTAGAAAAACTATATTTCTGATTCCTCGAAGTGAGGGTTGCAATACAAACCCATTGCTCTAATCTATGGAGCCAGTAATTAGAATAAATGGGCAATAGTCCTACAAGTTGTTCCTAGCCTCTCTTTCTCTAGGACTGCCCAGAAGAAACAAAATAAGAGCCAGGAGAAACAGAAACTTGGGTCTTATTCACTGGCCTGATTCAGTAAAATGTTGTAGTGCTGATTGTCTTGGCACGGGGAAGAGATCAGATGATTTCTATACACATAACAATGTGTATCCAAGAATCATAAGACCGTAGATTTGGAGCTAAAAGGGACATTGAAGGCCTTATAGTTCAACTTTCTCCTTTTGTAAATGAGAAAACAGACTCATTGAGATTAAATAGCTTGCCCATGGTCACATCTAGTGAGCGCAGGAGAAAAATTTGAACTCAGGTCCTCTTGACTTTAAGTCCATCTACTACCATACATACTGCTTTTCATTTTATGATGAGGAATCTGAGGCCCAGGGAGGTGAGATGATTTGCCCAATGTCACACATTTAATAAGTGGCACAGCTAAGAATAAAACTCAGGTCCTCTATAAATCCAGTGAACTTTCCTGTTGATCTGTTATTCTTTTCTTTATATTGAATATATCTGTGATACTATTGTATGGGAAGGAGATGGACTTCATAATTACCTGAAGAGGCTTATATGAACTGATGCTAAGTGAGAAGAGCAGAATCAGGACAAATTTGTACACAGTCACAGATACATCATATGTGTGACGACCAATCTGGATAAACTGGACTCGTCTCAGCAAAGCACAGTTAAAAGACAGCTCAGAATGGAAGGAGATATCTACACTCAGAGAAGGATCTAGAAAGGCCAGAGTTTAAATGGAGACTGAAGCAACACATGCTATTGTTCTTTTCCATGTTTGGTTTTGTTTCTTTTTTTTGTTTTTCCCCATTATTCACTCCATTGGTTACAATGCTTCTACACAACCAGACTAGTGTACAATGTGAAAGTGTTTGCAGATTCCATACATGACGGTATGCCATCATGGGGGGGAGGGGAGAATGGAAGGGGGAAAATCTGAAACTCAAGTGATTCTGTAACTGAATCTTGTAAACTAAAAGTTAATAAACAAGTAAAAAAAAGAATATATCTCTGGACACTGCCAGGCCATGCTGTGATGCATTCAAGGACTAAGCCCAGAAAAGACCAAAAGGTTTGTATGTTTATGAGCCTGTTCTATAAAGTCAGGAAATGGGTTGCCTGTGGGATCATATGATTTTAGAAGGGTAAGGACTTTAGAGATTTTCTAGTCTAATGCATTCATCTTACAAATGAGGAAACTAAGGTCCAAAGAGGGTAACTAGGTTTTGAACTCAGATTCACTCACTCAAAATCAAAGCCCTTACTGTTACATGGTGTAGGTTTACTATTCAATTTGATTCAACTCTCATTTAGTTAATCCCCTACTGTATGTAGAGCACTGTTAGGCATAGAGAGTGATATCAAGTGTAGACAAGATACAGCTCTTGCTGTCATGGTGCTTACAGTTTAGTAGGGGTATATAGCACATGTAAAAATGATTAAAGTACAAAGTAGAATGCATACATGAAATAGTGATTTATCAGTTTGGCTGAAACATAAAATATGGGGTAGGGAAGATCAGGTTAGAAAGGTAGGGGGTAAATTGTAGGTCTTTACTGCCAAACTAAGAGCCTTGAACTTAATTCCAGGCAACAGGAAATCAATCTTTATTGGTTTTGAGCAGAGAGGTGACACTGCCAAGATGTAGGCATAGGGAAGATTTCTGTCAGTGGTTGAGGGATGGATGGAGGAGAACAGAACTTGGAGGAACTGTTAGTAAACAATTGCAGTATTTCAGGAAAGTGATAATGAGGGATTGGGGTTGCAATGAGGAATAAAGCAAATAGAAGAGATGTGTATGGAAGAGATGATGAAGAGAAAGAATTGTCAGGACTTGGCAATTGATTGGGAATAAGAAGAGTAAAGCATAGCACCAATGTTTTGAATTTAGCTATTAACAGTGACATCAGTGCTTTGGTACTTGGGGAGAAGACAAAAGGCACTATTTAAGACATGTTAAGATGGAGCTCTAGTGAGACTATGGGAAGAGAAGACAAGGTGCCCCATGGCAAAACCTGGAGAATACCTTAAGGATCCGAGAATAGGAAGAAGAGTTGTTGAAGAAATCTTGCAATTTCAGGTTTCTTACACGTAACACAGAAGAGGTTCAAGAATTAAGAAAGGGTTTCTCCTTGCATCCACTATACTGGCAAAGATGGTAAAAGATGGTGGCAGCAGTTACACAAACACAAGCACACTGTTGCATTCTAGGTGGAGGTGTGAATTGGTCCAATTATTGTGGAACATAATTAGGAATTATTCTAGGAAAATGACTGAAATATTCATACCCTCTGATGCAGAGTTTCAACTGCTAGGCATTTATATCCCAAGGAGATCAATTATAAGAATAAAATGCTAATGTATCCCCCCCAAAATTTTAGCTGTGTTTTTTATCTCAGCAAAGACATGGAAACAAAATAGGTTGTGGTTAAATAAGTTGCGGTGGGCTAATGTAATAGAATATTACTATAGTGTAAGAAACATAGAAACAGGAGAAGACATTAAATATTCACAATGAAACAAGCAGAACCAGGAAAACAGTATACATAATTACTAAAATAATTCAAATGAAAAAACAGTAATAACAACTAAATCTGAATGCTACAAATTTATATCTTGGCCCAAAGAAGAGATATAAGAGGAGACCTCTCTCTTCTTTGGAGAGTTAGGGGACTATGGGGATATAAGCAAATATAATGTCAGACTTTGTCAATGTGTTGGTTAGCTTTGGTGAACTATCTTTTTCTCTTTTTTTGTTTATTATAAGGGAGAATGCTCTAGGAGAAACAGAGGGAGGAATATATTGAGAAATAAAGGTGCTGCAAAAAAGTTTATCTATTAGTCTAACTAACTAGCTGTCCTAAAAAAAAATCAGACTAGAGTCTGAATTCAGTGACCTTCCCCATCCAATGCTGAAATTCAATGAGCCTGTGATTCTACTATACATGTGTAGATGAATGGATAGACTAGAATAAAAGAAAAGTAGCAACATTTTATCACTTTAAACAGGGAACAGCTTTCAGAGAAAAGCAGCCAAATCAGTCTTGGGAGTTTTTAGGAACAAAGGGATTAATATTGATATGAATCGAGTTGTGCACTGATTCTCAAGGGTAGTAGAATCAATAAAAGAAACAGATGAAAGAGATTAGAGGAGCCGACAGCAGGACTGCTAGGGAGACTCTGCAGACAAGGTGATAATTCACTTACATTTAGCAATGCAATCTTCAGGTGAGGCAGCACTGGGACTCCATTAAAAGCCCAGCCTTGCTGTTCCCAGTTTGGGCCTATCCTTGACATTAAGAATTCAAGACCAGTGCAGAGCTGCTCAGGCTGAGCTATGTTTTATAGGAAGATGGAGTACACACACTGTTCCTTCTTATGTCCTTACTGAATTTTGATAAAGGCAAGGTTTACAGCCCAAAGGAGAGATGTGTATTTATTGTGGAAATAAACACACTGCACCTACCACATGGAATGTATGTGAGGCAGAGAGGAAAGAGATTCCTCAACTGAAAATGAGGAGCCCTGGGTGTTAATCCCATTCTGACATGAAGATTTTACATGATGACAGCAACAAAAATGTGTTGAGTACCTACTATGTGAAAGGCACGGGAATAGTCCCATGACATCTTTTTCTAGGCAGAGATGAGAAGACAAAGGATTGTTGGCCGAAGGTTGGGTAGATGAGTGATTCCTGGTGTAAACCCAGAGAAACCAGGAAAGTCCTCTTCCCTCCATTGATGATACATGCAACTATCCTTTTCCATTGATCATGGGCTTTTGACCATTTTCTCTTTTATTCCAACATGTTAAGTATTACCTTGATGCTTTGTGAAAACCCAGTTTTCCTAGGAGATGGAATAGTAGTCCTTTTCTCTTAGAATTTGTTACCTGAGTTTTCTATTTGCTAAAAGAAAGGGAGCATTTCTGCAGGGAAGTTTTCCCCTTGAATAACACATGTTCTCTAGGGTCCCGAGTCTCTGTTACAAACTATAAGAAATTCTCTGGGATGCAGTGACAAAACTGAAAAATGATCCCTGCCCTGTAGGAATTTGCATTCTAATCATACATTCAAGTCCTTTAACTTCTCTTGTTCTCAGTTTTCTTTCCTAAAAATAACAAAGGCATTGGCCTTGGTGATCTCTAAGGACCCTTCCTACTCTAATGACTATGACCTTGACTATATTTTTTGTAAAAGCCTTAGGCTTCCATCTTTTTTCCTCTTTGGAGGATTTAGCCAATTTGTGGCCTGATGCTCACCGTTGCACCTGAATTAGTTGGCTAGTTATGAAGGGGGAGAGAACACTGGCTTTCTCCCTAAACAGTGGCAAAGAGTGTTATCCTATGGAAGCAAGAACTGCAAAATCACTGAGCTCAATAAGCCTTTATTTAGAGGCCATATAAGCCCATTTCTCCCTATCACAATTCTGAATCTCCTCCTTTTGGGAGGCAGTCAGGTTTAAGTGACTTGTCCAGGGTCACAAAACAAGTGGATGTCTGATGCTGGATTTAAACTTAGGTCCTCCTGGCCCCAGGGGGCCAGTGAGTGCATTTTTTTTAAGCTGGCTGTTAAACATCTATACTCTACTGGGCTCCCAAGTGCATCCTCAATATACCTTGTCCAGCATGTGGTAGAACAGTTCTTTTTTCAGGTGTGACTTAGATATGACTGATGTGGGAATTGATTTTACTTGAGTATACACGTTTGTAATAAGAGTTTTGCTTTCTCAATTTGTGGGAGGGGAGTAAGTGGGAGCAACTGAAATTTAGGAAATAAAATAACATTTAATTTTTAAATAAATAAATAAAATGCATAAAAGGAAAAGTGGTAAAGTACTCAATTATTTTAACAGTCTATTAAAACAAGTGCTCTCAAGTGGTTTAATACCAGTCCTTTTCTGTTAGTAGGAGTCATCAGGAGAGTTTTCTGTCTTCTAAAAGAGAGACAGCATTGGATAAGTCATTGGGTAAGTCACTTAAACTGAATTGCCTTGTCTTCTTCCCCCTACCCCCCGAAAGGCAGCATTGTTACAAGACAGTTTCTCTGGTGCACAATGCAGAATTTTAGGGCTCTGAGTCTCTTCAAACCATCTGTTACAAAGGACAGGAAATCTTCTGTCTTCTGACATAGTTAGTAGATGCAATGTTTTGGTTAATCCTATAGTCTGATGACATGAGTTACCCTGTATACTGTGTGGCAGACTTTATGTGACATTACTTTTTTCAATTTTTCAAACATTTTTATTTAAAGTTTTCAGTTGTAAATTCTACTGCTCCCTCCCTACTTCACCTCCCACCTCTCTAAGACCATAAGTAATCAGATATATGTTATACATGTGCAATTATGTGAAATATTTCCATATTAGTCATTTTGTAGAAGAAGACAATTTTTTTAAATGGGAGAGAGTGAAAAACAGCTTGCTCCAGTCTGTATTCAGACAATATCAGTTCTTTCTCTGGAGGGGGATAGTGTACTTCATTATTAGCACTTTGGGATTATTCTATGACTTATTTATAGTAGTTCCCAGTTAAACTTGTCCTAAACCTTCAAGTTACAGTCACCAGGTGAAAGAAGGTTCTAAATTTTTGCCATAAAGAGAGATTATAGCTGGCAAAAATAAGAAGGGGGTACATTCCAGGCATGGGAGAGTAGCTTGTGTGAATGCATTGAGGTAAGAGACATAAAGTCAGGTTTGAGGGACTGGTCAGAGTCTGGTTTGAGTAGACGATAGAATACATGAAAAGAAGTCATGTCAAATAGCATTTAAAAAGGTAGAACAGAGCTAGATTTTGTCACGCCTTTTATCATAAAGGCAATGAAGAGTCATCAAAGGCTTTAGGTAGAGGAATAACTTGTGCCTTGGGAAGATTATTTTGGCAACGGAGTTTAACTCCCTTTCCCTGCAGAGACTGATTAGGTTATTGTAAAGCTTTACATAATGTTCATGTACAATCCTTTCCTTCTGTTCTGCAATGTACATGGAAAATGTTTATTTTATTTGGTGTTTGTTAAGTTCAGAATAAAAAATAAAGTGAGGAGATAAAAAGAGGGAAAGAGATATACAGAGACAGAGAAGGGTAAGAGAGAGGGAGAGACAGAGAGAGAAAAAGACACAGAGACAGACAATAAGAGAGAGAGGGCGAGGGAGGAGGAGGAGGAGGGCGGGGGGGGGAGAGAGACAGAAAGAGAGAGAGAGAGAGAGAGAGAGAGAGAGAGAGAGAGAGAGAGAGAGAGAGAGAGAACAGTTTTGAGGGTTAAGACCCTTTGAAACTTTTGAGTGATTCTAATGAACAAACTCCTTCCCAGTTTGATGATACACACCTACCCTCTTCTTTACCTACGGAATTTACCATTACTCATTCATTCTATCATGTTCAGAATTACCTTGGTCCTGTATTAAAGCCAAATGCTCCCAGGAGGGCTTCTTGATTCATACGACTTAACATCAGTGTTTTCTGATGCTAAGAGAATGTTCTGATTTTCTTAAGTTCCTTAACAATTAAAAGTCTTCTTTTTTTTAAAGGAACTAAATTGAAAAAAAATCCATGCAAATTCTTTTTAAAAATAGATTTTACTGATATTTACATCACTTCTCTCATAGAGTCACTTCTCATAACAAAGTATTATTCTAAAATAAATTAAAAAGGAAAGAAGAAAAAAATCAATAAAACTCATTAACACATAGGGAAAAAAACAATCCTGACAGTATATGCACTATTCTAGACTTGTGCACCACAAATTCTACACATTTTCTCCTTACAAAATTAAGGGGGGGGAAGAGGGTTTGCAAGGTCCTCCTGGAAAGGAATCATAAGAAACTCTGGCTTTTTAAATAAGACATACACATAGCAACTTGATACTGTTTTGTTCCAAAATGACCAAAGTGGCAGTTTTCAATCACCTGACATAATTATAGCCTAGAACAGAGGCAGGGAACCTTCATACTGAAGATCACACATGGCCCTCTGGGTCCTCAAGTTCTGTGTTTCATGTTCTGTGAAATTTGTATTCAGTCAAATGGCTGCACTTGAGGATCTAGGGAGCCACATGTGGCCTCTGGGCTGCAGGTTCCCCACACCTGGCCTAGAGCCTGATGTCTTAGCATCAGAAAGTGGAAGAGACCTTGGAGACCATTGAATTCCCTCCTTTTACAGTTGATGAAAATGATTCCAGAAGAAGTAAAGTGACTGGTGTAAGGTGACACAGGCAGAGCTGAGATTTAAACCAAAGTCTTCTGAACTACAATGCTCTTCCCACTGCAATATGGTTTTATTCCAGTTATTTGTAAGCATTCTTAAATCTTAAAATTCAATTTAAAAAGCATTTCTCCAAGGCCTTGCTTGGTACCCAGAATCCTTATCCTTACAGCAGCAGGAATATCTACAAATCCTTTCCCTTCCAGTCCTGACTGACTTCTCATCACCAGAGTAGCTCCAGGTTGCAAGCTCTCTTTTCAACTTTCAGTGCATAAAAGGCTACAGTTCTTTGAATTCCCCTCTCTGATCCTGTGCAAGGGAATATCTTCCTGCCCCAGATTTTCCTTGCTAAAGTAGGAGAGTGAAATCTCTCTCCTGTTTCTGCACTTTGCAAGAACCCCCAGGGAAAAGGCAGGGAATGAATCCTAAGAGCTCAGTCCTGCCTTCAATACTAACTCCTCAAACTGACTGTCAAGCTTGATCCAGAATATTGCCAACTTAATGTTAAAAGGCCTGCCAGGTATGAATGATCCTCAGCCAGACAATCACTAGAAGTTCCCTGTGCCCAATCAGATGGCTCTATCTAATGGCCAATGTCTTATAATGTATCAGGTTGTTCAGGTCACTCCTTTATATTCTGTTATTAGATTCTTCAGGAAAACTTCTGTAACCCTTAACTCAGAGAATCAGTTGTATGAGACTCTCTTCATTGTCTGAGATTGATTATTCAATTCCCCTGCTTCTAAAGTTGGGGAGGAGGGAGGGAGGGGAGAGCTTGTTACTCTGTATTGTCTAGTATATATTCTCCTATACATGCTTTCTAGGATTTCTGTTTTGTTATCACCTTGGATAAATGGGTTTATTTGTTCTATGAGTTTATTGTTGAGCTGGAGTTTAGGGGGAAGAAAGCTCAGCTTCCTCAACTGAAAAAGAGGCTGGATAAGGAAATGGCAAACTACCCCAGTATCTTTGCCAAGAAAACTACAGATGGGGTCATGAAGAGTTGGACATGACTGAACAACAAAAAAGTCCAAGCTTGTGGCTTTCCTTTCCTGTACAATTTGAACCTAAAAAATTATTTCCCAAAGTAGGTGATATCACCCCCTGAAAGGTGCTGGAACAAGATGGGAGAGTATAGTAGTAGCCTTAGGTGCAATTAGGAGGTGTTAAATAAAAATAAGAGGGTGGTGGAAGCATAAAGAAAGAAGAGAAAAACATATTTGAAAAGCTTTTCATACATGTTTCATCTATTGTGTAACAAAGGTAAAGTCATAGTGATTATATTATCTTCCAGAGAGATACACAAAATGCAAGTTATAACCAATCAGTGGTCAAGTCTGCTGACAGGTCTTAACAAGCAAGTGTTAGCAGGTGAGTGTGTCATGCATTGTCAGGAAGTCCAGCATGCATCAGCAGAAATATATATCTAATGATTTGTTTACAACAGAATACTATACAGCAATATTTCATCATTAACATTTTAATGCAGAAAAACCCACAAATTTACAATGAATTATTAAATTTAAGATGTGTCATTTTAAAAAATATGTATATTTAATATATATTTTTAAATGACACAAACAAAAAAATTAAAGAGTTAAAGAAAATAGATTTCTAGGGGGATATTGGCTAATTTTTCTTTTTGAAAGGAGGTGGTAGGCCAAATAAGTTTGGGAACGTCTTTACATAGAGTAATAATATTTAGTGGAGCAGATAGATACAAAGCTATCCCAGGTGCCCCTCTGTCTCTGAAAATGGTACATTGGGCAACCTCTGACCCCAAATTCCTGCTTCATCTCTTTTTCGGAATCAATATATTCCTTAAAGGATATGAGGAGGAAACGCTAGAGATATCTATTCTTATCTCCTGGGTGCCACATCTAGACAGATCCATGTGGACATAAAATAACGTACGTGAGCAAATGAAACATCACCCACACACCACCCCTTTACACCTCCCAATCTGATTTGGAACTGCCTTGACCTATCTTCTTTATATAGGCAAAGGAACTAAAGCACAGACATCAGAAAGAGAGATGGGGGAAGAGTAAATGGTGATGTCTGATAAAAGTCACCAGGAAAGAAACAAAATGGTTTAACAGATAGAGGGATCCGAAGGAAAGCATTGTCATGTAGGATTGATTTTAGAATTCTTCCCACCCCATTTCTAGAACTTCACTCAGTTTCATATTTTAAGTTACAAAGACAAAGATCTCTTGGAGGTAGAAAGGACTGCTTTACTCATGGTGACATGCTCAACTCTTACATCTTTATTAACTTGGCTGTATGAACTTGGGTAAGTTCCTTCATTTTACAGATAGAGGAATATTAGACTTAGAGGTGAAATTATTCCCCTAAGGGAGTTATCAGTTACCAGCAAAACTGAGAGCTTAGAAATCAGGTTTCCCAACAACCAGTCAAAGAAGGTTTTTATTGACCTATGCTGTATCCCTAATCTATATTCCAGTTTATACCATTATTTCAGTGGTTTCTAGAGTCCTTGTGGATACCCCACTTCACAGAAACTAAGAGCTAATAGATTAATCTAATTTATCAAATTATGCAATAAAACTAAAGAGTTTTAAACAAACAACAAAAAAACCTAATCACCTAATTCACTAGTCAATAAAAATAACTGAGAGACAGAGAGAGAAAGAGAGAGAGAGAGAGAGAGAGAGAGAGAGAGAGAGAGAGAGAGAGAGAGAGAGAGAGAGTGTCTCCCAGCATCTGGAAGCTGACTGAGAGTTGAGATGGAGTTTTCCTGAGACCAGAATCTGGTGAAGGCCAAACAGAAGGCCAATATTCCTTCTCGGTCCTAGGGCCAGCTGAACTGCTGGAAGACTGAAGAAGCATGACCATGACAAGACTTTGTTCATTGCCTGGCTGATCCTTGAGTTCCAGGCAAGAGAAATGGTGAAGGGTTTGAGATGTGCTGGACCCTGTGAACTTCCATGTGTGCCAGGGATTGCCCTGAGGACTGGACAAGAACCTGGGAGCTCTCTGTCTCTGAGAACTGGAGGAAAACCTGACAGCTATCTGCTTCTGTATCCAGGTGACTGTTTGGTAGATTCAGGAGGGAGCTGGGACCATGGAAGGGGATCCAGGGAATCATAGAGACCACCCAGAGTCAAGATGAAGAAAAGGCCTCCCCTTAGACAAAACTGAAGTTTGCTGGACACCAAGGGGTGGAGAGTTTGTGTGGTTTTCTAATGATTGTATTAGTGACTAATGATATTTAGTGATTGTAAATCTAGCTTAGTGACTGATTGCTAGACTGATTAAGTTAATGGTTGCCCCATGAGTGGAAGTTTGATTATTGTATTGTGAATTGACTGAATGATTAAGTGAGAAGGGTTTCCCCCCTTAGGGAAACCAGATGATTATTCTTTTGTTTCTTGTTCTAAATATTGTGGCCACTGTAGTGAAAACTGTGTGGCCATTCTAATGTTAAGCTATTATGAACACTATATTGTGATTTTCTGTCATAAGATGTAATGTTGTGAATATTATATTGTGAATGTTTGCCTTGATTTGTAATGGAATGAACAGTGTTCACTATTACTGTGTAATCTGAACCTTAAAAGCTGTTCACAATAGTGTTCTTTTGGGAATCTGCTCATGCATGTCGTTACAAGGACAAAAAAGGGAGAGACAGGAGATTTAGGTCCCTTATGGCTAGGAATGTTCTAGTGCACCTAAGAACCCCTAAGAACTAGGATATTCTACTGGCTCCAATCTCTAGAATGACTCTAGTTTTCATTTCAATTGATATTTACAGAAAAGCCCTCGCAGGACTAAGTTTCTTCAACCTATTCCAACATGCTTCCTAGGCCACACTCCAGTTCCAAGTAATTTCACACTTGGTCTAAAGCTTAATTGTGATTGATTGATCAATTGATTGATTTATCTTCACCTTCTGAAAAGGCAACACAATATCTCATCACTTACTTTAAGTGGGTTGGAGTGACAACTCAATCAAGTATTTCATTTCTTAACTCCTTGAATTCTTAGGAAGCCTAGTTGAAATATACTAATAAAAAGATAGTGCCATAGAAATCGGGAATTTGCAAAAATAATTGAAAATTCTAGGGGGAAGAAACACCATCTGCTTTAGTGTTACTGCACAACGTTGATTTAAAATTACTCCTATTAGGAATGGGCATGGAATGCACATGGATAGAATTTGCAGACAGTACCTACATGGTTACATGGTATCTTGGCATTTTGAATAAACAGTTCTGGATTGTATTTTTGGCATGGGTTTATTTTTGTATTTTGTATTTTATTCATCTTTTAAAAAAGTTAATAGATATGAACCAATGACTTGTTACCAAAAATAATAGGATTCTCCTCATTACTGCGTGTGCATTGTAGGTGGGGGTGACAAATTCCCTAGCACATCTTTACATTTCGACCACACTACAATCTGTCTCAACAATGCAATGTAATTACCTATTTAAATGACAGGGTGAATGAAGAATTTTGGAAATGTGGTGGAGTATATTGTGTCCTAGAAATACATGTATTTATTCAAGCAAGAAATGTATTGAAAACTATTTAAATCTATTCACAATTCTTATTTAACAGTATTCTGTTCAGGGAAAAAGATGCAGGAGCTTACAGATAGTAGTTGCTGAAGAAATGAGACTAAGGAAGTTTGTAAAAGTTAACAGGTTAGTCTAAATTTTTTAGTTAACTAATTACATATTTATGCCAGTTAGTTATTTTTTGGTAATCAAGTTTAATATCAACAGTTTAATCAGAATAAGTGTTGGGGGAATAACTTACCCAAAGACAGAGGCAAATGCCTTTTCCTCCTTTTCCTCTCCTCTTTTGAATTGTAAGAGGAAAAGCATAAAGTTAAGGGCTGACTAGTAAACAAGTAAATAACTTCCCCATTTAGGAGAATGTGGAAGAAAGGTATTGTTTATTGAAATAATGTTCCTCACCAGTTTGAGGGCCCCATTTTTTTATATCTTGTGCCTGTCAGTTTGTACCTATCACCACCTACTTCTTTCCATGGGACCCTAAAGATGTTCTTTTCAGGGCGTAGTGTTGGTGATGCTCAAGACACTCTGCTGCTTAGCTGGTCAAGAGATAGTGCTTCTGCTGGACAGGACAATCTGCTTCACTCTCTGAATTAGATCTGCAAATGGGCAACTGCAGGTTTTTTTCTGTTGTAGTCAATGTACTTACCTAGGTGGATCTGTGCTGTTACTACACTTTCTTCTTTTCTCTTTTTTCATTTTGAGTACTACAGAACCTTTTAGCCAGGACAAAGACCCTTAGTTTAGGATACCTAGAAGTACCTTCCCTTTGATTCCCTAGGAGCTTTGGCTCTGAGATTATTTGTCCCTTCCAGGCAAGGGATAGTCCAGACATTGTTTCTCCTACTCCACAGTCTTCTCTGGCTCAAAACCCCCTTCTTTAAGTTAGCCACCATGTTACCTAAAATGTTAGCTTTCATTTTACTCAGTTTCATTTCCCATACTCCTTTCAAAATGTTATGTAGATGACTGCAAATACATAACTTATATCAAATTACTTACTGTTTTAGGGAAGGGAGAGGGGAGGGAAGGTGAAAATTTGGAATTCATTTTTTAAATGAATGTTAAAAAGGCAGGGGTGACAATTATGATCTCAAAGTAATGGCTAAAATAGAAATAATTAAAAGAGATAAACAGTGTAGCTGCATTTTGGATGATCTCAATGATTTAAAAAATATGGAAAGACTTGTATGAAATAATGAAGAGTGAAATGAGCAGAATCAAGAAAACATTGTATACAGTAATGGCAATATTGTTTTAAGAACAACACTGAGCAAATGAGTTATTTTGTCTATTATAAATCCCCAAATTAACTACAAAAGACATATGAAAAAGATGTTATCTGCATCCAGAGAAATAACTGATAGATAGATGTATAGAATAATTTTACATATATGTGTGTGTATATACACACACATGCCTATTTGTGTCTAATGGTATCATCTCTAGGGCAGGGGGAGGGGAAAAAAGGAATTTACATGATGATTTGATTTGATTTTTTAAAGGAATAGCAAATTGTGCATAGCGAATGTTTAGTTTCATATACAATCATCTTTTTATTGTACTATGTTATGGAAATGCTTGTTTTATTCCATAAATTAAAAATAAAAGGAAATTTAAAGAAACAAAGGACAAACAAAAGTAAATGTTAAAAATTATCTTCACATGTAACTAGAAAAAAATAAAAAAAATATTAAAAAAAATCTTATGTAGCTAAGTCTCCATGCATAAAAGTATGAATGCCATCTATAGTATGTCCTGGAAGGAAGCTTTCTTGAGTCGTTCAAGCTTCAGATCTTTCCTATGATGGGGAACGTCATTATGTATCTGAACAAGTTCCTCTGCATTCCAAGTTCTCCGAACTCAATCTCTTGCTCAAGTCTCCCCCTTACTGGGTACTTCCTCCTACAGAGAGAGGGGGAAAAGGGCTGAAGAAAACTGAGACTGGTACACATTAGAAGACATGTTATGTCTTTCTCCTCCCTAAGTTGTTGTGTTGGTGGTTGAAAGAGACTACAGAAATAGAAACCACTGGATTTCTATAGAAACTCATTGGATTCTCACAACAACCCTGGGAGGTAGGTGCTGTTGTAATCCCCATTTTACAGGTGAGGAAACTGAGGCAAATAGAGGTTAAATGTCTTGCTGATGGTCTTAGAGCAGCAAGTTTATGAGGCCACTTTTGGACCCACATCTTCCTCCCTCCCAATCTATCACTCTAACAACTATCATACACTATTGGAGGAGGTGGTATCTACGCTGAGTGTAGAGAAAGAATTCTGTAAATACTAACGTTTGGTGCAGAGAGGCATGGATGCCGTGCATCCAGGGTTTCAGAAGAGGCAAGATAAGCATTGTGGATGGAAAGCAGGCCTGTATAGCTTAAATATAGAGCTTTTGAAAACTAGTGCTGTATTAGACAAGTCTGGAAAGGTAGGAGGTTAGTGGATGGTCAGTGGCCCTGAGTGACAGTCAAAATGACCAGGAAGGCCATTCACAAAGAGATGCCAAATAGATGTCATAGAGCAAAGTTGGAAGGGACTGAAATGGAGCTAAGAGAAATCTGGACTACCTGTGTTAGCACACATCTCTCCCACCTAGATATTATCTATTGTCACCACCATTCCTGAGGGAAATGTGCTGCTATTGCAGTGGTGAAGCTTCTGGGCCTAGAACCCTGCTCAGGGCTGACAAGGAAAAAGTTGGTTGTTCAGAATTTTAAAAAAAGCTCCAAATTCTTCTTCTTGGTTCGTCACAAATTAGGGGAAAATGGCAGTAAGGATAGAGATGGGAAAGGGGGATATGAAGGTGAAAACATAAAGATAAAAAGGTGAGATTGTGATCAATTAGAAGCAGGAATATGGGTTTAGCTTAGAAGTTAGTCTATTTTTTGATAACCCAAGTACCCTGGCCTCTTATAAGAAGACTTATCATAGCTTTGAGGATTAAATTCTGAGCCTGAAGCTTCCTAGGACTGCTCTTTATTTATCAGTTCAGGATATCCCATCTGGAGATAAAAACCAGGATGAGACCCAAGATTGAATTCTTCACTCTGCTGATTCCCTCTTAAGTACAAGACCCAGATTGTGAGGTCAAGCTTATAGAGATAATTAGGACTAAGTCACCTTCTTTGAAAAGCATGCTCTGTTCTTTGATAGGAAAACTTTGATCTACCTCATTTCACTAATCCACAAATCCAATCATCCTCTCAGCTAAGCACTTGGATCTTCCTCCCAATCCTCCCTCCTTCCATCTAGTAAGATATCCCTCTGTATTCATGAGAGATCATACATTTACTTCAGGAAGGCACCTTAGAGAACATATGGCCCAACCTTTTCTTTTTATAGAGGTGGAAACAAGTTTACACAGGTGAAGGTCATAGGTAACAAATAACAGAGGCAGGATTGGAATCCAGGCCCTCTGACTCCACACTCAACAGCTCATTACTGATCTTCCAAGAGTTATATGGAGGGGAGTTCTTATCAGTCACCCTGATTGATAATGATTACTTTGACAAAATATAGTTGGGCTTGGCTCATCTAATATTAGAATCATGGATTTATATAGTTTTAGTGCTACAGCATCACAACTATTTATAAATAATTAGGGGCCCCTTTCTTTTTGGAGGGCAATTGGAGTTAAGGGACTTGTCCAAAGTCACATGACTAGTAAGTGTGTCAAGCATCCTAGGCTGGATTTGAACTCCAGGGCTGGTGCTCTATTCACTGTGCAACCTAGCCACCCCTTTTAGGGGTCCCTTTCTAAGGGTTTCCTGAGGTATAGGTAAAAGAGACACACTATTCGGTACATTTTGCTTTGGAAATGGAATGTGATCTGAGCCACCTTATTGTTTACTCAGGTTTTTAATGAAGCCACTTAGGGTTTTCTTGGCAGAGATACTGGCGTGGTTTGCCATTTCCTTCTCCAACTCATTTTATAGATGAAGAAATTGAGGCAAACAAAATTAAGAGACTTACCCAGGGTCACACGGCTAGTAAGTATCTGAGGCCAGATTTGAATTCAGGAAGATGAGTCTTCCTAACCCCAGGCTCAATCCCCTCTATCCCCTGCACCATATTTTTGCCCCTTTGAGCCACCTTAAGGTCTGTACAGCAAACAGTTTCCAAAATTCCCAAAGCCTTGACCTTCTTTTTCTGTTAGTCTTGACAGGTCCCTTCCCTTCCTCCCACCAATATCTATTCAGTTTTACAATGGGCCTTCTCTTGAGCTAAACCATGACCAGAGAAAGCTAACTTGGCACTGAACTTGATGATTATTTCACAAAATCAGAGAATCTCAGAGTTAGAAGGGACGTCATAGAACATCCAGTCTGATGGATATTTGAACAAGAATCTCCTTCTAGAATATACCAGAGTATTGTCTAGCTTTTGTTGAAAACCTCCAGTGAGGGCTAAAAGCTGTCTGCTATCAATTCCACTTTTGGACAGCTCTCATTATTTCACTGCCATTACCTAAATCTTTTGTCTAGAGCTCAAAGATCTCATTTACTTCCTCTGCATCTCTGGGCTTAGGAAGAAAAGAAAAGGTGTCTCCTTTTATGAATGAAGGAGAAAGTTAAAAAATGACTGCTTCACTCAAGGTTCCCAAAGGCAGTCAATAAGGGTGGTTAGGCTGCCTGAACTATAACATAATACTCAAATACACCAGCCAAACTGACTGTCAAAACTATTCAAGGTTCTACACTGGACTTTTAGTGTGGATAAATATTCTATATCTGCATACTGGAGGCTGAGTGGATATTCTGAATGGATCTAGGACCGTTTTCTCTTCCAATTTTCTGCTCTGATATGTATATTTTTTGAATATTGATATTCTTTTCTCTTGGAATTTGATTGTTTATTTTGTATAATTTTATATGCTATCTTTTCCCATGTAATTTTCCCTTTGCTTGCCTTTAGGAACTTGCAAAGTTTTTTTTTTAAATGACTCCACACTTCTCCCTGAAGCATGGGTCTACTTTTATTTATTTATGGAGGGCAATTGGGGTTAAGTGACTTGCCCAAAGTCACACAGCTAGTTTTTGTGTCAAGTGTCTGGGGCCGGATTTGAACTCACGTCCTCCTGATTCCAGAGTCAGTGCTCTATTCACTGCGCCACCTAGCCACCCCATGGGTCTACTTTTAAAATACAAATGTCTATCTGAGGATATGTTGAATGGGAACAAATCATAGAATACTTGAGTGTCAGAAAAATTCAAAATGAGCATCTCTCAGTGGGCAATGGAAATCATACATGAGCATGTGCACGCGTGTGTGTGTGTGTGTGTGTGTGTGTGTAAGTACAAATGTGGCATTTAGAAGATTAAGAATTTCCTCAAGGAAATGTAGGGTGGAAAAAGAAGATAGGCTTGTTGCATGATGAGAGCAAGAGGTAAATGATAGTGAATGTGCTCTATTAAGTACACTTATGATATCCAGAAAAAGGGAGGAAATTCCCAAGAAAGTTGATGGAGCTTCTGGGTAGTCATGAGTAAGTGTAACACAGGATGAGTGGGAAGAGAGGGGTTGAAATCTGGATAATTGGACAGAACATTATGTCAGTGAGGACACAGATCCAAGTGAACAGTTCTCTTCAGAGCAAATATTAGGAACTACTGTGCTCATGAATGTGTTAAAAAAAAAAGGGGGGGTGAGACTTAGGTGAAAAAGGAAGGAGGTGAAAGCAGTCCCATAAGATCAGAACATAACATGGTAATTATGGATTAAATGTGGTAAATCTTGGAGCCCAGGAGCCAGGTAGATTCTAATACTAAGGAACATTAGGTGCTATGAAGTCTTTAGTTCAGGTTTCATTATCATTGTAGAGAAATTAGCAATAGATGAGAGCTAGGGGAAAATATCCCTTGAACTGATTCAAAGAAGGAACTGGTGACCCAGAAAGCTGATACTGGAGTGATTTGCCATTTCTTTTTCCTGTTCATTTTACATATGAGGAAACTGAAGGAAACAAGGTAAAGTAACTTGCTTAGGGTCACACAGCTAGTAAGCCTCAGAGACTGAATTTAATCTCACAAATATGTCTTCCAGATTCCAAGCCCTGTGCTCTATCCACTGCATCACCTACCTCCCTTAGCAAAGAATATGTAGGTAAAACTATGGACAGGTTTCTTTTTTTACATAGCAGTTTTCATTATCTGATTATTCGAAGATGTAACTAAACTCTCAAGTAACTGAGTGATTTTGTTTGGTGTTTTGACTGGGCAAATATTTATGATGACATTAATGTAACAGAGGGAATATAACGTAAGCAAGCACCTTAAAGGAAGGAACCATTTCCTCATTTATCTTGGTATCCTACATTCTTGTAGTTGCCTAGAGCTCTGGGTTCGTTAAATGATTTGTTTGAGATTACACAGTGAATATACATCCAAGGGAGGACTTGAACCTAGGTCTTTCAGATTATCCACTGTGCTACCATGCTATTTAAAGAGAAAATGAAATAAAAACCAAATATCTTCTAGGCACAGTTCCTGGCATGTTTAGGCTCTTACAAATGCTAATTGAATTGAACTGATCAGTACCCAGTTCTAAAGTGAGATGCAGTAGCACCCAGAATAGACTCCCAGAATATCTTGCAGAGCAGGCCCCTGATGGACAAAGATGGAGATGGGAAAGTCCATGGTGGCAAGAATGGCTTCCTTCTCCTGGCTCACCATTCACCCAGAAAGATTCATTTTCAAAGTAAAATGGTTCCACAACAAGACAAAATCCTTCAGTGCATAATGATACTTTTGCAATGTGGTTCACATGTCACACACTGCTGTTCATATTCACAGAACAGGTCTTCCGCAACCAAGGGAAGTAGAAATTTCCTGAAATCAGTTGCATCCTCTCACTTTCCCTTCTACATCTCCGTTGTTAAAAGGATCAGGTGTGCCAACATCTGTGCTTCCTTTACCCATTTTCCTGAACCATCTGCTATGGATTGCATCTACAAGTCAGTCTGGCAAGGAAAAAAAAACAAACCAATGATCAATGTCTTTACCAAATCTCCTTAGTCCTCCCCCTTAAATGCATTGAAAAACCTGTCTGTTCCAGAGAAGACCCTCAGGTTAATTTCCTAAATTTTATTCATTTCAGAAGGGCCTAAAGGATTAAACTAAAATAAATGATCTGGGACTCCAGTGTTTAAACCAGATGGAATTTACTCTGGAACTTTGGCTGTAACATAGCATTTAAATGACATGTGCCAGAGCAGTGATGGATTGTAACCTTCACAGAATTCAAGCATAATGACTAAACCTGGCTTACAGAACATAAAGTTGGAAGTTAAATATTCTCCAAACTTTCCATCCAGCAAAATGTTAGCTTTCATTAGCTATCTTTCTTTCCTTAATTCCATATACATCTTTTTAAAAAATAGCATATAACCCCTTAAATAACTTTCAAATGATGCTTTATTTCTGCACATGTCAAATAACTTATGGTTTGAAAGATGATTTATTGGGAAGGTTACTTGCAAAAGTTTTAAATTAAGAGGCAAGTGTGAAAATGCTAAACAACAGGATGAAATCATTATTTAGAATGTGAGGAGTTAGATACTTAACTGCCTTATTTTAGGTTCATGAAAACTTTTATAACATGTCTGAAAAAAACTAAAAAAACTTTTAAATTGGAATAATTTTATATTAGGGCTAAAGTTGTCTTCATTCAGGAGAATAAATATTTTACAACTGCTTCAATGTGATGACTGATTTTGATAGACTTAGCCCTTCTCAGCAGTGCAAGGACCTAAAACAATCCAAAGGACTCATGATGGAAAATGCCATCCACATTCACAGAAAGAACCATGAGTCGAAATACAGAGAGAAGCCAATTATTCTCTTTTTTTTATGTTTTTTCTTTTTCATGGTCTCTCCCATTCATTAAAATTCTTCAATGCAACATGACTAATGTGAAAATGTATTTAATAGGAATGTATGAGTACAGTCATATCATATTGCATGAACTATCTTGAGGAGGAAGCAGAGGAGGGGGAGAAAATTTAAAACTTATGGAAGTAAATGTTGAAAACTAAAAATAAATGATTTTTTTTAAAAAGGGAAGATACATGGGATCAGGATATAGGGCACATACATGCAAAGTTAAGAAACAGCAATCTGAGGCCCTAACTCTTTAGACCTCCTGATCGGTTCTAATGAAGTCCCTTCAACCAGAGTATCTTTTTTCCCTCCCAACCTTTCATCCTCCCTCAAACACACACACACACACACACACACACACACACGCACACACACACTGCTCCAAAAAAGCACTCAGAAATAAAGTGCAGTAAGGACTTAGCAACCACCTTCAGTAAATTCTACTACTAATACTTTAGTAACTCATGATCATCCTGGTAACAACAGGAAAAGATATTTCTATGTCTTGAGCCAAATATTTGTTTTCCACTGCCCCAAACTGTGATTATCTGACTGTCCCCAAAAGTTATTGAGTTGTTGAGCTAGCAGCTCTTCTAAATACAGGTCTGCCCAGAGGGTAAAGTTATAGATGGCAGAAATTTTCTGGGAAATAATTTCTTACAGTCTTACTGAATGCTAGAGGTAGGGGTCATTTTGGAGATTACCTAGGGCACTGCCCTGATCTTGCAGAGGAGAGATCAGAGACCTAGTGAGGTTAAGGGGCTTGCTCAAAGTCACCCAGCAACACTTAGTGGCAGTTTGGGGACTCTCAGGCCTGGGCTCTGTCCACTACCCTTGCCTTTTTTTAATGATTAGTTTATAAGGCAGGCTCTTTCCTTTGAGATCCATAAAATACCTTTGGCTTCTGTTCTTCTGTGAACATTACAAATGGAAATGGATGCTACTCATCATAGCCATTCTGCTTTCATTGCATTTCCTATCCCCTAAGTTTTTTTTTAATTTTTTTTAA
>CM053596.1:83910673-83950161 GCA_028646575.1 Pseudocheirus occidentalis | reverse complement strand
CTAAAGCAAGAGAAGAGATCTGACCTCATAGTTACTACCAAGACTCAATCATATGAGACACATGACTGAAGTAAGACTCTGGAATAGTCAGGGATTGGGAACCTGTGACCTCTAGACCACATGTAGCCTTCTAGGTCCTTGGGTGCAGCATTTTGGTTGAATCCAAGTTTAAGAGAACAAATTATTTTATTATGGGGATTTGGTCTGTGAAATTTGAATTCAGTCAAAGGGCAGCTTTTGAGGACCTAGAGGGCCACTGTTTCCCCACCCCTGAATCTTATTCAAAAGGAAAAGCAAAATGAAAGTGCTGAAATGGTAATGTTATAGAAAGCAGACAGGCACACATGAGGACATCCAGGAATGAGAAGGGCTGACATGACCAAGCATTTTGGTTAATGATCAATGGAAAGGTATGAGAAGGGCCACAGGACTTGAGAAGAGCAAGTATTGTCCTGATTTTCAAAAAAATCATTTTTTCCTTTTAAGGAGCAATATTCTGTTTCTATTTGAAATTTATGATGAAATAGCTTTTCTTTTTCTTTTTAAATCACTTCCTATGCACTTAGATTTGTATTATGTGAATCAAGGTGGCATATTAGAGAGTGGACTCAGAAGTCTTTAAACAGATACAGAAATAAATGAAACACACAAAACCCATTCGTTCCAGTTAGAAGTAAACTGAAGTTTGGGTTCTGATCACATAAGTCGTTGAAATTCTGGTGCATCTTCAGCCCTTGATAGGAGCCTGACATGGTCTTCTCAATATTTTTAATGTCATTTTGTGTGCTGCATTCCCTCCAAAAGGCAGACACACTTTGAAGTGATGAACTTGCCGTGCTATTCCTGTTGCTTTGTCAAAATAACTCGTTGTCTTTGCTCTCCAATTGAGAAACTCTTAATATGATCATATTATAGTTTCTTTCAGAATCACATTGTAATATGCAATCATCTCTTTCTAGAAGTTCTGATGTCTGAGCTATCAAACCTGGAGTTATCCATGAGGAGATGCCCAAGGCTGGTGCTGTGCAAGAAATTACTTTTCTCCATATGGAGGGCCAGATTCCAGAACCATGCTGTCTTTATTTTGTATACACTTATATACGTGTTTTTTTCTATCATTTTTCCCACTAGAATATAAGCTCCTTGATTGGATTGTTTCATTCTTTGTGTTTGTATCCCAGGTACCCAGCACATTGCTACTGTTGTTGAGTCATTTTTCAGTCACGTCTGACTCTCCATGACCCCATTTGGAGTTTTCTTGGCAAAAAATACTGGAAGGGTTTGCTTTTTTCTTGTCCAGCTCATTTTATAAATGAGGAAAAGGCTAACAGGGTTGAGTGACTTACCCAGAGTCACATATAGGAAGTGTCTGAAGCGAAATTTGAAGTCAGGAAGTTGAGTCTTCCCAACCAAGACCAGGCATGGCACTCTATCCACTATGCCACCTAGCTGCCTGCTCTTCACACAGACTGGGCACATAATAAATATTTTTTGATTGATTGATTGATTGATAGGGAATTCAATTCTTCTCCCTTCTCCACAGAAGAGTTTAGGGTTCATGAGCATTTCATAATTTAAGGTGTTAGATATGGAATAGAACTGAGAGATAAGTTGATCCATGCCCCTTATTTTAAAGGCAGTAATAATAATTCACACATGCTATGTAATAATTTATAGATTTGGAAGTACTTTTCTTACACTTTCTTTACAAAAAGACTGTGATGTGGGCATTAGAGTTATTAGGAAATGACAGCCATGTTGTATAGATAAACAGAGATCTTGAAATATACACACGCAGACACACACACACACATATATATACACATATGTATGTATATATATCTCAAGACTCCAAGACATCTCTTTCAATATTTATATCAAGATCTTTCTATATACAGGCGACTAGGTGGCACAGTGAATAGAGCACTGGCCCTGGAGTCAGGAGGGCCTGAGTTCAAATCCGGCCTCAGTCACTTGACACACTTACTAGTCGTGTGACTTTGGGCAAGTCACTTAACCCCAGTTGCCCTCCCCCCCCCAAAAAAATCTCTCTATATATAACATGATTGTCATTATCTAAAACTGTATTATCTGCATCATGGTTTTTTGTATCTATATAGATAGAATCTCTATCTATCTATCTATCTATCTATCTATCTATCTATCTATCTATCCCTGCATGTATCCATCTATCCATCTATCTATCCATCTATCCATCTATCTATCTATCTACCTATGTCTGTCTGTCTATCTGTCTATCTATCTATCTATCTATCTATCTATCTATCTATCTATCTATCTACCTGTCAGAGCAATGGGTTACACTGGAGGAAACAATATTTGACTCTAGAGTTTAAGGACTTCAAATCCATTCACTGACTTTTGCCATCTGAGTAATTTTGGAGAAGTCACTAAATTTCTCTAAGCCTCAGCTTCCTAATTAGTAAAATAAATGGATTGGACTAGGTGACCTTTGAAATCTCATGTAGCTCTAGACTCATGATTCTATGAATAAAACTTTTTCTTTCTTTTAAATAACAAAAGATAACTACACTTAGGGTCAGCAGAGGCCCGAATTTTAGTTTTAGACTCTGACATTCACTAACTATTGCCATGCACAAGTAGGTCAGATTCTTTTCTGTAAAATGGAAATCTTCAAAGTATTCTATAACTTTAAAATACTATATAAATGGGAACTGTCATTGGAACAGTCCCAGAGGCATATCGAGACATATCAATACCTTTGAAGCTAAGAAGAAGCAGGCAGCAGATTATATGGAAAGAAAGATTGTACATAGATATATGATAGAAGACAGACGACAGATAAATTGACAAACAATAGATCAATATATTGACTGATATATAGAGATTTATTAAGAGTTTACTATATATACTGTGCTAAGAGGATAAAGATGCAGATCTCTCTAATATTTTTGTATGTCAGTTTATATTTTCAAGGAATTTCTATGCTAACATGGGAAGACAACACACATGGGAATCTGAGAAAGGAGGAAGGTACTAGTGAGAGGCAAAACTGCTCTAAAAGAGGTGGGGAAGTCAAGATTGAGTAGTGAAGCCAGACTTGAAGTGAACATGGCCTCTGCATGTCATGAAATGGTGTTCTGGACTGGGGATTCACCAATCAAGAGGGAAGAATTCAGGATAGAAGCATCTCCAGGGTGGAAAAAAGTTATGGGCTGGGAGCTGGAAAAGTCTGTAGAATGAGCGGTGAAGCAGGGAGTGAAATGAGCACTTCCTGGGCCCCTTGTAATGTGGTGGTCTGGCATTGATCATTAATTAGATTAAATAACCCAAGAGATGTTTCCCCTTCCAGTTCTTTGTTTTTTCTGTATGTTGTTGCAGATAAGCTGGCAAAACCGTCTGGCCTTCCCTTTGTTCTTGGGAAGGCCCAATTCAAAATAAATTTTACTCCAGACTTTCCCACTAGAGATCACTTTTAAGTTCCCACTCCTCTCTTCAATTATTCAGGACACTGGCTGCAGGATTAGGCTCCCTCCCAATTCATTTCTGTTCAAAACCTTTATGAGTGCCACTACTCAGAAGTCTCAAAGAGCCAAGGCCATCATCTGAAAATTCTGTAGTTGAAAATATTTGCTGTCAGGAATTGGCTCAGGTCCCTCTGGACAAAAACTTGGCAGAGAGAGACAGACAACAAGGGATCATATTCAAGGAGGGAGAGTTTGCTTCCTATTCTTTGAGTGAGATGGCTGAGAATGGTCTGCAGCATATTTTGTCTTCTACATAGTTAAAATTAGAAGGTAAGATGCTTTAAAGGGTGGCCTAATCTTTTTAAGAAGAAGAAAGGTTTGAGCATCAGGAAATTATTCACCTCTAGACTCAAGCCTTGAGGCTTGTTAGCTATGTGAATCTGAGCAAGTCATTTAACCTTTTAGCCTCATTTTTTAAATCTGTAAAATGGACACAATAATAGAAACTACCAAAAAGCATTGTTGTAAGGCTTAAATGAGATAATTGGTGTAAAACACTTTTCAAACCTTAGCAAGCTATATAAATATTAGCTGTTGTATATTGTATGGGGAGTAGGATGAATTGCAGAGACCAAAGATTAAGATAGTTTCTCATCACCTGGAACTTCTGATATAGTTGGGTAAACAATTCCAAATCATCTGAAGTGTTCTCTCTTCTTTTAAGAGGGAGCATGGTTGGGTCAGGCAGGTGGTAAAATGGATAGAGTGCTGGACCTGGAGTCAGGAAGATCCATCTTCATGAGTTCAAATCTGGCCTCAGACACTTACTAGTTGTGTGACCCCAGGAAAGTCACCTAACTCAGTTCCTAATAGATAAAATGAGCTGGAGAAGAAAATGGCAAACCACTCCAGTTTGCTAAGCAAGCCTGAAATGGGGTCATGGAGAATTTACATGACTGAAAAACAATTTTACAACAACTCAGTGGAAAAAAACACTGGATTTGGTATCAAGATCTACGTTAGAATTTCACTTCCAATGCAGATCAAACATCAAAGTGTGGGTACATCCATCTTTTTTTCCTAAATAGGTTGTTAAACACTTACCAGCACATTCCTGTATTGATCTATAAACATTGTTTGAGCTCAGCGAGAGTGTAATAGAAGGTTCAGAGAATGAAGACATTGCCAGACTGGAGGCTTGGTGACTAGAGGCTAATAATGAATAATAATGATAATAACCAGAATTTATTTAGTGCTTTGAGACTGGCAATGTGCTTTATATCCATTGCCTCACTTGGGGCTCACAATACTCCTGGCTAAAGACCCTTAACAGAAAGAGAAGTCTGAGACACCTGAGACCTAGAAAGGTGAATCAACTCCTCAAATATCATAAATATGATTAAACAACCAGGATCATGACCTAGGTCTCCCAACTCTTAATCCAGGACTCCATTTGCTACCTTGCTGTAAAACCCCTCATTTCTGTACCCCACCCCTATTTCACATGGAGTTTTTAGTGTAGCTCCCAATCTCCATTTTAGATCAATAGAATTTTAGAAGGACTCGGTGAATCTAGACCAATGAACTCATTTCATCAAAGAGGAAACCGAAGTACAGAATGTTGAAGGGCCTTGATGCACACCATAGAGTCAGCTATCACAGCATCTGAAAGGTAGAAAACACCTCCAAATTCATCTACTACCATTCCCGAACTGGAATCCTATCTAAAACACCTGCCACAAGCCATTATGCTATCCAACTGTCAGCTAAAGAATTCCGGGATGGGGAAATCATGACCCGTTGAGACAGCCCACTCAACTCACGTGGTTACAAAGTTCTTTTTTATTTTTATTTTCCCTCTTACAAGCCAAGATCTGTCTCTCTTGTAACTATGATACTTTGTTCCAAATTATTACTTCTGGGGCCAAGAGGAATGAATCTAATCCCTTTTCCTCATGATAGCCTCTTGAATGTCAAAGGCAGTTACCATGCACATTTAAGACTCCTCTTCTCCTGGCTGCATATCCTCAGTTCCTTTAACTAATCCTCCCATGACATAGCCTTGAGTCTTATCCTCATCTTCGTTCCCTTCTTCTTGATCTGTCCATTGTGGCAATGTCATTTTTAGAATATGGTACCCAAGGTGAATAGAACCAGACCACACTAACATGGTGCCTGTGAATAAAACACTGGTCGTGAAATCAGGAGGACCCAAGTTCAAATTCAGCCTTGATACCTGACACTTACTAGCAGTATGACCTTGGGCAAGTCACTAAACTCTAGTTGTTTTGCCTTTCCTTTCTCAAAAAAAAGAATATGGCACCCCAAACAGTAGATAAATATAAAGAGCAGAGTTGTACAGTAAGAATGATTTTGGGAGTGCTAACACAGAGAATGGGCTATTGGGGAAAAAAGGCAAGAACCACAAGAGGGACAATTGTCTCTGTGATGGAGGAGAGAGAATGATACAAGATAGGACTTTTCTTGAGATGAAAATGTATGATGAAGAGAAAGAAGAACTATTCAACTCAGATTTTTGAGAATCACAGCATTTGAGAGTTTGAAAAGCCCTCATCCAAAACATACCAGAAAGAAATGCTCGGCATAAACAGTGGTCAACCAACCTCTTCTTGAAGATATGTGAGGAGGGGAATGAACTGCCTATTAAAGCAACAGCTCATTCCACTTCTGAACAGCTTTATTTGTGAGGAAAGCTGAATTTGCTTCCCTGAAGGAATAAACAGGACAAATTTAAACCCTCTGCCATCTTTCAAATATTTGAAGACAGTTATGACATTAATTATCATTTATTTAGCAAGAATTATCTTCAGTTTGGAAAGAACCAAACAAAAGAATGATAGGGAGTTGAAACTGAGGATAAATATGGAGATCAGAAAATAACACCTAGTTTCTCTTAATGAGTTCAAGTCAATAAAGTTGGAAACAGTTAAGAGTCACCAGGAGCATGAATGGTCTTGAGACTGTGGCATAATAGAACCAATGGAAGTAACTGGGGATGCTTAGCTTGATGGAGAAAATACTTCTCAGAGGGCTGACAGCCATATTCAAATATATAAAGTTCTGTCATGTGATGGAGACTTGTTCTATTGGACAGCACAGAAAAGAATTGGGAACAATGGATAGAATCTGCAGGAAGGCAGATTTCAGATCAAGATAATAATTGATTTTCTCATTTGAAAAAAGAGACTTCCTTCATTAGAGATCTTCAAATGGTGGCTGGGTGACCCCACATTGGGGATGCCTTAAAGGGGGCTCATACATACATGCATTTTGGATGAGATAGCCTCCAATTCTGTGATTCTAAGTCTGCTTAAGAGCTGAACAGAATACTCATGGAATGGATTGACCAGGAAAAAATAAAGGGAAATATGACCTCCTCCAGTCTAGACACTCTGCTGATGCTAAAGCAGCTTACAATCTTGTTAGAGTTTCTTGGCTACCGGGTCACATTGTTGACTCTTATTGACCTTGTTTTTATTTTGTTGTTCTTATTGTTGTTCAGTTGTTTTAGTCACATCCAACTCTTGCAACTCCCATTAGGGTTTTCTTGGCAAAGATAATGTAATGGTTTAGCCATTTCCTTCTCTGGCTCATTTTACAGATGAAGAAACTGAGGCAAAAAGGGTTAAATGTCTTGCCCAGGTGCACACAGCTAACAGTGTTTGGTAAACAGACCAGGTTTGAACTCAGGAAAATGAGTCTTCCTGATTCCAGACCCAGAACTCTATCCAGTACACCATCTAACTGCCCGTATATAGACTTTATTGTTCACTAAAATTCTCTGATGGCAGAGCAAGACATCCTGATTTGTGCTCCTTCTAATACACTACTCTTCCTCTCATGAAGTATATGTGTTTGTGTGTATAAAATGGAAACGGCCTCTGTTGTATAGGTGTAATATTACCAATCAATGATAGTACCTTAAACATTGAAGGATGTTATGATATTCACCTAATTCTTCTCTTCTCCAAGATAAACATTTCTTGTTTCCTTCACCAATCCATCTCTTACTGATTGAAATCACAGGTATAAAATAAATTAAAAAGTTACACTAATGACAGGCCCAGGTCAGGTGATCTTTACTGAACATTCTAGCTCTGTCATTATATGCTTTGACACAGTAAAGGATACTTAGGAAGCTCTACATCTGTTTCCGTTGGTTGTTCACAGCTATTTTATTCGTTTCCTCTCTACCATTTCTCTGTGCTTCTTCTCACTTCACGCCCCGGGAGCCACTCTTTGAAATAGTTGGACTTTCTCTCTCTGTCTCTATTTTTTCTCTTTCTCTTCTCTTCTCTTCTCTTCTCTTCTCTTCTCTTCTCTTCTCTTCTCTTCTCTTCTCTTCTCTTCTCTTCTCTCTCTCTCTGTCTCTGTCTCTCTCTCTCTGTCTCTCTATCTCTCTCTCTGTCTCTGTCTCTGTCTCTCTGTCTCTGTCTCTGTCTCTGTCTCTGTCTCTCTCTGTCTCTCTCTCTCTCTCTCTCTCTCTCTCTCTCTTCCTCTCTCCTCTTCTCCCTCTCCCTTTCTCTCCTGCTTTCTCTTTTCTTGGACTCATTACCTTCCTCTTTCATTTACCTTCCATCCCTGCTCCATGTTTCCTATTGACTGTGGTATAATAAGGTTGCTGATGAGGAGCAGTCACTGGCCTTGCACACAGCCTGAACATCAGCTAACCCAGCAGCTGGGATGATAGACACAGTAATAACCACACTTTATAACAGCCATCCAAAGGGCTCGATGCAGTACTCAGACTCAGCAAGGACTCAGGAGATGCTTGCACGTTATCCCCAGTTTATCCTATGTGTATCTTATTTGCACATAGTTGTTCACATTCTTTCTCCCCATTAGACTGAGCTCCTTGAGAGTAGGGAGTGCTCCCATCTTCTTAGTATCCCTTGCACCTAGCATACATACAGTAGGTGCTCAAAAATTCTTGACTTAAAAAAACCATAAAATCTTAGAACCAAAAAGGACAATAACAGCTCACATTTATATAGATCTTTGGGGTGTATAAAGCATCTAGCATGCCATATCTCATTTAAGTCATATTTTTAATGTTATTATTGTCCCCATTTTACAGATAAGTAGATGGGGTATCATAGTATTTGATAACTTGGCTGAGTTATCTCATAGCTAGTAAGTATCTGAGTCAGGATTCAAAGCTAAGTCTTCCTGACTACAAATTGAGCAATCTACACACTATACCATGCTAGGCTCTCTCTGTCCATCTTGTGCATGGATTCTTCATTTTCTTTTTTATGTCATGGACCCCTTTAGCAATCTGGTGAAGTCCATGGACCCCCTCACAGAATAATGTTTTTCAATTTGTAAAATAAGATGCTTAAGATGGTAAAGGAAGCTAAGTGTAGTGAAATATAGGTTGCCAAATATTAACAAAAAAACCATTAGGAACCTCTGTTCTAGCCCAACCCCTAAATTGACAGGTATCCCCTGAACAACATTTAGGTAACCAGGGGACACAGCAGACAGGGCTTTGGGCTTGGCATCTGGAAGACTTGAGTTCAAATCTTCTTAGTTGTATGATCCTTCCAGTTGGCAACCCAGCCTCTTCTTGAACATCTCCAATGATGAAGGACATTTTGAGGCTGTTCACCCCACTTTTAGAGAGCTCTGGTCATTTGATCTGCAAAGAATTCACCCTTCATGCTTCTGCCATCCTCATAAGGTTAGGGAGACATTCACAGGCACTCTTAATAGACAAGAAACAGACACAGGGAAGGTCCAGGACTGCACAGGATGGTGAGGGAATATTGAGAATTGCTGTTGCTGGGTTGTTTCAGTGGTAATACTGCATAGTGGAAAGAGTGCAAGGCCAGGAAGCTGGAAATGTAGGTCTTAGCCCTGTCATTACCTGTGAGGCAAGTCACTTTCCCTTCTCTGTACATCAGTTTCATCATCTGGAAGTTGAAGTGGTTAAGGTAGACTATCACTAAAGTCACTTCCAATTCTGAAAGTCGACAACTCTGTCTGAGACATATATTAGGTACTTTAAAAACACATATTGAATGACTTTCCTCTCTAAAAACTCATCTGTCCCACAGGTGCCTGCTCTCCTAATGAAATGTACTGGGACAGAGCTGGTGTAGCCATTGGATGATCCTAAAACATGTGTGAGGGCTTTCCTGGGATTGTGTCCAGCTTGGGTTTTTTTTCTTTGTATTTTTTTCCTCCTTGCTACTGAAACCAGACTGAAAAACTGGTAAGGAAGAAGCACTGTGCCAGCAGACAAAGGGTTTATCACATGATCCGTTTGGGCCAAGCTAAAGAATATGATTAATTGTAGGCTAGGAAAAGACAGGTTGTGATTATGACTCCACCACTCTCCCCTTTTGCTTCAGAGCTAGAGCAGAAGGCCAAGGTCACACCAGGAAAGAAGAACAATCTACTACCTATCTCCAGGGAACAAGCCTTCTCTTGGAATTATCCCTGTGGGGAATGCTTAATTACCATGGCCCAGCTCTCTCTCCTTGTCTGACACTTTGGAGGTTGCTGCTGCTGCCATCCCTTCTGGTGTCCTGGGTGCCCAGAGAGTCAGAGAGGACTGCAGAGGTGAGCAAGTCTGGACTGTCAAGCATGGCTCTCCATTATAACACAGGACCACAAATTAAGGACTGGATTGGAAGAGGCTTCGGACCAGCATCATACAGATAGATGCAGTAGGGATCATCCTGACTTTGCTTGAAGACCTCCATGAGGAAGAGTTATCAACTCATGCAGCAGTCTATTCCACACTGAGGTTACTAGGTGACAATGGATAGGGCTCTGGGCTCAGCAACAGGAAGACCTGAGTTCAGATCTTGCCTCAAAGATTTATTTGTTGTGTGTTCCTTGAAAAGTCATTTGATCTATCTCAGTTTCAGTTTCTTAATCTGTAAAATGTTGTGGTTGGATGTAATGGTCTTTTTCTCATCACATATTTGATATCTCCAATTATTAGTTCTCTATAATGTTAATCTACTTCATAGAAACTTCTATACATTGGTCTTAGTTATATCCTATGAAGCCAGAAGGAGCAAGTTCAATCCTTGTCCACATGACATATCGCCAAATATTTATAGTTATCATGTGTCCCCCTAAGTCTTCTCTTTAACTGTCTCTCCTCTCCTCTCCCTTTCTCTCTCTCCCTTTCTCTCTCTCTCTCTCTTTCTCTTTTTCTCTGATTCCCTGTCTGTCTTTATGTCTCTTAATACCTTCATGGTCTGAAGTCCTCTCACCATCCAGATTACTCTCCTGTGGACATACTCCAAATGGCGTTAAGAACTTGATATTTATGATTGCGTATGACTGCATTTACAAGACTCTCTCTCTCTATGTGGTCTGACCCAAACAGAGTACAATTGGACTAGTACTTCCTTTGTTCTGGACACTAAGCTCCTACTAATGTAGTCTAAGATTACATGAGATTTTTTTGACTACTTTGTCACTTTTTTACTCCTTCCAGTTAGTCATCCAGTAAGACAATAAAAATCTTTTAACACTTACTGTGTGCCACACTGTGCTAAACACCAACAGTTATGTTTAAGACTTAGCTCAATGACTGTAGCCTCTTTATCCTTGTGAGTAATCTCTTTACATCTTGAAATCATAACAGTTCTATTCACAATTAGAGACATTTTAATCAAATTTGCATATTGTACAAAACTGGAAGAGATAGCTAACACACTGGGTAATGAGTCAAGATCTAAAAAGAAAATGACAGGTTGGAACAGGGTTAGGGAACCCGTGGCCCTGAGGTCACATGTGGCCCTCTAGGTCCTCAAGTGTAGCCCTTTGACCTCAAGGTCACAGATTCCCTATGCCTGGGTGCTTGAACATTAAACTTAACCTACTAGGATGATATTTAATAGGGATAAAAAGTCAAATCTTGAGTGTGAGGGATCTGCTTCACAAGGACAAAATGGGGAATCGTGACTAGAAAGAAGTTTATATGAAAAAGATCTGGAGGTATTGGTGGACAACACACTCAATATGAACGAATTCTGTGCTACAGCAGTCCAAAAAGCCAACAAGACTTTGAGCTACTAGGCGTGGCTGTTCAGGTGAATGGGAGCCGTAGCTCTGCACCCACCGCGTGTTCCGTTCCAGGCCCATGTGTGGGAGGGCACTGATGAGATGGAGAATGTCAGCTGGAGAGGAATTAATCAACCAAATAAAATAAGTATTTACTAAGTGTCCAAAATATACAGGGCACTATGCCGGGTATCGGAGATACAAACTGAAAGATTGAAATAATTCTGGTAGAAGCAGGAGATTCCGCGAAGTCCAGCTACAACCACCTCCAAAATGTGAAAAATATCACTCTAAACAAATTTTAGATCTCCAGAACCCACAAAGTAACAGAGAGAAACAAATCTCCCTCTGAAGCCAGCCTGTCAGGGTCTATTGTACCAGCCTGGGAGCCTAGCGCAGTCCCATGTGAGCAGCACTGAGTCCCAGGCAGCCCCCAACCTGTGGCCCAGACTTGCCAGAGCAGACTTCCAGAGAGTAAATCAGCAGCAGCCGTGGTGGTTTCCAGACTTCTCAACCCATAAACACCAAAGAGAAAGTAAAAGGTCAGTGGCGAACTCTGTTGGAACTGGGTGACAGAAGAGTGCAGTCCAGCCCCTGGGTCAAGAAGAGGCAGAAGTGTGGTGGCAATAGTGCCTTGGCTGCCTCCAGGGCTCCTGGCTGGCAGATTGTAGTGGGACTAAGTTGACCATTCAGCAGGCAATCATTCTTTAGAAATTAAGAATAGAAATAAAATTAAGAGGTGAGAGAGGAATATGTGGGGAGAAGGAGAAAGGAAGAGATAGAATAGGGTAAATTATCTCATATAAAAAAGACAAGAGAAAACTGTTACAATGGAAGGGAAGAGCAGGAAGGTGAAAGGGAATGGGTAAACCTTACTCTCACTGAATTTGGCTTAAGGAGGGAATAACATACACATTCATTAGGGTATCTTACCCTACAGGAAAGTAGGGGGGCAGGGGATAAGAAGGGGGTGATAGAAAGGAGGGAAGATTCAGAGAGAGGGCAGTTAGAAGCACACACTTTTGAAAAGGGGCAGGGTCAGAGAAGAAAATGGAATAAGTAGGTGGTGGGATAGGATGGAGGGAAATGTAGTTAGTCTTTCACAATATAACAATTATGGTAATGATTTGGGTAACTACATATGTACAGCCTATATTGAATTGCTTGTCTTCCAAATGGGAGTGGGTGAGGAGGAGAAAAGGGAAAGAATCTGGAAACCAAAGTTTTAAAAACAAATGTTAAAAAAATTGTTTTTTACATGCAACTGGGAAATAAGATATAGAAGCAATGGGGTATAGAAATCCATCTTGCCTGCTAGAAAGTTAGAGGGGAAATGGGGGAGGATATAAGAGAGAGCAGATTGGGTGAAGGGGTATTCAGTAGGCTCACTATTTTGGGTTAGGGGTAGGGGACAGATGGGGAGAAAATTTATAATTCAAAATCTTGTGGAGATGAATGTTGAAAACTAAAAATAAACCAAAAATATAATAAAAGAAGAAATTCCTATTCTCAAGGGGCTAACATTCTAAAGGGGAAATAAGTACATATCATTCAGTCATTAAACATTTATTAACCATCTTCTATGTGCCAGGCACTATGCTAAGCACTACTGTTACAAAGAAACATAAAAAACAGTCCCTGCCCTCAAGGAGCTAACAGTCTAATTGGGGAGAGAGTGTATAAACAACTATGTACTAACAAGCCATATACACAATAAGTTAGAAATAATCTAGGGAGGGAGGGGACTATAATTGAAAGGTATTAGGGAAAGCTTCTGGTAGAAAGCACAGTTTTATCTGGGACTTGAAGGAAACCAGGTAAGCCAGGAGGAAGAGAGGAGGAGGAAAACATTCCAGTTATGGGGGGAAGCCAGTGAAAATGCCCAGAGATGAGAGACAGAGTGTAAGCATGCATAAATAACTGCCAATGAATATAAAATAGTTAAATATAATTAGTTAAGAAGAGAGGCCACTGGCAGTTAATGAGATCAGGAAAGACCTCATGTAAAAGATGGTACTTGAGCTATTTCTTAAAGGAAGAAATGAATTCCACGAGGTAGGAGAGAGGAGGGCTTGTATTCCAGGGAAGGATGATCAGTAGAAAGGCACGAAGATATGGATGGATTGCCATATGTGAGAAACAGGGAAAGAAGTCATTGTGGCTGTATCAAAATATGTAAGAGGGGAAAGAATATATAGTGAGACTGGAAAGAGAGGTTGAGGGTCAGGTTATAAAGAACTTTAAATGATAAATTGAGGACTTTCTATTATATTTTAGGTGTTATGGATCCACTGAAGCTTATTTAGTAAAGGAGTGATATGCTCAGATCTGTGCTTTAGAAAAATTACTTTGGCCACTGTGTGAAGGATAGGCTGAAGTGGAGAAAGACTTGAGACAAAGAGGCCAGTTAGGAGGCTGTTGTAATCATCTAATTGAGAAATGATGAGGGCCTGAACTAAAATGGTAGCTGTGTTAGCAGAAAAAAAAAGAATTCAGATACAGGAGGAAGAGGAGGAGGAGGAAGAGGAGGAAGAGGAGGAGGAGAAGAAAAAAGAGGAGGAGGAAGAGGAGGAGGAGGAGGAGGAGGAGGAAGGGAAGGGAAGAAGGTATAAAGAGGAGAGGCCCAATTACCAAGCTTTGGGGAAAATTCACAGATAGGAGAATAATTTGGTTGATGATCTAGCAAAGGAGATAAGAAAGAGTGGTTAGACAGGAGAACTAGGAGAGAGTAGTGTAAAATTACAGAGAATAGAGTGTAACTGGGGAAGAAACTGATCAATAGTGTCATATGCAAGAGACATCAAATAAGATAAGAACTGAGAAAAGATGGTCAGATATGGCAGTTAAGAGATCATTGTTGATTTTGGAAGGAACAGTTTCAGCTGAATGTTGAGTTCAGAAGGAAGACTGCAAGAAGCTGAGGAGTAAGAGGGAGGAATAGAAGTAGAGGCAATGAATATAGACAGCTTTTTCTAGGAATTTGGCTGAGAAAGGGAAGATAGATATAGATGATAGCTTAATGTGATAGCATCATCTAGGTAAGGATGGGGAAGATTTGGTCCTGTTTGAATACAGTAGGGAAGGATCTAGTAGATAAGAAAGGTTGGTGTTTAAAAAAGGGAGGATATTTTATAGGAACTGCTGAAGAAGATGGGAGAGAATGGCATCCCAGGGGCACATGTAGAGGAATTGTCATTGTTATACAAGGATCAAGGACACATCATTATTAAAAGCTTTGGGGAAGAAGGTAACAATGAAATGCAATGTCAGCTGGTTTTGAGATGAACAGAACTGCAGAAAAGGGAGCACATGTGGAATGACTTCAGTTTTCCCAGGAAAGTAAGGAGCAAGATCTTTTGCTGAAAAAAAAAAATGGAGGCTAGAGGAGAAAAGAAATAGTTAAATACTTTCTGTGGGGAATTTTATGAAAGACAATTATTGAAGAATAAAAGCAATTAAGGAGGAATAAATGAGTATTCAGTTGAAATGGAATAACACATTTCTAGTGTACTCAATCTTCACAGTTATATGACTTCTAACTCCATTCAGTAGCAGTAGGAGCCAAGAAAGTGGATGATAGAAATAATTTAGGGTTAGGATTTGTCAAAGAATGAGATGGCAACAGTGTGGGGGGGGTAGATATTTGAAAGTTGGTGACAGCGTGGAATTAACTGGTTAAGTATAAGCTTGATATTCAAGGAAACTGAAAATTTTGGAAATTTTGGAATGTAAGGGATCATTAGCATGGATGTTGAATTCTCCTACAAGAGCAGGAATGGGTTGCTCAGTGGTGCACTGCGTAGAGCACTGGTCCTAGAGTCAGGAGGACCTGAGTTCAAATCCAACCTCAGACACTTGACACACTGTTTGACCTTGGACAAGTCACTTAACCCTCATTGTCCCTCCGAAAGAAAAAAGAAAAAAAGAGCAGGAGCTGGGAAGGAGAGGAAGACGATGACTCATGCACTAAGGTGCTTGATAAAGGAGGGAAAATAATCAGGGGTTAGTAGACAACAATCACAATTTGAAAAGCATAGAAAGTATTGATAATGTGAACTTCAAAGGAGAATCCATTGCTTAAAATGGGAGGTAAATAAATACTTTGGAAGTGGTAATGGGCAACAAAGACTCATCCAATTTCCTTTTCAGTATGAGCATTTTAGAGGGTGATGGAAAGTACAGTAGGTGCTGGAAAGGATGAAAAGTGACACAGGGTATTCTGGGAGAAAACCATGTCTCAATGAAATGAAGTAGGTAGAAGGAATGTGAGAGAAAAAAAGTCTAGGATAAAGTGAAGTTTGTCCTTTTATGGATCAGGAATTCCAGAAAGCACAGTGAAAGAAAGTATGGGAAGAGTTGGAATGGAATGTGGGTAAGAAGGCTTCTGGGGCTAAAGCCTGGTGAGACTTCATAAGATCATTCTCAGCCTCTAGCTGGAGAAGAAAAAGGATGAATGAATGGTATGTGGAGTTAGAGATAATTTTTTCCTAAGTATTTGGTGATTGGGTAACAGGAAAGGAAGAAAGTCTGGTGGTGGGAGTTTTTGACCTAGTGAGGTAGCAGAGGAGAGAAGGTAGGTGAATATGCAGTTTCCAAAGACTTCCAAAGGGAAGAAGGATTAAGTTTATTCTATTGGGACACAATAATTATAAGTAGAATTGATGGGTAGGGTGTGTAAAAAGGCAAAACTAAACTGAACAGTAGGAAGAGCTTCCTAATAAGTAGTTCTGTACAGAAATGGAATGGGATACTTTGGGGTGTTGGTTTCCCTTTAATGGAGATCCTGAAGCAGAAAATGGATTTACTATTCATTGGTTGCATCATAGACAAGATTCACATTCACTTGTGGAAGGGACAACTCTGAAACTTGGTGAATCTATGACAAGTAGAGGAGGAGAATGTTCTCAGGTAGATGAAGGCTAAAGGATAAAATAAATAGTATGAAAAGACTTAGAGTTGGAAGAGAACAGGAGAAGGAATATAGCACTTGTTCCTTCATCATTCTCTAAGAGGGGTATTGGGCTAAGGTTATATCTATCTTCCTCTTCAAATATTATTGGTTTGGGATAAAACTGGGGAATTAAAAATCAAAATAGCTTTCCTGGTCTCTCATAAGGGATAAGGTAGCCCTTTAGCTTATAATCAATAATTTGGTCCCTTTCCACCAAGCGCTAGTTATACAAAGACTCATCACAAATAGGAAATCGAATATAAACCTATTTGTCCAAACAAATAGCAAATATAAACTGGAAAAATTATACAAACTAAATATATCCGAAAATATACAATGAACTATTTAGATGGAAGTGAGACAAGATCTTGATCTATCCAAGAGAGAGTCTGATGTCACCAAGGAGAAGTTTTGTCTCTGAAGTGTCTAAACAGGAAAGCTGGATATCAGGAATAGGATGAGGAATTAACTTCATTTATATGTTTTTAGCTATCAAAGTCTTTCTTTCCATGTTTCTCTAACAAAAAATTTTTGGAACCACACATGACTCTCCTCAAAAGCTCTAGCTCCAACTATTCCTCTTAAATGCGTGCACAATATTATCTCATTATTCTCTCTACTAACGAGGAGTCATATGCTTCTTTGGCAGTACACAGAATATCCCAGGACTGGTTGAATGTCTGATTGCAAATAAATGAGAAAATTGAGGTTCCCAAAAAGCAACACTCATTTTCCAAGTTTCTCTCCTTGTGGTAAATTTCATTTGGCTAGTCTGTGCTGAAAGAGTTGCCCTGTGGATAGAAAATGAGACAGCCCCCCATGTGGCTATGATGTGATTGGAGGTGCTTGAATAGCCAGACTGAACAGAAGTATATACTTCTCCTTCCTCTCTTTCCCAGACTGCCCCCATTGCATGAAATTCAAACCCTTAGAATCAGTTCTTTGAATGCTCCAATGGTCTTTCCTTGGAGGATTAACTTATAATGAGGAAGCAAATTGGCTGAATGTTGCAGAAGCAGAGAACAAGGATGCAGGAAAAGGATTTTCTGCATTTCATGGAAGGTTGGACTAAATGGGACATTCAACTTTGACGAATAGTGAAATAAAGAGAACCAGGAAACAGATATGCCAGATGATTATAATAAAATAAATGGAAAGAATAGCAAAATTATAACGAACCCTGTGCATTTATAATTACCAATATTGGTTCCAGAGAAAAGATGAAGTAACAAACCTCTTTCCTATCCCTGAAAGAATAGATGATGATAAGTGTAGGGCATTGTGTGCATTGCCAAATGCAGTTGCTGTGTCAGTTGGTTTTACTGCTCTGTTACAAGAGAAGGGTCACTGGACAGGTGAGGGAGTAATATGCTTAGAAAAGACTGTGATAAAAATAAAAGGCTTCAATTATTAAAAAAGAGAAATTTCTTACCACTCTGAAATCCTATGACTGCGATACATGAACCCACCAACACTTATTAGATATGAATCAGTTTTTCACATTAATTAGAAGTCACCCAATAAAGAGCAGGACTGTAATTTCAGCAGCCTGCTATTATCTGTTTTCTTCTCTTCCTGACCCATAGTCAATAAGCTGTAGCAGTGGTAGCTTCAGTATTGTTCATCTTATGACACTGCATTTTGTGTAATCCCAAAGACTTCCTTCTTAATTGGATCTATCCCAAGCACTGAGAGCATGAATTAACAAATCCATGTTTGTAGTAATATAATTAAAAAAAATATTTCAGTTTAAAATAGTGGCTAGAATTATGGACAATCATTCACTCACCAAGAACATGAGATAATTTTTGAGACATAACTGCCAGTAAATTCTTAGAACTATAAAATCTTTGAGTTAGAAGAGACTTCAGAAGCCCATACCTGAAACCCATACCTAAAGAGAAAGTCTCTCTATGATAGCTCTGAGAAAGGAGTAGCTAGTCTCTGCTGCAAGATCTCCAGAGACAGGGAATTTAGGGACCGTTCCTACTATATTATACTGAAATCTTCAATGCTGAAGCTTCCACCCAGTGGTCCTAGTGCCAAGTATTCCAAAATATTGTGCGCCAAACTAGATCCAATGCTCTGAATTTGTTCTGAACAGATTGCAGTAATGAGATAGTCTTGCATCACTTTTTATCTAAATGAGTATTGTCCTCACATTAATCATCTTGGCAGGTTGTACACTTATCCCAATGATGCTTCCATTGCACAAGAAACATCTGGGATTTCTTCTTTATAATAGTCATCAGAGTTAATGATGACTTACATGAAAAAAGTCTCCTTACTCTTCTATTTTGATCCAAAACAGAATTTCTCAGCTTGACCACCAATCTTATCCTCTAGATTTTTTCAAAGCTTTTTTGATTGTTTTAAAAAGTTAAATCCATCCTCAAGGGACAACAGATCATCACTGTGGAGTTTAAAAATAATGCACCACTTGAAAACCATCCCCTAAAAAGGAGATCCAGAAATTTTTGGTGCAATGAGAGTATTGTTGGAATTAGTGTACCACTGCCAAAGGGAACTACTTTGAAGCAGAGAATATTCATCTCAACATATTGGACTTCACCAGAGATCACGAAAATAGACAGTGAGTATTATTATTTTACATTTGCATTTGCAGGGAACAGCAGAGCAGGTAAAGGACAGATAGGTTGCACAATGGATAGAATTCCCTAGCCCAGAATTAGGAAGACTTATCTTCTTGCGTTCAAATCTGGTCTCAGACATTACCTATGTGACCTTGGGCAAGTTACTTAACACTCAATTTCCTCTTCTGTAAAATGAGTTGGAGAAGAAAATGGCAAACTACTCCAGTATCTTTGCTAAGAAAACTCCAAATTGGGGCAACTAGGTGGTGCAGTAAATAGAGCACTGGTGCAGGAGTCAGGAGGACCTGAGTTCAAATCCAGCCTCAGACACTTAACACTAGCTGTGTGACCTTGGGCAAGTCACAACCCCAATTGCCCTGCCTTTCCCCCTTGAAAAAAAAAGAAAAAGAAAAGAAAACCCCAAATGGAGTCACAAAGAGTCCAATACTACAGAAACTATTGAACAACAAAGTACAGAAAGAAATGGGAGAAGCTAGGAAGAAATTCAAACCCCTGGTTTTCAGCTTGCTGACTTTCAGTTGACCTATGCTTCTTAGACATTACCTTGCTTATAGTAAGAAATGAATAAAGGATGCAATTTAACTTATAACTATGTTTTCAGATAAATACAGCCACAAGTCCTTTTAGTATCATTATACCCTTGAAATAATTTGTTAATCGTGTTTTACTTCAAATCAACTGAATTGAATTCAATTAAATTATTAGGTAATGACAATCTATCTTGTATATAATATGTTCTAGGTCATGATATTCAGCATATGAAATAAATATGTAGTCATTTCTTCATTCATTGGATATTTGTTGAGTTTCTACTAGACTTTGTGCTTAGGCATTGTCATTCCCTTCATAAAGTTTCTAGTTGAGAAAAATGATTTATAAAAATAAATAAAATATAATGTACTAGATCAGTGGTTCTTAACATTTTTTTACTATGAATAGTCCTTTTTAATGTTAAAAGGTCTGTGGGTGGCCCAAATGATAGTATGGAGTTGGAGTTAAAAGACATCCTGTTTTCCAATCTTTGCTCTATTATTGGCCATGTGTAAGACACTGGGTTAGTCTTTTAATTTCCTGGGCTCTCAGTTTCCTCATATATAAAATCAGGGTATAGATTATATGATCTCTAAGATCCCATCTGGCCCAGAAACCTGTGATCAAATAGGTGTGCTATTATTTCACATTGAGAAAATAACAATAGCAAAATGGTACTTCTTGATGCACACTGATTTCTCAATCCCTTAAAGTAACTTTAGGCATAGATTGATAGAGCACTGGACCTGGAGTCAGGGAGACTTGAGTTCAAATGTGCTATCAGACACTAATTAGCTTTGAGTCTGGGCAAGTCATTTAATCCTGTTTGCTTCAGTTCCTCATTTATAATACAAGCTGGAGATGGAAATGATAAACCACTCCAGTATCTTTGCCAAGAAATCCCCAAATGGAGTCATAGAGAATTGGACATGACTGAAACAACTGAACAATAATAATTTTGCGAGTCCGAAAGGGTGGATTACAGGGTAAAAACCATGTGTGCCCTGTGAGTAATATGTCTCATAGGAGTCCATACAATAAAGAGGTCATTTCAGGTCAGGAAAGACTTCTTTGAAGAAGTGGCATTTGTTGTGTTTGTCCTTTGTTCTTAAAGAGGACCATGATATCAGGGAGATGATGACATAACTTGCAGTTGACTTTAATTTGATTGAGGGAGGGCTATGCAAGATCACCAGCCTCACTTTCTCTTCCAGAACCATCTAGGTCCAGTGGTCAGATACTCATCAGGATGACTGGAGATGTCCCAGGATACAATGGGAGACCCTACTCCTTTTAAGGCAAGGTATTTTCAGGCTCTGCCCTCCTCGCTCAGAATGAATATAAATAGGCATTTGAACCAGATCTTGAAGAATTGGTAGGACTTTGCTAAGTAGAGATAACAAGGGAGAGAATTCCAAGTGGAGGGATTACACAAAAGCAAAATATTTCCTGTGATTAGCAAGTTAACTAGTCTAACTGGATTTTGGAGTTTATATAGGGAAATAGTCACAGACAAGGCTTGATAGTGACATTACTTATGTAACTTCATAGATAAATATGTACACATTACTTATGTACTTTGTGTCAGGCACTTTGGCCAATACTGGGAATACAAAGAGGCAAAAATAAAGTTTCTACCATCGAGGAATTCACATTCCAAAGGAACAGACAACACGGAAAATTTTTCGTTATAAGATAGATACCCTATAAGAAGGTATTCTGGAAAGTCAGGATATAGACGTTGCCCTCTAGGTAACAGAAGGCTGTTGAAGGTTTCTGAGTAAGGGAGTGGTGTGATTAAAATCTGACAGATGTGACAGATGGATTGGGAAGCAGGAGAAATTGGAGGTAGAAAAACCAGTTAGGGAGCTCTTGCTCCCTAACGAATGGAAATGAAAAAGAAAAAGGAATGAGGTAATCCTAATTCAAACTAAAGCAGTGATGGTGAGAATGCAAAGAAAGATACAGATATTAGAGAGACTGGGAAGATTTATTTGAGCAATGGGAACAAGGGAGAGAGAAGAGTCAAAAATGACTTCTATATTAACTGAAATGGAAGATGCTGGAGGAGGAAGTTGTTTATGGGAGAGAGTGATGATTTCAGCTTTAGGTCCATTGAGACTGAAGTGTTAGCTGGATATTCAGGTAGAAATGCCAAAAACAGAAATTATAAATAGGGGACTAAAGTACAGGAGAAAGAGGGTAAGGGCTGAAGATTTGGGAGCTATCTATATAGAAATGTGAATTGAAGCAGTGGAAATAGATAAGATCACTCAAGAAGGAAATATAGAAAGAAAAAAAAAACAAAGAAAGAAACACTGAACTTGACAAGCAGTGTGGTACAGTAGAAAGAATGCTGAATGTGAGGTCAGAAGACCAGGGTTCAAATTTTGGCTCTGACATTTGCTATCTTTGAAACTTTGGGCAAGTCATTGAACTTTTCTAGGTCTAAGTTGAATCATTAGCAAAATGAGAGATCTTGATAGACATTTATCAGGTAGGTTATGGTGAGGATTCTTTTTGTGTATGAGTTGGATTAACTGACCTCTGAGGTCCTTCTCAACTCTAAAATCCCATGATTCTTTAATTCGATTGCATGTAAGGACACTAAATTAGGGCTACTCAGTGCAGAAATCAGAATGACTGTTCTCTGTGTGAGTCCAAAGAGTTTTAAAATGAAGAGCCTTGACCAGTTTCTCCTACTCATTTCAATTCCTACATTTGATAAGAAAGGTTTCTCCATATGCATGATTGTATAGTAACCTGATGTATGTACTAGAGAATAGAAAAGAAGAAAACAAATGCACAAGATACTTATGTGCCTAAAGATACATTATTATTAAAAGGTATTCTTTTCAGTCACTTGGAGACAAGAAGGGTGCTACTGTGGTCCTCCAAGTCTGCATCCATATTGGAATAAAGATGTGAAAGCTTCTGACATGGCCACTATCCCTGATAATTTAATAATGACAATAATAACAAATATGCCTACTATGCGCCAGGTATCGTGCTAAACACTTTACAAATATCCTCTACAAAAAAAAACCTGGGAGGCAGGGACTAGCATTTGCTCATTTTACAGTCAAGGAAAGTGAGGAAAAGAGAGGTCGAGTGATTTGCCCCCGTCACACATCTAGTAAGTGTCTGAGCCAGAATTTGAATTCAAATCTTCCTAATCAAGTAAGAAGTGATGTTGAACTTTTTGGAAGAAGTCTTTTAAAAACATTGGATAAGTGAGTGATTCTTCACAAGAGTTCTTACTGGAACTGAGGAAAAGTTGAGGAAACTTGATCATGCTATTTGAATTTTCCCACAGGATAATGGGTTGTCATGGAGAATGAGCCTTGGTCTTCTCCCCTCTCACCCTTTACTAGAAGAGGATCATGTGAATTTTAGTGGATTTGGAGCTCTCACTGGCATCCCAGGACAGCAGCAATAACTGCTGAAAGTATCTAAGTGATTTTGAGTATTATAAATATTCAAATCAGCGACATAGGACCTATGAAGGAAGATGCTATCCACATTCAGAGAAAGAACTGATAAGTAAAAATATGTATAGTGTGGTTTTACATCTATAAGTATATGTGCACACACACATTTGTGTCTAATGATAGACTTTTCTAGGGTGGGGTGAGGAGAGAGGGAGAAAAAAATATAAATGCACAGCAGAGACCAAAGGAAAACTTAGAAAGAAGCATAGAAAAGCAGGGTAGCTTTGATAATGTTGTATAGTATTTACTTCACAGGGTTTTTTTAAGTAAACAGTGTGAAATGGGAAAAAATAAAGAAAATATCTACACTGGGACCCCAAGACAAATTAGACATCGAGGAAAAGCAACTTTAAGAATCTATGAGGAATCTAGAAGAATAGTACATTATTCCAATAAGATGATGAAGTAAACATTTCTGGCACAAACTCACCCCCTCTGCCAGTACACCAAAACAATAAGAACTATATCAAATGAAGTAAAAGATGAAAAGTTATAAGAAGGGAATGGAAAGAAATTTCTACTTGCTAATCTCTAGAAAAAGGGGGAGGGGAGAAACAATGTAGCAGATAACATCCATACTATTAGATGCATTGTTCTACCTGCTCTCACCTCCTGCACAGTCACCTCAAAATGAAAGTTGAAGAATATACATGGCTGATTTTACTTAACTGATCTACACTCTAGACAGATGTATGTGACTTTGACAGTTATAATGCTGAGAGAAGTTTAGTACTAACAGGAGGTAGGGCAAACCTTCACCAGCCATTCTTTAGTGTATTCACCCTTAGTAGCCATTCATTCAGAGCCCTCCAACCTTCACACAGTGGAAATTCAGGAGCTAATTAATATTCTATGGGGAAAAGGAAAAAACAGCAGAAAGACTAAGAACATATTTAAGCATAGGAAAACTCTAATTCAATGTAGAAATATTTGGGGTTAAGAGAATTACAGGATGAAACTAGAAGAAAAGGATAAATCTTTTATCTATATAACAATAAGTAAAACCTCAGAAAACTAGATGGGTGACAAGGGCTCTGCTGAAAGTCCTTGGAAGCTCTTAGAAGAGAAATTGAGCAATAAATAAGGAGTTACATTAGAGCTCAAGATGAAAAACCTTAAAAGGACAAAAATAGCTGAGTACAGAATCCAGAAACCTTTAGCAAAGTCTTGAGTACTTTGGGAGGAAAAAGATGATAAGAAACAGGATGCAAATATTCAGGGATACAACAAATCAAAGGACTGAAAAGTTGGAAGAACATGTGAGAGATATCAACTGTCAAAAATAACTGAGCTAGATAACAGTGAAAATAATAGGAGAATTTTAAAATGCTCAATTTCCTGGAAATGCATAATAAAACACATTACCTGGATATCATATCTTAAGAAATTATAAAAGAAATTTGCTTAGAGGTATTGGAACCTAAGAGTGAAGTAAAAAAAAAGTAGAATTCACAAATACAACTAGAAAGAAGCCCTAGATTTCATAACCTAAAAATACCATTGTCTAACTCAGTACTACTAGTTACAGTTATTTAACAAAGAATCCCAGTCATAATGATACAAGCGTCTACATATATATAATACAAGAAAGGAAAGAAACTTTTGGAATGTGATATACTAGAAACGAAGGAGAAAGTCTATGCCCAAAAATTACAACTTGGCCTGCAAAACTGAACATCATCCTATGAGGAAAGGGTAATCATACTGGGGCTGTAAGAATGGACTTTTGAAAGAACAGAACAATTTTAAGTGTTTCTTTTAACAAAATGAGAATTGAGCCTTCAGCAGGCAAACAAAGCAGTTCATTTTTTTAAAAAAATCATCATATTGAAGTGTAATCAAGCTTGAACAATTTGAAATAGGTAATCAAGCACTTGCATCTTGAAAAGTATAGAAGAAATTATTGTCCGTTCAGAATCCAACTTCTCTGAGAGTCAATACCAATAATGATGACAAAAGCAACTCAGTTCTTTCATGGTAAAACAGACAAACAGGGAAAAAATCCAGAATATCCTAGGGAAAGAAGGAGAAGGAGGAAAGGATTGACTATTTATTATGATAGATTGCTCTAAGGAAAAATAATGATTACATTTCAAACATGTAAGTGGGGATGCTGAGGAGCAATATCGTTAACCTCACTGGTATCTAAGCCAGGCAAGAAAAGGTTGAGAGGAAATATATAACATAAAAATCAAAATAAAATAAAGTATAAATTACCCTGAGCCCAAACAGAGACATGGAAGAGAGTCATTTGAGATGAAGAGTAGAGCTGGGGTAGAATTAACCACCAACAAAACAAACTACCACTACTATGAGCTGATGAGAGAGACAGAGACAGAAAAACAGGCAGAGATACAGAGACAGAGATAGACAGAAGACTTAGTTATTTGGACTTCAGGATAATAGGAAGAAAGAAAAAACACCAAGACTGTTTCAGAAAATATAAACTACAGACACCTAGTGTTGATTACCTTTATTCTTTTTTTCCCTAGAAATAGTGTATACTAAAAATATTCTGATGGGATTTCATTGGGGGAAACAAATACAACCTTAATTTTCAGTGAGATGAGCTCACCTATAAAGAAGGAGAGAATGCCAGAAGGCAAAATCTAATAATTCATTTGGTTTACAAGAAACACATTCAAGAGAAATACACCTTAAGAGTTAAAATGACTCAGAGCCAATATAGTGGAATAAAAGTAGGGATTTTCTTGAGTTCACCCCCAAACCCTTCCAAATACCTGTAGAAAATGATTCTAAAATTCTAGAGCTGGAGAACACACAAAATGACAGAGTGAAACATATTTCCAGCCCAAGACAACTTGGAAGTTTGGGTGTGGGTTGTGCTGGGTGCAGACAGGGTCTGAGCAGGCCTCAGTGGACTGAATTGATCGCAGCTGTGTTGATTTCCAGACTTCTCAACCCACAAATGCTGAGAACAGCATGGAAGGTCAATGGGGGACCTTTATGGGACTTGGATGAAAGAGGAGCATGATGTCTAGCCCCAGCACCAGCATGGTGGCAGCAGCAACAACAACAGCAGCAGCAGCAGTAGCAAATGGTCCATCAAGGAGCTCTGGGCCCACAGATGGTGGGAGATTCAGCTGCTGATATAAAACCCCAGAAATATTACTGCTATAGTACGTTCACCCCAAACCCTTCCCCACTCCCACTGGAAGCAGGGTCCTGCCTTGACACAAAGTTCATAAGTCAAGTATTTGACTGGGAAGATGAATAAATTGCATAAAAAAGGCAAACTACAGAATATTACTTTGTTGACAAAGAAGATCAAAACATACAACCAGAAGAAGACAGCAAAATCAAAACTACTGCAACAAAAGCCTCCAAGAAAACTGTGAATTGGTCACAGGTCATGGAAGAGCTTGAAAAGGAGTTTGAAAATCAAGTAAGAGAAGTAGAGGAATAATTGGGAAGAGAAATGAAAATGATATAAGAAAATCATTAAAAATAAGTCAACAGTTTGCTAAAGGAGAACCAAAAAAATTACTGAAGAAAATAACACTTTAAAAAATAGACTAATGCAAATGACTAAAGAGGTCCAAAAAGGCAAGGAGAAGATTGTCTTAAAAAGCAAAATTGGCCAAATGGAAAAGGAGGCCCAAAAGCTCACTGAAAAAAGTAATTCCTTCAAAATTAGAATGGGGCAAATGGAAGCTGACTTAATGAGAAATCAAGAAATTATAAGACAGAACCAAAACAATGAAAAAATAGAAGACAATGTGAAATATATCTCATTGGAAAAATAACTGATCTGGAAAATAGATCCAGGAGAGGTAATTAAAAATTATTAGACTACCTGAATGCCATGATCAAAAAAGTACCTAGGCATCATCTTTAAAGAAATTATCAAGGAAAATTGCCCTGATATTCCAGAAGCAGAGGGTAAAAATAAAAACTGAAAGAATCCACTGATTGCCTCTGGAAAGAGATCCCAAAAGGAAAACTCCTAGAAATATTATAGCCAAATTCCAGAGTTTCCAGGTCAAAGAGAAAATATTGCAAACATCCAGAAAGAAACAATTTGAGTTTTGTGGAAATACAATTGAAATAACACAAGACCTAGCAGCTTCTACATTAAGGGTTCTAAGGGCTTGGAATATAATATTCCTGAGGTCAGAGGAGCTAGGATTAAAAACAAGAATCACCTACCCAACAAAACTGAGTATAAATACTTCAGAGGAAAAATGGATTTTCAATGAAATAGAGGACTTTCAAGTATTCTTGCTGAAAAGACCAGAACTGAATAGAAAATTTGACTTTCAAATACAAGAAGAGAAGCATGAAAAGGTAAACAGGAAAGAGGAATCATAAACGACTTATTAAAGTTGAACTTTTTACATTCCTACATGGAAAGATGATATTTGTAACTCATGATACCTTTCTCAGTATTAGAGTAGTGGGAGGAGCTAGATAGATATATAGATAGCACAGGGTGAGTTCAATATGAAGGGATTATATCTAAAAAATAAAATTGAGGAGCCATAGAGGAATATATTTGGAGAAGGAGAAAGTGAGAGATAGAATGGGGTAAATTATCTCACATAAAAAAGCAAGAAAAAAAATTCACAATGGAGGGGAAGAGGGAGAAGGTGAAAGAGAATGAATGAACCTTACTCTCATCAAATTTGACTTAAGGAGGAAATAACATACACACTCAACTGGGGATCTTACCTTACACAAAAGTAAAGGGAGAAGGAAATGAGAGGGGGGCGATGATAGGGAAGGCAGATTAGGGAAAGGAATAGTCAGAAGGAAACACTTTTGAAATGGGGCAGAGTCAAAGGAGAAAATAGAATAAGTGGGGAGGGCAGGATAGGATGGAGGCAAATATAATTAGACTTTCACAACAAGACTATTATGGAAGTATTTTGCATAACTACACATGTATAATCTATTGAATTGCTTGTCTTCTCAATGATGGTGAATGAGGAGGGAAGAAAGATGAGAATTTGTAACTCAAAGTTTTAAAAACAAATATTAAAAATTGTTATTACATGCAACTGGAAAGTAAGATATACAGGTAGTGAGGTAGAAAAATCTATCTTGCCCTACAAGAAAATGGGGGTTGGGGGGCAGCACCAGCCTTGGAGTCAAGAGGACCTAACTTCAAATCCACCCTCAGACATATAACACTTACTAGTCATGTGACCTTGGGCAAGTCACTTAATCCCAATTGCCCTGCCCTCCACCCTCCAAAAATAAAAAAGAAAAGAAAAGGAGGAAAGGCAGAAAGTGGGGGGGGAGGTGAGATAGAAGAGAAGGCAGACTGGGGGAAGGGGCAATCAGAATACGTGCCATCTTAGGCGGAAGGGGAGGGGAGAAATGGGGAGAACATTTGAAACTCAAAATATTGTGGAAGTGAGTGTTGAAAACTAAAAATTATTAATTTTTTAAAAAGAGTTATAATGAGAGATTGAAGTAGACTTTACTATACCTCAACTGAATTAAAAGTCAAAAACAAAAGCCAGGAGTAATGGCTGTGATCTCATAAAAAGCAACTGAAAATAGACCTAGTCAATAGAGATAAACAGGAAAACTACATCACAACTAAAAAGCATCATTGACAGTGAAACTATACTCAAATATTCAAACATATTATAGGATCATTGATGTAGATAGCCCCTCCAATGATGTAGATTACAAGTTATCCATGCTTGCCTACAATATATGACTCTTGTCCATATTTTCCTGTTAGTTTCCAGGAAAGGGTCAGATCACAGAGAGAGCATTCCTTGAGTTCTTTTGGTATTATGAGGTTACAAATAAAGTACATAGGCTCTATTTTGCTTATACGTTGATCCTTCATTTTTTTCAATTATATAATTCTTTGATGACATCATTTATAACACTTCTGCATTATAATTCTTTTTGTGACTCATTGCAACTGCCAATGTTCACCATGAAACTCTCTTACCCTTTGAGTGATTCTTAACTTTTAATTTAAACCAAACTGCAGAAAATGTAACAAGAAAAATGATCATTATTGGTGACTTCAGTGTGTCTCTTCTAGAATTAAACAAATCGAATCAAGTAAGTAAGTAATTAGATAAGTAAAAAGTTAAGGAACTATATAGATTATAAGAAAATTTAGATATGATAGATGATTAACAATGTTTTAATGGACATCTTAAAGATGATGCACCTTTTTTTTAAAGAATTTTATGGCTCCTTTACAAAATGTCACTATGCTGTAGGGCACAAAGAACACATAAGTTCAGAAAGGCAGAACAACTAAATATATACTTTACAGGCCATAATAATAATAATAATAATTATTGTAATTAATGACAGAAGTATAAAAAGTAGACAAAAATGAACAGCCAATACGAAAATCTTAAGGGAAAAAATATCATATAAATAATAAGTTTTTAATGATAAAAATAGAAAATGTATAAAAGTCCATGGTGTACACATTTCTTGGAAAAATGTTCATTTCTAAATACATAAAAAGTAGTGAGTAAAAGAAAGACCAACAGTTTTTTTAAAAATGTCTTGTAGTGGTTACAATACCTGCCCTGAAAGCTTAGAATTTTTCAAGGAGACATGACTTATATACCTGAAAAAATTAGCAAACCACAGAAGAGACTGCACCAACTGACACAGTGAGTGGTGCAAACTTAGAAAATGGGAAAATCATAGTGGGCTAAAATGAGAGAATGGGGGAATGCATTATAGAGGAACTGAGGCTCAATATACTTCTAAATTTTGATAGACACAAGGTCTGGGGTAAGCCAATTAAAACAGAACATTTCCTTTCTTTCAGTTTATCATTAGCATCTTTCTCAGGACTCTTTTAGAAAAATAAACTATGATATAAATAACTCTCAGTGTAGTGAGTTGAACTATTTATCATTGTGTGGAGGGTTGGTTACAAAACTTTCATTAGTTTCAGGAAGTGGAAATGGCCATCTGGTATTGGAAGAAACTCATTCTCCTTCTTAAATGAATAGAAGCATACTCAACAGCTAGAAACAGCTGTCTTCTTCCACTATTGTTAGACATAATATCCATAGAAAACATTGATTTTCCACATATTTATTAACATATACTGCATGCTTATATGTATGTGAAGCTATATAAATGAACATCTGGACATGAAGTAGAATCATCATTGCCTAATGAAGAAAATACTCTCTTTTAAAAAAAAATGAATGATAGATTCTTAATTGTCTACAGGGGGTCATTGAACTTTTTGATTGAAGGGGATTCTCATGGGTTGTAAATATCCATCTCTTCATGATTGGCAATTGAAATTTATAAATAGAGAAGGATAAACATACAACATATTGTATAACTTCAGGAAAGCACCTTGAATATTTGACCCTGTCAATTCTCAACTGTCAGACTGATAGCTTTCAATACTTCCAATTTCAGAATGCTGGTTAGGGAAACTCCAAACTCAGCGACCATAAGGCTAAGATTGACTGGGCAAACTTGAACAATCATTGGAGGATTCAGCTAGAAAAGTCAACCCATGATACAGAGAAACTGTTCCCCATTATCCCCATAAATACAAGTTGCCCTGTGCTGATTCACTGTGTGGTTGAAGCCACCCCCTCCCTGAGAGTTGATCATCAGAAGTCAGAAGATCTTAAAAGATGGAGTCATACACTGTTACAACTTTCTGAAGATGTAATATCATGATACTAGGAAACACCCCTCACTATCACCCCAAACCTAATCAACTGACAAGTTTTACTGATTCCATATCTCTCACCTTCATCTTCCTTTCTTTACTCATTTTTCTACTGCCACTATTCAGGCCCTCACCTTTCACCTGGACTCATTTAATAGCTTTCTACCTGGTCTTCCTGACTCCCATCCTTCATCTGTCTCATCTGTCATCTACATACCTGTTACACTAATCTTACTGGTGCACACATCTGATCATGTCATTCCCTGCTCTAAAGCCATTAGTGAACTTTCTATTGCTTCTAAGAAAAGTACAAACTACTCAGCATTCAAGGTTCTCCGTAATCTGACTCCAATCTGCCTTTCCAGATTTATTTCACATTATTCACTTCCACATTCTTCCATTCCAGTTAGTCTGAGCTTTTAGTTATCTCTTAAATGTTGTCTCCCACCTTTGTGTATTTGAAGAAATTATATCCCATCCCTAAAATTAACAACATTTTAAAAATTTCTACCTTCTAAAAATCCTTCACTTCTTCAAAAACTTAGCTCAGACAATATCTGCTCCACAAACCCTTCCAGGATCCAACCTGATTTTAAGTGTCCTTTTGCCCCAAATATTTTGTTGTTGTTTAGTCCTTTTCAGATGTGTCCAAATCTTCATGCCCTCTTTTGGGGATTTTCTTCGCAAAGACACTAGAGTGGTTTGGCATTTCTTTTCCACTCATTTTACAGATGAGGAAACTGAGGCAGAGTTAAATGATGTACTCAGGGTCATATAGCTAGTAAGTTTCTGAGGCTGGATTTGAACTCAGGTCTTCCTTAACTCTAGGTTGGGCGCTGCACCACCCAGCTGCCCTAAACATTACGGATCTATTCTGCTTATCTCTCTCTCTCTCTCTCTCTCTCTCTCTCTCTCTCTCTCTCTCTCTCTCTCTCTCTCTCTCTCTCTCTTCCCCTCTCCCTCTCTCTCTCTCTCTCTCTCTCTCTCTCTCTCTCTCTCTCTCTCTCACACACACACACACACACACACACACAGAGTAAAATATTGATTCTCTGTAGCTAATCAGACTCTTGTGAGTTGAGGTGGCATAAGTAGATTTTTACAGGTCCTCATTACTGCCTCAGAGTTCTGTGACTATAGAGCTTGGAAGTTGTCCATAGAGTCCAGAAAGATAACAACCTTCTTAGATATTCTCTTATTCACTTATCTGTCTTCCATCCCCTGGCTATCACTGGCACAGCCCCACCCAGCTGGCTAATAAGGAAGTCAGCTCAAGCCCAGAAAGGAAATCAGTTTAGAGAGGCCCCCCAGAAAATAAGAAAAAACATTTGAGAAGAAAGAAAAGAATTGGGGGTGGGAAATGCGTGTGACAACAATTGCAACTACCACTTTAAAAAAGAATTTGAAGTGGGTATATCAACATTCTCATTTTACGGATGAAGAAACTGATGCTTAGACAGGTTAAGTGAATTGCCCAAAGACATAGTAAGTGTTGGAGCCGGGTCTAAATTTCAGGCTTTCTGACTCAGATTCAGTGCCTTTTCCCCAATACATTACATTGTATTTTTCAGAAAAGTGTTACTTAATAAATGGTCATTGAATGCTGAATAAGTTCAAATAAAAAGAAGGCAAGGAGTTTGGAAAATAGAACTTGGAGGTTTACAGAGGGGAAGTTAAAGAAAAGAATAATGGAAGAAGAAAGGGAAAAAGAATAAGTGAAAATCAGCAACACTGAGTCACTACCTGCCAAAGAAGTAGGCAGAAATCCTCTAGCTAGAGATATCTAAAAATGGGGTATATGGGGCAACAGAAATAGTAGATAGTATGGCCTCTGACTGCCAGGAGCACAGGACTCAGCCTTTAGATCTCCCTTTGGAATCCTTTCCATGATTTTCCTGGGAGACATAAGCTCTGAACTGATTCTTCACCTGGGCATGGGCACAAAAAGTTAGCAAGTCTTCCAATTAGTTCCCCCTTTCCTCTCCTTCCTCTTCACCTTTCTCATTTTGAAACCCAGCAAGTAAAAATGCACAGGGGAAGGGGGAAGGGAATGACATCTGCTGCCTAGCAGCAAGTCAGGGAACTTGTCAAACGTCCTGAGAGCTTCCAAAAATCAGCTAGTCATGAAAGCAGCTCTGTGTATCTTTGAACTGAGCATTCTAGTTTTTCTGTAATCTAACTTTAAATATGTACAATTATATCCTTTATTTAAAAAAAAACAACTTATCACTAAAGCTAATTTGGAACCTTTTCCCTCACCCAACTCTCCACCTTTATGGCTCTTAGGGGTTGAAATCTTCATGGATAGACAAAATTCTGACAATGATAGAATCCCAAATAAACCATCTACTAAATGCCAAATCCCCAAAAGAATCAGAATTTGGATCTTTTTTGTGGTTCACAAGAATCTTTTCTTCAGAAAACAAGTTCTTTTATGACAGGGGGAAGGATCCTAAAATATCCTGATAAATGGGAAATAGCCATTTTAGAGTATTTAGAGAGCATAACTGTGATTTCCTAGATGTAATTTCTCTGCAACAAACTTATTTTTCTCCATTTCCCTGTTGTCTTACCCCACCCTCACCAGACACTCAAAGCTCCTGTGTTTTCCTCATCAAGATATGTCCAAGCTCCTAGTAACTCAATTAGATTAAACCATCTTTCACTGTGTTGTTTCCACATATAATACGCTGCTCTAGGTGCTAGAGATAGAAAGATATTTGTCAGTGGCCCATGGTATGAAATTTCCCTTTTTATCTTCCCATTCCTTCAGTGTACTGATCTCTAGATGATAAACATCTAAACATAAAATTCACATTAAATTGTTCATAGAAGCTAACAGTTTAATTTGTTATCCCACTGTGATGAAACCTATTTTAATCCATTATGGGGGTAAGAGGGGTTAAGAAAGCAGAAGCTTTCTATTCAGATTAGAGGGCTGTGTTTTTGTTGTTGTTGTTGTTCTAGGGTTAACAGAACTTTCAAAAATACCAGAAAGATTAATTTTTAAAAGCTGCTTTGGTTAAAGCAGTCTGTATCCAAAGTAATTTGATAAGAGATGGTTATAGTCCTACGGGGAAAAGAATCATGTAATTTAAATTTTATCTTTTTCATAAGCTAACTGCAAAAGGAATCACTTCTACAATACCCAAGACAAATAAAAATTCAGCATCTGTTTGGGTATCTCTAATGCAGCAGAACTCACTACCATACAAAGTAGCCTATTTTACTTTTGAAGAACTCCAGTTATTAGGAAATGATCCATATATTAAAGTAAAATCTGCCTTACTCCAAAGTTTTTTTTAATTTAATTTTTCAATGAATTTTATTTATCTTCAGGCCTGCATTTTTTTCTTTCTACCTCCCCCCTCCTGCAACAATTAATAAAGCAAGAAAACTAAAACCCATTTCAAATATGTATAGTTAAGCAAAAAAAAAACCAAAAAAAACTTTTCCCATTAGTTATAGCATATATATTATTAATAAGTGTTTTTTGAATGAGGCATATATGTAACTTAGCCTGTGCTCTAAGTATCACCAAGTATCCCTGGGTCAAAGTATATGTACAGTTTAATAGCTTTTGGAGCGTAATCCCAAATTGCTTTCCAGAATGGTTGGACCATCTCACTTATTCATTCACCTACAATGCATTAATATACATATTTTCCCACAGCCTCTCCAGCATTTTATCTTTTTTTTTTTTTTTGGTCAACTGCATCAGCAAGCACCCTAGCATACCCAGGATGGCTGCTAGCACAGGTTCTTAGATCTGCTTTTCTAAAGGAAAGCAACTCAAAATGGGTTAACAATCTTACTTTAATCAAACATATATCATTTACCTAGTTCAGGGGGAAAAGTCAGCACCCTGAACTTCAGAGAATACAAGCAAAATACAAAAAGAAGTTACAGGCACACAAAAAAATAGATCAGCAGATGGGCTTCCAGCCTTCTGACCATTACATTCGTACCTAGTTAGTTACCAGAGAGGGAAGCACCAACACCTGGGTTTTCAAAATTGGGGTGCTCAATGGCTGCCCAGAGTCTCGTCTGGCCAAATCACACAACTCTTCCCAAAGTGAGCCCCAAAGCAAAACCTCACATCAGTGTATATATAGCCTTCTCCTGGATCAGAGAATGTCACAACCCTCTTGACTCACTGCCCAGTCACAAAGAAGTAAGGTGTGGGCATTCCTGAAAGACAAGCTTCCAGCCACAGACTCCATGTGACCACATTCAGCCTGTTAGGGGGCAGAGTATATTTTAACATCAGGGAAGGTTCTTAGAGTCACTTAACCCTATCAAATAGCTTAGGGGCAGGGAAGATATTCAGATTCCCATAACATCAACTTTATCAATCTGATGACTATGAGATAGTATCTTAAAGTGATTTTGATTTATATTTCTCACTTAGTGATTTAGAATGCATTTTTTCCCATATGGCTTTTGATAGTTTGGATTTTTTTCTTGCAAAAACTACCTCTTCATATTCTTTGACCATTTATCAAATGGAGAATGGCTCTTCTTACACATTTGAAATAGTTCTCTATATGTATTAAAAGTGAGACCTTTATCAGAGAAACTTGATACACATATCCCCTTGCCCCCACCCCCACTATCTATCTACTTCTATTTCCATTTGAGTTAAATTGGTTTTGCTTAGGCACAAACATTTTATATTACGTAATCAAAATTGTTATTCTATATCTTGTAAACCTTTCTAAATCTTTTTGGTCATGAACTCTTACCATATTCATTGATATGAAAAGTAATTTCTTCCATGTTCCTCTAATTTATTCATAGTGTCATTCTTTATGTCTAAATCATACTTATTTGAAGCTGGTATTAGTATACAGTGAGAGATGTTGGTCTAGACCTGTTTTCTGCCAGATTACTTGTATAGTATGTTCTTGCCCAAAATGCTGAGATTTGTTCATTTATCAAATGCTAGGCTACTGTGCTCATTTTCTCCTGCATATTATGTACCTAATCTTTTCCAGTGATCAACCTCCCTATTTCTTATCAAGTATCAAAGTGCTTTGGTTATTATGATTTTGCAGTATAGTCTGATATTTGGTACTGCTAGGCCTTCCACTCCCCTTCACTTTTTAAAAATTTCCTTGATTAAAAAAAATTCCTTGATATCCTTGGACTTTTTTCCTCCAAATGAATTTTGCTATTTTTTATAGCTCTATAAATTAATTTTTGGTAGTTTGGTTGATTTTGCACTGAAGAAGCAAATTACTTAGAGAGTATTACCATTTTTATTATATTGATTCAACCTACCCATGAGCAATTAATATTTTTTCAGTTATTTAGAGCTATCTTTATTTGTGTTGAGTATTTTATAATTGTGTTCATACAGTCCCTACATGCACATTGGCAGGTAGACTCACAAGAATTTTATACTCTCTCTAGTATAATAAATGAAATTTCTTGCTCTAGTTCTTCCTGCTGGATTTTGTTGTAAGGGTTTATGATTTCTTTGGGTTTATTTTATATCCTGCAATTTTTTTAAAGTTGTTTGTTGTTTTATTAGTTTTTTTAGTTGACTCTCCAAGATCCTTTTAAGTAAAACATACCATCTTTGAAAAGTGATAATTTTGTATGCTCTGCCTATACTAATCTCCAATTTTTTGCTTGTCTTAATACCATAGATAACACTTCTAGCACTATATTTTTCAGTAGTTTGTATAATATTGGAATTAAGTGTTTAAATGTTTGATAAAATTCATTTGTAAATCTATCTGTTCCTGGGGTTTTTTTCTTTGGAAGTTCATTTATGTATTGTTTAGTTTCTCTTTCTAACATGTCAGTCCTCTACTTCCCATTGTACAAATATAGATAATTGTATTTTCAAATATTCATCAAATTCATTTGTATTTTCAGTTTTATTGACATATACTTGGAATAAAGAACATAAAATGCATTTTTATTTCTTCATTTGGTGCAAAATTATATTTTTCACTTTTGATATGAGTAATTTTATTTTCTTCATTTTTAAAAGTCAAATTAGCTAGTGGTTTATTTTATTGGTTTTTAAATACAGCTCCTAGTTCTGTTTATTCATTCATTCATTCATTCATTCATTCATTTGTTTACTTATTTACTTCTGCTTTCAGTTTTGTTAAATCCTTCTTTGACTTTCAGGATTTCTGTTTTACTATTTAATTGGGGGGAGGGGAATAATTTCTGGGTATACAGATTTTTTTACTTACCCAATTCATCAACTGATTGTTTGTCTTTTACCAATGAAAGTACTTAGAGATATAAAATTCCCCATAAGTAATGCTTTGACTGCAAGACAAAAATTTTGGAAGATTTTCTTCTTGTTGTTACTATCATTAATGAGGTCTTTAGTTATTTCTTTAATTTGTTCTTTGACCTACCTTTTCTTTAGAATTAAAGTAATTTAATTTCTAATTACTGTGTAATCTTTGTTTCAAAGGTCCTTCATTGAATTTAGTTTTATTGTATTATTCCATTCTCCATCAGTGACTCTGTTGTCAATTCCAATGAACATCATTCCCCTGCTGGTTACCTGTTCCTCCCCAATTCCTGTTTTTCAGGGTCATTTTGCCTATTGTTTGCCTACCATTATATTATAAAATTCTTGAAGGAAGGAATTATCTTTTTTCTTTTAATTTGTATTCCTGCCCCTTATAATAGTGTTTGGCATATAGTAGATACTTAATAAATGTATATTTAATTGGATTCAATTAATGGCTCTTCATTAGATGTAATTCAATTGAATTATGGTCATATAACATGCATATGATATTTCTATTTTTCTGCTTTTCCTTGCAAGATTTTTGTGCCCTAAGGAACGCTCATTTTTGAATGTACAATGCATAACAGAGGATAATATACTCCTTTCTATTCCTCTTCAACATTCTCCAGAGATCTATCATGTCTAATTTTTCTTAAATTCTGTTCAGGTCCTTCAAATTTAAAAAAAATATTGGCTTGCTTTAGCTAGATCTCAGAGGGGGTAACTTGAGATTCCCTCACTTTAATAGTTTGATTATTTCTCACAGAAATTCATATATGATTTCCTTTAAGATTGCTAGATGCCATGCCATTTGGTACATGCACATTTAGTATTGACATTAATTTGCTATGGTAACTTCAAAAAACAATGTAGTTCCCCTTTTTATGTTTTTAATTGTGTTTTTGCTATTGCTTTTTTCTGATATTAATTATAATTGCTATCCCTGCCTTTTTTACTTAAGTCAAAGCATACTAGAATTCTGCTCTAGCCCCTCATTTTAACTGGGTGTATCTTTGTTTTAAGCATGTTTCTTGTAAACAATAGATTGTTGGATTCTGGTTCTTAATACATTCTGTTATCCTCTTATGTTTTATGAGTGGATTCATTACATTCACATTCATAATTATGATTTTTATTGTGCATTTCCTTCCCTTTTATTCTCTTAAATTTTTCCTTCCTTTGCCTCCTGTCCCCTCTTTTACTTCTGTCTTATGCTTCTGTCTTTGCTTCCTTTAATCCATCCTTTCTCTTATTCTCCACTTCATCTTAAGCCTGTTCCCTCATGTTTCTCTGTTGTGTGAAGTGCATTTCTGTACCTATCTGTATGTATGTGTATTTTCCCCTCCTTTCAACAGTTCAGATAAGAGTGATGTTCACGGTTCACCTGCTCCTTCTCAACCTTCCTCCTCTTTGTTATATAGACTTCTACTTGTGTACTCCAATTACATGATATAATTTCCACCATTCTGCCTTGACAATGCTTAACATCTTGCATGTCTCCACTGTCTTCTCTTTTCCCCTCTAAATATGTTTAACTCCTTAGAAGCAGGAAAATGCCACCGCTCACACATAGCCACCTCAAATACCCATAAAATATGACTCTGAACAAATTTTAGAGGTACAAAACTCACACAAAAATCCAGAAAACACATGTCTTGCTGAAGGCAGCTTGGCACAAAGGGCTCATCTCAGCACTGGGAGCCGAAGCCAGCCCAGGCTAAAACCATGGCTTGGCCCCGGGGGCAGCCAGCACAAGCCGCAACTGAAGCCTTCAGGAGTGTGGATCAATGGCAGCTGTGGCTGTTTCAAGATTCATCAAGTCAAAAGAAATAAGGACTAAGTGAAAGGTTAGTGGAACTCTGATAAATCTGGGGGAGAAAAACAGTCTGGCCAAACTGCCTACAGGGCAGGGAGTGGCAGAAGCAGTGGCCCTGAAGCTGCCTCCATGTGGCTGCTTCAGAGATCCGGGCCTGCAGACTGCAGCGGGGCCAAGCAATTGTTCAGAAGCTAAGTGTTCTAGTGTTGAGCTGCCTAGATCTAGATCACGGGCTTGGGTGGTAGTCCTGGGGTGAGTTTTCAGTGAGTCAAAGCTGGTGGGGGCTGCAGCAGCCTCCCAATAACTCTGGCAGCTGTGAAAACCCCAGCAATGTGGGGCAGAGCTTTCCCGTCTGGAAGCAGAGTTCCACAGAGATAAAAACACAAATAATTCACTGGCAACATGATCAGGAAAAGGAAGCCAAGCAAGAACAGCAACGAAACTCTAGAATCCTTTTATGGGGACAAAAAGGATCGAAGCATGGAGCAGGAGGAAGACAACACAGTCAGAATTCCCACACCAAAAGCTTCCAAGAAACATGAAGATTGTCTACAAGCCATAGATCAGCTTAAAAAGGACTTTGAAAACCAAATAAGACAAGCGGAGGAAAAATTGGGAAGAGAAATGAGAATGATGCAAGAAAATCGTGAAAAGAGAGTCA
>CM053596.1:83884156-83910173 GCA_028646575.1 Pseudocheirus occidentalis | reverse complement strand
TAGATCAGCTTAAAAAGGACTTTGAAAACCAAATAAGACAAGCGGAGGAAAAATTGGGAAGAGAAATGAGAATGATGCAAGAAAATCGTGAAAAGAGAGTCAACAACCTGACTGAAGAAAATAACACCTTAAAAATAGATTAACTCAAATAGCAAAAGAGGCCCAAAAAGCCAATGAGGAGAAGAATGCCTTACAAAGTCAAATTTGCCAGATGGAAAAAGAATCTCAAAAGCTCACTGAGGAGAATAATTCCTTCAGAATTAGAGTAGAGCAAATGGAAGCAAATGACTTTATGAGAAATCAAGATGAGATCCAAACAAATGAAAACATAGAACAAAAACAAAAACAAAATGAATCCAAACAAATGAAAAAATAGATGGCAATGTGAAATATCTCCTTGGAAAAAACACTGACCTGAAAAATAGATCCAGGAAAGACAATGTAAAAATTATTGGACTACCAATAATTTTTAAGCCATGACCAAAAATGTGAAATATCTCCTTGGAAAAAACACTGACCTGGAAAATAGATCCAGGAAAGACAATTTAAAAATTATTGGACTACCAATAATTTTTAAGCCATGACCAAAAGAAGAACCTAGAAAACATCCTTCAAGAAATTCTCAAGGGAAATTTCCCTGATGTTTTAGAATCAGAGGGCAAAATAGAACTTGAAAGAATTCCCCGATCACCTCCTGAAAAAGATCCCCAAAAGAAAACTCCTAGGAATGTTATTGCCAGGTTCCAGAGTCCACAGATCAAGGAGAAAATATTACAGGCTGCCAAGAGAAAACGATTTGAATACTGTGGAAACACTATCAGGATAACCCAGGATCTACCAGCTTCTACACTGAGGGATTGAAGAGCCTGGAATATGATATTTTGAAGATCAAGGGAGCTGGGATTAAAACCAAGAATCACCTACCCAGCAAAACTGAGTATAATGTTCCAGGGGAAAATATGGTCATTCAATGAGGTGGAGGACTTTCAAGCATTCTTGCTGAAAAAACTAGAACTGAACAGAACATTTGACAATCAAACACAAGAAGTATGAGAAAGTAAACATGGGAAAGAAATTATAAGGAAGTTATCAAAATTGAACTATCTGCATGCCAATATGGAAAAACAATAGTAATTTATGAAACTTTTCTTAGTATGAGGATAGGTAAGGGAATACAAAAGTATATATATAATGTATATATGTATATATATGTATATATATGTATACATATGTATATATATAGGTATGTATATGTGTAATTACACATATGAGAGGACTAGAATGAGTGGAGACAGGAATAGACAAAAGGGGGTTAATCATCCCATATAGAAGAGGCAAGGGATAACTGTTACAACTTTACTTTCATTTACTCTCGTTGAATTTGGCTTAGGGAAGGAATGGCGTAAACTCTAAACTGGGTATAATGTCACACAGGAGAGTAGGGGGCATGGGGATGAGAGGCAGGATGATGGAGGGGAGGGCAGGGTCTGGGGGAAAGTTGCTCTAAGCACACACTTCAATAAAGGAACAGGGACAGGGTAGAGAACAGAACAAGGGGGGGGGATAGGAAGGAGGGACATTTGATCAGACTGTCACAATATGTCCACTGTGAAGATATGCTATGTAATTACATATGCACAGCCTGTACTGAAGTACTTGTCCTTCCAGTGGGGGCGGGTGACAATGGAGGAACAGAAAGAATCTAGAATTTAAAGCTCTTCAGTACATGCAACTAGGAATTAAGATATACAAGGACTGGGGTAGAGAGACCCTCCCTGCCCTTCCAGAAAGTTAGAGGGATGTTGGAAGAGGGCACAAAAGAGAGCAGATCAGGGGAGGGGCTTTACAGTAGGATTGCTGTTTTGGGGTTGGGGGTAGGAGAAAGTTGGGGAAAAAATTTGTAACTCAAAAATCTCATGGAAATGAATGATATAAACAAGAAAACAAATTTTAAAAATTTATATTAAATAAGGATAAACCAGGATCTGGCAGATTCTACATTGAGGGATCAAAGGGCCTGGAATATGATACTCTGGAGATCAAGGGAGCTGGGATTAAAACCAAGAATCACCTACCCAGCTAAATTGAATATAATCTTCCAGGAGAAAATACGGTCATTCAATGAGGTGGTGGACTTTCAAGAATTCTTGCTGAAAAAAAGAGAACTGAAAAGAAAATTTGACATTCAAACACAAGAAGCATGCGAAAGTAAACATGGAAAAGAAATCACAAGAAACCTATCAAAGTTGAACTATTTGCATGCCAACATGGAAAAACAATAATTGTAACTTATGAAACTTTTCTCAGTATGAGGATATGTGAAGGGAATACGAATATATATATATATACGTATACGTACACATATGTCTATATAGGAGGGTATATATATATGCATATGAATACATATCTGAGTATGTGTATATATGACTTCCTAGAGGGCACAGGATCAATTGAATAAGAATGGATGATACTTTACAAGGTGCAATTCTGAGGTGGGACAGAATTAGAATGAGAGGAGACAGGGAGAGACAGAATGGGGTTAATCATCTCATATAGAAGAGGCAAGGGATAACTGTTAAAATGGAAGGGAAGAACAGGAAGGCAAAAGGGAAAGGGTCAAATTTACTCTCATTGAATTTGGCTTAGGGAAGGAATGACATAAACTCTAACTGGTTATCTTGCCACACAGGAAAGTAGGGGGAATGGGGATGAGAGGTGGGATGATGGAGGGGAGGGAGGAAAGGGAGGAGGGTTGCTAGAAGCCCACACATCTGTAAAGGGACAGGGACAGGGTAGAGAATAGAACAAGGTGGGGCAGGGTGGGATAGGAAGGAGGGACATACAATCAGTCTCTCACAATATGTCAACTGTGGAGATGTCCTTCATAATTACACATATACAGCCTGTATTGAATTGCTTGTCCTTCCAGTAGGGTTAGGTGATGAGGGAGGAAGGGAAAGAATCTAGAATGTAAAGTTCTATAATCAAATGTTAAAAGACATATGTGTATATATTATTATTTTTATTATTATTATTATTATTAACTACATGAAACTGGGAATTAAAATATACAGGCACTGGGGTAGGGAGACCCATCCTGCCCTGCCAGAAATTTAGAGGGGCAATGGAGGAGGATGTAGGTGAGAGCAGATTGGGGGAAGGGGCTTTACAGTTAAATCACTCTTTTGGAGTTGTGAGCTGGGGAAAGACAGGGATAAAATTTGTAACTCAAAATCTTGTGGAAATGAGTGATGTAAACAAGAAAATAAATTAATTTAAATTGAAAAAAGAAGCGAATGTTGAAAACTAAAAATAAATAAAAATATATACACATTAAAAAAGAAAAAATGAAAAATAAATGTGTTTAACTCATCATAATTTAAGTAATTGCACATCTGAATGCCTTAATCATCCTTTTATAGATATGACCTAGTTTGCTGTTGTCCTTTCAAAAATGTACTGCCCAGAACTGATTATAATACCTCAGATATGAGATAAGTACAGTTGGATTGTCACCTCTCCAGATGCTATGCTTCTCTTGATGAAGTCTAAGATCATATTAGCAGGTCACATCATTCATACTGAGCTTTCAGTCCACTAAAACTATCAGATCTTCATATCAACAGTTAACATTTCTCAGAATCCCAAAAGAGGTATCTGTCATACTGCTCTCCTACTTCCAGATGGCAAGTCTCAATCTCAGAGTCTCTTTCTCCTGAATTCTGCTACAACTCCCTGTTATTCTGTATAAATAGTTGTATCTTGACTACCTACTTTTCTCTATTACCTTCTCCTCTGTGGTCTGCCTGACACAAATCTCTGAGCCCCAGTTTTCTTATTTATAAGATGGAAACATAAGTTCTCGGTGTTGTTGGTTCATTTTTCAGTCATGTTCAACTCTCTAACCCCATTTGGAGTTTCCTTGGCAAAGACTCTGGAGTGCTTTGTATATTCCCTCTTATTAGGGGAGAAACTATTTGTAAACCTTAAAGTTTAATTTAAATGTAGGCTATTATTATGTAACAATTCAAAAGCCCCCAATAACCTTCAATTGCTAGCTGAATATCCCTGGAGATTCTGATATCCCAAGCCATATACAATCTGGTTATACACTGCCAGTCCAACTTAATCTCATGCAATTACTTTTCATGTATTCAGTGTTCGAGCCAAAATAGCCGTCTCTTTCCCCTACTTTATTCCTATTCTTTTCAATTCATACTGTACTGGAAACGATGATGAATTTGTAGTCCAAGATCTCGGTTTCAAACATCTGCAGGACCTTGACTTAGTAGGTTCAATTACCTTTCCTGGTTTCAGTTCTCCATATCTCAAATGAAGTTGCTAGACTAGATAATCACTAAAGTTTCTCTCCATGTAAATCTTACGATGCTGTTACCTCACTCCCCCTTTTAAGATAGTTATTTGTTATATTGTGCCTTTTAAAAATTGTATTTGTATACCCAAAGGGCTATAAAATTGTGCATATACTTTGATCCAGCAATACTACTTCCAGGTCTGTATCCCAAAGAGATCATAAAAATGGGGAAAGGACACACAAAAAATATTTATAGTGGCTCTTTTGGTAGTGTCCAAGAATTGGAAATTGGATGTCCATCAATAGAAGAATGGCTGGACAAGTTTTGGTATATGAATGTAATGGAATGCTAATGTAATTCTATAAGAAATGATGAGCAGGTAGATTTAAGAAAAACCTAGAGAGACTTACATGAACTGATGCTGAGTGAAGTGGGCAGAACCATGAGAACACTCTACACAGCAACAACAACATTGTGCAATGATCAACTTTGACAGACTTAACTGTTCTCAGCAATACAAGGATCTAAGACAATCCCAAATGACTCATGATGGAAAATGTTACCCACATTCAGAGAAAGAACTATGGAGCCTGAATGCAGATCAAAGTATACTCTTTTCTCTGTTGTTGTTGTTATTTCTTCTTTTTGTGGTTTTTCCCTTTGGTTCCAATTCTTTATTACAAAATGATTAATATGGAATTATGTTTAATTGTACACATGTAGCATATACATTATTGCACTCTATCTTAGGGAGGAAGCAAAGGAGGGAAGCAGAGAAAATTTAGAATTCAAAATCTATCCGCACTGCCATGGTCTCCAAGCAGAGATCCAAGGACCACTTGTCAGGTGTGCTGAAGTGATTGGGGTGGGAAGGGAAGGAGTTGACTTAGTGGCCCCTGAAGTGTCTTCCATTTCCATGATTCTATAACCACATAGTGCTCCCAGAAATAAAAGGAAGGTAAGTAATAAAACTGAACTCAGTATAGGAAAAACAGGGACTAAGAGAGGGTAAAAAAACCCCACAATAATAAATATTATAAAAGAAATCATACAGTTCCATCTTGAGCTACTGTCTTTTATAAAAGTCCCACTCGTGTCTGGTCCTCACATTCTGCAAGTATGCAGATGGGAAGGGACATAAAGAGAGGGGAAAAGTGACTCTTGAATAACTCAAAGGAAAAGCCCAAAGTAAGGGAAAGAATAGGAGAAGGGGAACAAAAGGGGGAAATCAACTTTAATGAGAATATTTCTAAGTAGAGTCAGTTTTCAAGTTGTCTACTTCAGCCAGCTCTCAAAGCTGTCAGTCTGGTCGTGAAAAGTCTATTCACTTAAAAGTCGCTTTGGAAAGAAAGGGCTTTCCCTGATCCACTGTTTTACATTTCAGCTGGAGTGAATCTACCGCTGTAAGCTCATCCCTAAAAATCGTGACAAGAAGCTTATTCATTCAGTACAAGGAGAGCCTGGGAAAGCTGAAGTGGTTGGAACTGAATATATGAGAGAATAAATAAACACTTTCTGTTGAATAAAACAAGAATGGAGATGTTAGGCCCCTAATATTCCATCCTGGGCCTACCCCAGCAAATGAGTCCTGATGCCAGCTATCTCTTCCCAGCCTTTATTAATTTGTGTGATGAAGCTGTGCCTAACTTAATGATGAGACTCCCAGAAGGCAGATAACTGCGTAGGTCCATAGACAACTATTGCTAGCCCACATTCAAAAAATTTTTCTAGAAGATCTGCCAGGTATTGTGTTCTCCTGGCCTCATCTCTGCTTCCTGGATTCCCTGGCTTCCTTGAAGCCCATGCTAAAAGCCCACTTTTTGCCAAAAGCTTTTCCCAGTGCTCCTTAATTCTAGGGCCTTCGCTCTGTTGATTATTCCCAGTTTGTCCTGCATGTATCTAGCTTTCATATAGTTGTTTACATGTTGTCTTTTCCATTATACTGTGAGGTTCTCGAGAACAGAGATTGTCTTTTATCTTTCTTTGTATCCTTAGGACTTGGTGTAGTGCTTGGCATGTAGTAGGTATCCAATGACTGGTCTAGCCTTCTAGAGTCCAGAGTTAGCTCCATGCCAAGGCAGGCCAGCGGAAGAAGACTTTAGTGGAAACAAGTAATAATGAGGCTCAGTGATGAGGAAGAATAGCAGACAAGTAGAGTGGGTAGCAGATACGTGATTGGCCTTGGCATCAGGAAAACTTGGGTTCAAGAACTGCGACTGACACATACTCGATTTAAGAGCCAGGATGAGCTGCAAGATCCAAGGGCCCCCCAGGCAGTGCTTTAGGATTATAAAGTAAAGGCTGCTTGAAGATTTACATCAGCACAGTGAGTTTCCATACAAGGAGTTCTCTTTCTTCTGCCCCTACCCACCTCCCCTCAAAAGAAAAGACTTGTTAAGGTTTTATATTATTTAAGTTCTGGGTAACAATGCTTTTATCTGAAATTCCTCTCAATATACCCTATCCTCTGATCTCTCCTCTTACATTTCTCTAAAACTCTTGGGTCTCCTACTTCTAACTATGAATGTCTCACTCTCCCAGTGAACCCCTCTGAACCACCAAGCTCTGGCAAATAGTTATTAGTGTTTGTTACTGGTTATCAGTGTTTGTTTTTGCCTATCACTGGTGAAAGCAATGGTGAATAATTAGTAGTCTTCATTTACAAGTGCATTTGTTGTGGGAACCATCTTGGTATAGTAGAAAGGGACTTGGATTTGGAGTCAACGGACTTGCATAGAAACTCTGCCCTTGCAACTTCTTCCGTATGTGACTCTAGATATCATTCCATCTCTTTGAGTCTCAGGTTTTTCACCTGTGGAAAAAAAAGGATTTGGATTAAATGACGCTTGATGTCCCTTCCAGATTTAAGTTTTTATGCAATAAAGATGAGATCTGTGGCTGATATGAGGACCCTCCAGAGAAGGAAATTCCTTCTACCAATTCAGATTTGTCACCTTCTTTGCAACTTATTTTAAAAGAGCTTCTTAGGGGTAGCTAAGTGGCACAGTGAATAGAGCACCAGTCCTGGAATCAGGAAGATATGAGTTCAAATTCAATCTCAGACACTTAACACTTACTAGCTGTGTGACCTTGGGCAAGTCACTTAACCCCAATTACTCTGCCTTTCCCCCTCCAAAATAAATAAATGAATGAATGAGTGAATGAGTGAATAAATTAATTAATTAATTAATTAAAAAATGAATGAATGAATAAATAAAAAAATTAAGAGCTTCCAAAACCCTGACAGTTCAACTGGCTTTCCCAGAGTCCTACAGTCAAAATGCCATATGCTGGACTTGAATTTGGGTCTCTTTCAGGCTCCTGGGCTGGTTCAGCTATCCATTGCCCCATGGTGCCTCTGAAAATATTGTGGTGTTCCTATATTCATTGATGAGAGAAATTCTTGTGGACAAAGAACTTTGTTAATTTGCCTGAACATTTAAAAGAAATTGAGCTTACTGTTAAAGAAACAGATAAGTTTTGTGGCAAAGTCATCTCACTGTAGCAGCAAACAGCACACAAGTACATCTAAAGAAATGCTTTCCTTCAAAGCCAATCAACTTTTCAGAGGAGTGAGATGTACGAGAATAAGATCAATCAGACACAATGAAACACTTTAGTTGGGGATCTGGGTAGGGTATGGTTTGAAGAGCATTCTAACTAATTTGGGACATAATTATGACCACATTTGACTGACAAGTGAAGGGGGTGGGGAGTGAGATTCTCATTATCTGTTTTCCACCCTAAGCTCACTCAAATGATTTCTGAAAGCTTTGAAAAGATGGATGTTTTTTAATAAGCCTGAAGTTTTCCACTTTGAAGACTATAAGGAAAAAAACATCTCAGGATTAGCAGGTAGTGTTGAGGAGTTCAAAAGGTAATCCTTTGATTCCCAGAGGGGGCTTTGGGTTCTCAGGAATCAAAAAAAGAGCTCATCAGTGTTAGCAACCAGAGATAAGAGCAGAATAAAACATACATTTTCATAGATAGCCAAAACAGGAATTTTCTTTTGCTTAACAATGAGTATTTATTTTATTTGTTTTTTGTTGTTGTTCAGTCACTTTAGGCATGTCCAACTCTTCTGGACCCCATTTGGGGTTTTCTTATTAAAGATAATGGAGTGGTTTGCTATTTCCTTCTCCAGTTCATTTTATAGATGAGGGAACTGAGGAAATCAGGGTTACATGACTTGCCTAGGGTCATCCAGCTAATAAGTATCTGAGGACAGTTTTGAACTAAGGTCTTCCTGACACCAGTTCTAGCATTCTATACACTGTACCACTTAGATGCCCCATATTTATTACAAGGGCTTTGATTTTCTTCTTTTTTCCTATTTGGCGTTGGGGAAGAATGTAAGGGCTATCAGGGACAGAGTAAAAAGAGGAAAGAAAGTAGAAGAAAACAAAAGAAAAGAAAAAGCGAAGGAATAGATGAGAAGAAAAATGAGAAAGAAAAGAGAAGGAAAGAAATAAAAGAAAACAGTTTGAGGCAGAATGAGAGAGGGGAAGGTGACCATATTGGCCAGGACAGGACAGGAGTACAGGAGAAGGCCTAGGAAGGGAAACAGCAAAAAAGATGAGGTGTGAATGCCTCGCCTATTCACGGATGTATGAACAAGACTAGCTTTAGGGGCTATGTGACTAAAGAAACTGTGCTGAGATACCAACACATAATAAACAGAAAGTCATCACTATACACAGATGACCTGGCATGGTCAGAACCCAACGAGGTAAATAATTATCCTGACCATTGTTCCTAAATAGTACCAAGGACAGCCATGAAGAACCTTAGGGTTGAAATCAGAAGACCTTGCTCTGTCACCTTTTTAGCCATCATAGAACACATAACTGATGAGTTTTTGATGAGTTCCAATGTGGAGTAAGGATTAAGTTTGTGCACTTAACCCCAGAGGGCAGGATCAAGAATGGTGGTTGGAAGTTGCAAATGGAAAAACTTAAGTTAGATGTCAGGGGGGAAAAGTTGACAAATACTGTTGCCCTAAAGTGGAATGAACTGCCTCAAGAGAGTCCTCCTCATTGTTGGTCTTCAAATGCAAGCCTAGTGATGACTTGTCAGGTATATTATAGTGAGGAGAGCTTTCAGGTGTAAGGTGGACTATATTAAGGATTCTTGACCTTTTTTGTGTCATGAATCTCTTTCAAAGTCTGGCAAAAACTTATGGGATGCATCTCTGAATAATGCTTTAAATGCATAAAATAAAATAAAGATCACATAGCAAGCAAATTATGTTGAAATGCAATTTTCAATTTTTAAAAGTTCAGGTCAAGAACTCCTGATTTTTAAGGTCTCAGCCAGCTCTCAGATTCTGATTCAGTGAATTAGCTCATCCTAGTGCATTACTTCAGATAGTTGGGTTTTTTCCCTGTCTTAATAAATTCTAGAAAATGTAATCTTGTGATCTGGGAAGTGTAGCAAAATAGGTAAAAAGGAAAAGAGAAAAGTGGGCATTAGGAAAGGATAGTCAGAGACCGATGGTGTCAGATGAAGGGAAAGGAAATAGAGGATTAGGGGTGTATGTGTGTGCGTGCGTGTGTGTGTGTGGTGTGTGTGTGTGTGTGTGTGTGTGTGTGTATAAGACAAAGTGTGGGAGAGGGAGAGAAGGGGAGAGAGATCTGAATTTAGAGATCCAAGTCCCTAAAGGATTGGAAAGGGATTCAGGAGACATTCAGTTCCTCAGACTGAGGTTCAGGGATCATGGAACTTTAGTTAGAAATAAACGATAGAAAAATCCCAAGAGATCTCTAGGAAGTCTCTGAGAGACTGAATCTGAGTTGAAAGCAACAAACCCCAAACATAATAAAGTCCAATTTGTACCTGAGCAGACATCCCCTCCACAGCATTCTTGATAATCACCCAGTATCTCCTTAAAGCTATCCAGAGACAGGGACTTCATCAACCCCTAAGGCAACACATTCCACTTTGAGACAGCTGTAATAGATTTTCTTTACCTTGAGCCAAAATCTCTCTCTATGCAGCTCACCTCCCTCCTTTCTCCCTGTTACTGTGCCCTTTGGATCCAAGGAGTCTAATCCCTCTTCTGATTCTTGTTAAATAATGGCAATAAATCACTCTCCGAGGGTAAGACCAGTTACATCTACCCCTCAGGGTTCTAGGGGTACCCCTGAGGAGTTGGGAGTGACTTTACTCTAATGCTAACAGTTCAGGCCTTGATTCTGGTGTCTTCTGTAGCTGTTACTGACTAACTCCCTACTTCTGTTTGACCTGTTAACATTGATTAAATTACAAAGGGGCATTTACTTTGAAGAAGAAGGCTAAGGCCAAAGGAGGGATGAAAGGTAAGTTAACTCCTATCCTGACCACTATCTCCCCTCAGACCCTAAATAGAGACAAACCCAGGACCCTGAGCTTTGGGAACAGGAGTGTTCCTCCAAACTTCCAGACTTGCTTCCAGCATAGTCTCCCACAGTCATAATTGAGGAGAGAAATCATTGCAGAAAAGGGATCCACCTTCCAAACCAGCATCTGCTTAATAACTGCTGCCACCAGGCAGAGCACAAAAGTCCCGTGAATGACAGTACCAACCCTTTCTCCCCTCGGACCACCTGTCTTGCTACTGGACCAGCCATCATAGTCATTATCCAGGGAAGCAACTTTTGAAGAAGGATCCAGCCATCTCCATCAACTGCTAATCTATTTACCAGGCATAAGGCAGTCAAGCTAGCCTACGTGAGGCAGTCAAGCTAGCCTACGTGAGGCAGTGAAGCATGTGCCAGGCAAGGGGAACTACAATCACCACCTTGACCACCATCTGCCCTTTAACATTGATAGAAATAGCCCAAAAGGACCCAATAGTCCCAGTGGACCCAAGAGCCTTGGGGAACAGCAAGCTTCCAGTACGGTACCCTTGACTATCATTCTAGGCAGTAGCTCCTGGCTATTTTCTGCAGCCTGGTGTAATGGTAATGTGAATTTAAGCATCTTCCCTCCCCCTTAATAGGTCTAGGGAATGTAAAGATCTTCTCCACCCTTAATGGGTCTCTCTTGGAGTCCCACAAGAGAGGCTTACTTAGGGGAGTCTTATTTTTCACCACACATTTTGTTACTTTGTAATTAGGCAGTGTGTCATGAAGATTGCTTTGGGCTCACTTCCAGGAAGAGCTGTGGGATTGTCCAGATGAGACTCTGGGCACCAATTGTGTCCCTCAGATTTGAAAACTCAGATGTTGGTGCTCCCCTCTCTGGTAACTAACACTGTATATGTAAAGGTCAGATAGCTGGAAGCCCTGTTTGTTAGTCTGTTGAATTGTGTTGTTTTCTTTGTATTTTTGTCTGCTTGTAATTTCTGTTTGTATTTTCTGAAGTGCAGGGTGCTAAGTGAATTTATATACATGTGTGTATGTATGTACATATATATATTTGATTAAAGTTAGATTGTTAACCCTCTTTTGAGTTGCTTTCCTTTAGAAAAGCAAATCAAAGAACCTGTGCTAGCGGCCATCCTGGGTATGCTAGGGTGCTTGCTGATAAGACCTGGCCACTGCTCTTGCAAGTGCTGCAGTTATAGTTACTGAAGACTCAGGCAAGAAAATTCTTGTCACCAAGGTACTCAGCACTATCAAATGGTCCAACATCAGAAATGGATGGGATTTTTTTAGTGGAAAATTACATTAATTACATTACCTTCTGCTTTTTCACTGTACCCTAAGGATTCTGGGACCTTTCCGTTTGATTTCAGCCTACTTTCTTCCATATATATGCTGTTTTCCCCATTAGAATACGAGATCTTTGAGAGCAGAGACTGTACTACTTTTCTGTTTTTAGCCCCGGCACTTAGAACAGTGCTTTACACATAATAAATTCACTTAAATGCTTTATTCATTCAATGTATATCAAGAATAGAAGTAGAAACATTTCCCTACAATACCTGGGGGAATGGAGGAAAAATCTCCCTTTTGTCATCTTTGGTCTCTAAGGTGAATGAGCTCCGATTCAACTCAGGTTCTACCTGGCATTGTCTCCAAGCTCACTAGCAAATATGGTATAGACTAGCTTAGTCTACATATCAGCTTTTGTTGAGCAGGGTTCCAAAGTTCTTCCCTGGGGCTTTTACATTGGATGGATTGGTGGCTAAATTTATCACGAACTCCACTAGTCCTCCTGGAAGCTTGCTTTCTTGACCTTTCAAAGCTCACGAGATCATAACCATCTCCAATCTGCAATGATTACAACTGAGACAGTTGTATATCCAAGTATTTATATCCAAGCAAATGAAACAGTAGGGCCAAATGCTCTCAGCTTCAAGTCCAAGAACCCTCTCCAACCTGGAGGCTCTCATCAGCTAGTCCTTCTTTCACAACAAGGGGAAGCTTGACTAGCTTTCTAAACGTACCTCAGCTGTGTAGCCAATCAAAAAGACTTCTCTTCACCACATAATTAGCACATAAAACCAGTTGTAGAATGTCTGTGCTGGTTTCCAAGTCCACATGGAGACTGTTATCAGTCAAGGACTCTGCACATGCTTCCAAAGACCAGGCTCAGTGGCTAGTCCCCTATTATTCCCTCTTGGCCTCTTCTAGATATTTCTCAGTTTATCCACATCCTCCTTAAAATATGGCAATCAGAACTCAAGAAAAAACCTGACCAGAGCAGAAGACAATGATACTATTCAATTTCTGGAGCTATGACCTTTTAAAACAGACTGTGGGTCAGGAAAACCAAAGACTCAAGCCAGAATCCTGGTGTCCAATCTCCATTTCCCTACCAGAGTTGTCTCCTTGTCACAACCCTACTTTTACTTCTGCTGGAGTAACATGTCAATATAAGTGTCTCTGCAATACAATGGATGCTAACAGTCATCCAGACATTGTATTCAGTCTCTGTTCTATGACTTGTATAGATCTTGTGAAAGAAACATAAATGGTATAGGTAAATGATAAGCAAATGATATAGCTCAAATGAGTCAGAATCCTCCTGAGTAGAGACCACATGGAATGCTCTTACATTCATTATGAAACAGAGATAGTAAAGACAGGAAAGAAGTAGCTTAAAATTAATTCTGTTTCTTTCAATTCCAAATATATTTCCTTTTTCTATGTCAAAGTACTATACTGAGACAAAGGAAACATTAAGATATTGAAAGTCTTTGATCTATCTCTGCCTTCTCCAGATCCTAATGGTATGTAAAGCTTTCTCTTTATTGTCATTTACAAGTATAATAAGATTTAGGGTCTCTAAGGCAAATCCCTCATTGTGTAGAAGAAACAGGGTGAGGAAATGGCTTCCTAAGGTTACAAGGGTAACAAGTAGCAGAATCAAGGTTTGAATATAGCTCCTTTTATTCCAAATCAAAGATTTTAAAAATGTTTTACCACAGTCCTTATAGTACAGAGCTTCTGAAGCAGTCACAGGAGGGCACTTTGGCATTATAACCAGCTCCAGAGAGAAATTTTCCCCAGTTTTTATAGTTATTGCAATTTGAAACTTTCAAAAGATGGGAGCTCAGGGTCCATAATACCATGTAGTGTCCCTTTGCAATTTTAAAAATCAAGCACATGGGGTAAAACTGCATAGTCTTCATATCCACACATTAGAACCAAGCTCCTCCCATGGACTGTACAGAACAACATTTTTATCCTTTCCAGCAAAAGCCTTGTGGATCTATTCCACCTCAAAGACAAAGGTAGAGGAACATAATTTTTTTTTCTAAAATGCAATTGCCTACCCCTTCTGAAAAAATATCGGCTTTACTATATATAAATATAAATGCATATACTACTTACAGATAATGAGTGTTGGAGGCTTCAAGTCCAGTGGATGTGTGTGTCTATGTGTACATACATACACATCACAGTTCTTAGAGTCAAAAGAATTTTGAGGATTAAATGACACTTGGTTCATTCCTTTGTATATAGCACACAATCTAGCAGGATGGTCAGATCCATAATGGTACAGAATAAATACATAAGTGAGGCTTATGACCCAGGTGCTCTACAATTCAGGATCACAAGGCATAGCAACCATTTTTGACTTGAAGGGATCAGGAAAGGTTTCAAGGAGTTATTGGTATTTGAACTGTACCTTAAAACATGTAGAAATAATGAAGAGCAAAATAAGCAGAACCAAGAGAACATTGTATACACCAAGGTTTTAAGAATGATTTTAAGCAAATAAGTTATTTTATTTATTATAAATACCCTAATAAGCTGTAAAGGACATATGGAAAAAGATACTCTCTGGACTCAGAGAAAGAGCTGATAAAGAGAAGAAAGTATAGAATAATTTTACATATATATACATTTCACATGTACCTATTTGTATCTAATGGTAGCTATCTCTAAGGCAGAGGTGGGGTAAGGAAGAATAAAAAATAAAAACAAATTTACATGGCAATTTGGTTGTATAGTTGAAAGGAATAGCGCAATAGATTTGCAGTTTCATGTATAATCACTTTTTTATTTTTCTTAGTTTTTTAAAATAAATTTTATGTTTATTTTTAGTTTACAACATTCATTCCCACAAGATGTTGAGTTACAAATTTTCTCCTCATCTTTCCCCTACCTACCACCCCAAAACAGCAATCCCACTGAATACCCCCTCCACCAATCTGCTCTCTCCTACATCCTCTCCCAATCCCCCTCTGACTTTCAGGTAGGGCAAGATGGATCTCCATATCCCAGTGCCTGTATATTTTTTTTCTCAGTTGCAGGTAAAAAAATTATAATAATAATTTTTTTTAAACATTTGATTTTAAAACTTTGAATTCCAGATTCTTTCCCTTCTTCCCTCATCACCCACCCTCACTGGGAGGATAAGATATAGATAGATAGATAGATAGATAGATATAGATATAGATATAGAGATAGAGATAGAGATAGAGATATATAGATATAGATATAGATATATAGATATATAGATTGTACATGTATAGTTGCAAAAAACATTTCCATAATGGATATGTTGTGAAAGACTCATTATACTTCCCTCCATCCTATCCCACCTCCCAATTGTTCTATTTTCTACTTTGACCCTATCCCTATTCCTATCCCAAAAGTGTGTGCTTCTAACTGCTCTCTCTTCTAATCCTCCCTCCCTTCTATCATCCCCCTCTTATCCCCTTTTCCCCTACTTTTCTGTAGGATAATATACCCCATTTAGTGTGTCTGTTATTCCCTCCTTAAGCCAAATTCAATGAGAGTAAGCTTGATCCATTCTCTTCTGCCTTCCTGTCCTTCCCCTCCATTGTAACAGTTTTCCTTTGCCTCTTTTATATGAGATAATTTACCCTTCTCCTCTCACATTCCTCTCTCACCTCTTAATTTTATTTTTAAAATATCATCCCTTCCTATTCCATTAATCCTGTGCCCTCTGTCTTGTATACCTGTACACATATATACACACACTCACATATGTATTCATATGCATATATACCCTCCTATACATACAATTACTGTTTTTACACATAGGCATGTAAATAGTTCAACTTTGATAAGTTCCTTATAATTTCTTTTCCCTGTTTACTTTCTCATATTTCTCTTGCTTCTTGTATTTGAATGTCAAATATTTTATTCAACTCTGTTTTTTTCTTCAAGAATGCTTGAAAGTTCTCTATTTCATCGAATGACCATGTTTTCCCCTGAAACATTATACACAATTTTGCTGGGTAGGTGATTCTTGGTTTTAATCCTATCTCCTTTGACCTCTGGAATATCATATTCCAACCCCTTCAATCCCTTAATGTAGAGACTACTAGATCTTGTGTTACCCTAATTGTGTTTCCACAATATTCAAATTGTTTCTTCTTGGCTGCTTGTAACATTTTCTCCTTGATCTGGAACCCCACAACCTGGCTATAATATTCCTAGGAGTTTTCTTTTGGGGATCTTTTTCAAGAGGTGATTGGCAATTTCTTTCAATTTGTTTTGCCCTCTGGCTCTAAAATATCAGGGCAATTGAGAATTTCTTGAAGGATGCTTTCTAAGTTCTTTTTTGATCATGGCTATCAGGTAGTACAATAATTTTTGAATTATCTCTCCTGGATCTATTTTCCAGGCCAGTGATATTTCCAATGAGATGTTTCACATTGCCTTCTATTTTTTTTCATTTGTTTGGATCTGTTTAATAGTATCTTGATTTCTCATAAAGTCATTAGCTTCCATTTGTTCCAATCTAATTCTGAAGGAATTATTCTCTTCAGGGAGCTTTTGAAATTCTTTTTCCATGTGGCAAATTTAGCTTTTTAAGGCATTCTTCTCCTTGTTGGCTTTTTGTGTCTCTTTTGTCATTTGAGTTAGTCTATTTTTGATGTGTTATTTTCTTCAGTCAGGTTGTTGACTTTCTTTTCATGATTTTCCTACATCATTCTCATTTTTCTTCTCGATTTTTCCTCCACTTCTTTTACTTGATTTTCAAAATCCTTCTTGAGCTCTCCCATGGCCTGTAACTAATTTATATTTCTCTTGTAAGCTTTTGATGCAGGAATTCTAACTGTGTTGTCTTCCATCCATTCCATGCTTTGATCCTTTTTGTCCCCACAAAAGGAATCTAAGGTTTGATTGCTGTGCTTGCTTTCCTTCCTTTGACTGCTCATGTTGCCAGTCAATTACTTGACTTTCGAGCTCTTTGCCACAGTAGAACTCTGCTTCCAGAGAGGAAAGCTTTGTCCCAAATTGCTTGGGTTTTCACAGCTTCTGGAACTATTAGTTGGGTGCCCTCTCTACAGCCCCCAGAAACTCTGGCTCACTTGTCACACACCCCAGGACCTCCACCCAAGACAGTGATCCAAATCCAAGCTGATTAAAGCAAGAACAATTACCCTTGGAATGGTCACTTGGGACCTCTACAGTCTGCAGGCCAGGAGCTCTGGAGCAGCCATGTGGAGGCAGCTGCATGGCTGTAGTGCCTCTGTTGCTTCATACCTTCTCACCCTGAGGGCAGGAGCTGGACCACGCTCTCCATCCCCCTCTTCCCACAAAATCTACACTGACCTTTTGCTTTGTCTTTGACATTTATGGGGCAATAATTCTGGAAACTGTCAAAGCTGCTGGTGATCCACTCTCCTTAAATCCTCTCCAGTCATGGCTGATCAGGGCCACCTGGGATTAAAACTGTGGGCTCACACTTGGCTCCACTCCCAGCATGCTGTGAAACCCTTCCTATCCACCTGCCAGGCTGCCTTCAGTGGAAGATTTGTTTCTCTCTGTCATTTTGTGGGTTCTGTAGCTCTAAAAAAATTTTAGTCATATTTTATAGCTATTTGAGGTGGTTATGGGGGGAGCTCATGAAGTTTTCCTGCTTCTATGCCGCCATCTTGGCACCACCTCCCCAATCACCTTTTTTGTTGTACTATGTTATAAAAATGCTTGTTTTGGTCCATAAATTAATACTAAAATTAAAAACACATAGAAATGAAGGGGGAAAGGAAGAATTCATCATAAATGAATGCAATGACTTATGCAAAGGCGCTGAGACCAGACAACAAAGGATGCATATTTAGGAGAGTGAATATCACAGTGAGTCCACAGACAAGTAATCTTGCAGGTACTATGCTAAGCCCTTGGGATATAAAGGAAGGCAAAAGGCAATCCCTGCTGTTAGGGAACTCACATTCTAATGGGAGTGATATGTAAATAACTACATGTGTAAAAGAAAAATACAGAGAAGGTTGAAGGTAAAATCTCAGAGGGGAAGACACTCCCATCAGGCAGGGAATTGGAGAAGCTTCCTGCAAGAGATAGAATTTTGAAATGAATCTTGAGGTTGGTTAAGAGGTAGAGGTGAATAGGGAGAACATTACAGGCATGGGGACAACAACCAATGCCAAGGCACAAATCACAGAATTTGAGATTAGAAGGCACTTCAGCAGTTGTCTCATCCTACTCTGGAAAATAGCATATGTGGAGGGCAGTGGTATGGTATAAGTGTGTAAAAGTAAGCTGATAACAAGTCATAAAGGGTCTTGGGTGCCACACCAAGGCATTGGAAGTTTAATTAATCGTTCAACAAAAAGGAGTCACTGAGGGAATTTGGACAAAAGAATGACACAATCAGATTTGTGACCTAATTTTTCAGCATGTGAAGGATGCAGAAAAGAGGAATGGATATATTTAAATACTATTGTTGTAGTCCAGGTGGGTGGTAGAATGGGGCTGGACTAAGGTAGTGCCACTTGGGAAAGAGAAAGAAGGAGAAAGTGAGAGAGAGAGTAAATGGAAGGTAACCTTAGAGAAGAAGGTAGGTCAGTCATCTAATTGCATGTCGTAATTTGTATCATGAGCATTCTTCATCTACTTGTTTTTTCCTGTTTGGATAATTAGGCTTATTTCTTTGGAAAGATCATATGCAGTGTTCCAGGGATTGATATAACCTGCACAATGTTATCAACCAACATGAATAGGGGAATTCCGGTGTTTAAATAAATCTGGGGGTACAACATAAAGCACATTAGACTAGGAGTGAAAAGACTTGGGTTTTATTCCCAGATCTTCCATATGACATTGGCTAAGTTGCTTAATTCTTCTAGGTCGCTATTTCTTCAGAAGATTATTTAAAATATAATTTCGAGGAATTTTTTTTTCTTAAATGTCAAGGATCATGAGTCATCGTCTTGGTTGCCTTATTTTCAGAGTAAGAGCAGGAACTGCATCAAATAAAAGTATATGCATCATCAAGGCCTATGTCCATACTGGGGATTTCTAAAGTTTTGAAATGTATAAGATGATGGTTGAGGTGATAGTTATGGTCAATTGATTCTGAATGGATTATGATTGATGATAATGATACAGACAAATTAGGCTAGGTATAGTATAGTTCAGGGCTGATGAACCTTTGACCTGGAGACCTTCATTCTGTGAAATTTGGATTCAGGCAAAGGGTCGCACTTGTGGATCTAGAGGGTCACATGCACTCTCGAGGCTGCAGATTTCCCATCCCTGATATAGAGGATTGATTTCAAATCTTAAAAATCTGATACACAATAGCTATGTCATTCTGAGGAGATCAGTGTCTCAGTGCCCCAGACAATTCTACAAGACAAGTTGCAGATCAGATAGCACCTTTACTAGCAGAGGGAGTTTCCTTACTCAAAGTTCCTTATACTAATAAAATAAAAAATACTAATAAAGTCTTTACAAAATTAGCAAAATGACTCACATTTCTGTCATGTTTTAAGGTTGGCAATGCACTTTTTTGAGACACTCGTTTATTTTAATATGTGGAGACTTAGCACTTAAAAAAATTCATTTACTGTTTCTAAGTTTCTACCAGAAGGTAAAGGTGTTCTGGTTATGGTTTTCCATTCAAACACATCTTGCACCTTTTTGGTCTTTGTTTAGTAGAAATGTATCTCTCTTTTTTTTTCCTTCTCAAGAAGCTCACAGTTATCAATGTCAACAACAGAACAGTAAAACTGATAGAAACCACCTTGGGGAAGGTATGGCTTTATATACAGAAATAACCTGATATTGTGGTCACAAGTCATCAAGAGATATAATGCTAATTGCCTACTGATTCCTTCTCAGTCAGAATGCTCCTCTCTGGATTAAATCGGTTAGGAATATTACCAAAGCAGGCCTTATAAAACTGAAACACAGCTGTTAAACTGCCTGGCCCTGCTTTCAAGGTGAGAAAGGTAGTCTTTGTCTTCTAATGTTTTCTTTTGTGAATACTCAGGCTCTCTGACATCCTCTGGATGCTCTTCTAAATGTATAATTTAAGTGACATCTAGTTAAGTAGAACCCTTTTGTGCAACACCAAAGAAGTTTTAAAAGAAGTCAAATAAGGAGATGTGCTCTTCCTCTGATTAGTCTTTAAAATAGGTTATCTTTAAACAGAAACAAAGAGGACAAAGTCCAGGTTCTTTTACTGCAAATAAATTAAATATTTTGTCCATTTCATACCAAACATTCAACTGTATTCCTATAGACTGTAGCAACTACCTGCATGGTCAGCCAGTCACTTCAAGACTAGTAGAGTTGGACAAGATTTTCTATGTTTGCTTTAAAACGTTCAAGAAACTTGGTAGCCAGCTCATCATCTACCACTTGGGGGTCACTGGACATAGAGACAGTCATGACCTCTTGCCACTGCAGCGTGGCATTCCTTTCCCCATCTTCAGCGAGTCCGAGCTCAGGTTGGGATACTCCCACTGCCAAAATGCAGAACTGAGAAGTATTGATCACAGCTCGGAACTCATTGATACCAAACATCCCCAAGTCAGAAACACTAAAAGACCCTCCTTGGTATTCTTCTGGTAACAATTTTCCATCTCTTGCTTTCTTTGCCAGAAGCTTTACCAAAAGAGCGGTCTCCTATATTCCCTTGGCAGCTGCATCTCTTATGATGGGAGTAATGAGACCTCTGTAGCCACTGCAACCAAGATGTCAATGGAGATCAACTGCTTTGGGCCCTCTCCATCCCAGCCCACATTTACATTTGGCATTTGTTTAAGGGTTACAGGTATTGCCTTGATAATAAAATCATTTACTGATACTTTAATATCATCTTTGACAAGACTTTTCCAGAGTTTTAAGACAGCTCCAAGGTTGCAGTCAGCAATAGGGTAGGCATGAGGTACTGTACTTTTAGATTCGATGAGCCTCTTGGCAATTACTCTTCTAACATTGCTGGCAGGGATTTCAGTGAATGTGCCCACTGCATTAGGCTGCCCTGGAGTAGACACTGGTGGAATCATTGGCCTTGGATATGATGGTGGCCCGGGAGCTGTTTGAGGAGCAATTGTAACGGGAGGTGCTGGAGGAGGTCTTGATTCAGCAAGTTTGCCTGATTTTTTTAGCTGCACAAGTTAGAGGGCATCTTCTTTAGTGAATATGCCCCGAGGTCCCATAGGAGTGCCCTGGCTGGGATCGAAGTCATGCATCTCCAAAATGTTGCGAGCAGCAGGACTGAGTCGGAACAACAGTTTCCCAGGTGTGAGTTTTTGTGGCAGAAGCAGGAACCACAGCTTCAGTTACAAGAGGTGCAGACACAGGGTAAAAAGGGGGGGGGGGTTGAGGACTCACATCTTTGGGAATTTCAACCTTTTTCCAATCTGCTCCTTCCTCCACCATCAATCCAATTAGTGATCCTAACCGAATACCTTTACTTCTTCAACCACTATTTTAGCCAAAATACCACCTTCTGCTGAATCCAACGTGACCACGGCCTTGTCTGTTTCAATTTCGCATAATGCATCTCCAGCACTCACTGCTTCATCTTCCTTTTTCAACCATTTCACAATGTTTCCTTCTTCCATCATAGGAGACAAGGAAGGCATTAAAATTTTAATAGGATCAACACACGGCCACGCCGTGCCATGGAGCCCCCGGCAGCCCACACCGCAGCCAAACTATGTCAAGCCCGCCTTGGCAGGCCGGAGGCTTGCGGAGCCCAGGAGGTAGCCCAGCGCCAGGCCGCTGTAGCCAAGCCCCAAGGAGGCTGCCATCTTTGCAGGCGGGCGGGTGTCCTCACAATGCACTTTTCTTACAATGATCCTGTGGAACAGGTAGGCAAAGTAAAATTGTCCATATTTTACAGTAAGGAAATCGATACTCTAGTTAAATGGCAGATCCACAATCACACAGCCTCTAAATGTCTGAGGGGTGACCCATGTCTCCTAAACTAGTACTCTGCATTACTTCATACTGTCTTTCAGATTTATAAGGTGTTTTAAGACTAGCAAAGTGATTTTCCTACAACCCTATGAAGTAGATAATTGAAGAGGTTTTTCAATTGCTAATAGAAAATATTTGTTAGATTTAGCTAGCCTTGGTATAACTTAGGTAGAATTTGAAGTTTCCTTTTGGGTCATCCATTATTTTCCTTGAGGATGAAGGCCATGACTTATTTATCATACTTTCTCCATTCTTAGTCCATGACCTTGAACATGGTTGGTATTTAACAAGTTTTTTGAATGAATGACAAACGACCGTCAGAATTCTTAAATCTAAAATTAGCTTAGCATTTGCCACAGTCTTCTCTGTAAGTCACTGGGATGTCATCTGAGTGGGGAGTACAGCTAAAAGCATCTGTTATTGTACTTCAGAAATGAAGCCACTTGAGATCTTTGAGGTTTCCAAAAAGCTCTAGCAAATTCTGAACTTCAAGGCTGTTTCTTTGAAGAATCTGGGAAAACCTGTTACAGCCTAAAGCCTAGAACAGAAATAGACAGGAAAAAAAGATCATAGTGTAATTAATGTTATCACAGAAAGCCTGGATGGCTCAATTGAACCAATCAACCAAAAGTATAAACCAGGTACAAGCAAATACTTAATCAGCTTGAGATGGAATAAAGTCTTTTGATCCCTGGATAAAGAAGGATGAGGCCACATATAATCTGTCTTATGATTGTTTAAAGAATAAGATACATTCCTCAGTCTATTTAGATAACAGACTTTCATTTTCACAGGAGATCTTTGTTCCCAAGTAGCTAGGGGAGGTGAGGTGAGGCGCTGTTTAGAGAAGGAAATGTATATGCTGTCCAGCCCTTTATAGATTAGCTCTGTAGGAATCAACACTTCTTCCCCTCACCCCATTGATTCTATTACCATTAAAACAGCATTACTTAGACCAGTTAGGAATCCTAACCTTATTCCTTTATACTATCATCCCTTAATTAAACAGAAGCAAAGCTTGAGAGATACCAGATCCCCTTTAGGGTCATTTTCTTGGAAGAAGCCTTGATGAAGCCTAAAGTTTTGTGTTACTGTTTACCTAATGTATAAAATCCAAAGTCTTCAGCCTGGCATTCAAGGTCCTTTATCATAGAGGCATTATTTATCTACATGATCTTTCTCCTGCTCTTATTCTTCCTCATCCAATGTTCCTGCCAAACTGGACCAGCCACCAATACTAGAACTTACCTTTGCTTTTCTACTCTGCCTGTATTTCTGTTCATTGTATTATCTGGTCCATAATATCCTCCTTTCCATGACTGTAAACTTTTAAAACTATCTCCATCTTTCTTGGGCCAGTTCAAATGCTCCCTCCTAACAGAAAACCATGGTGAATGCATTAAATCTCTGATTTGGAAAGGATAATTAGGCACCATCTCATCCAACTCCCTCAATTCACACATATCAACATTGAGACCAAGAGAGGAGAATGTATTGCTCTAAGGTCACACAGTACAGAAGTAGTGAAGCTTCACATTTCCGGCTTAATGATTCTTTTGACTCCATTGCTTTACCACCCTTTTTTCACTGAAGGATGCATTCAACTAGAAGTACTTTCCTCCTCTTCCATAGTTTTATTTTTTTAGCCCAACTTCATATATCTTGCCTTATGTTGAAAAAATCTGCAAATCTCCTAAAACACATCATTTTCTTCAAAAAAAGTGGGGGGGAGTGAAACCACCACACAGGTCCTAGCATTGCTGATCCTGAGGTGTTTTGGAAGAAAAGAAAGTAGAACCAGCCCTAAAGAGTATAAAAACACGAAAAGCAACCAGGTTGGATCCAGTATACAGAAAGCAGATCCATACTGGAGGTGATATATTGGTCAGGGCATTGAGACTAAACCGCAAGGAAAGGAAGATACCAAAATCTGTGACAGGTGAGCTCTTGTCTAAAATTATTGGAAATGAGACTCCCATTTGCCAGCCATTCATACTATGCAACTGTGCACAGATACCCTGTTACCACCCTCTTTTCTAGCTCCTTTTTTGGTATTATTTTTTGCCATTACAATGTATGACTCAAAGGCAGGAACTGTCTTTTTGCTTTTCTTAGTGTTCTCAAAGCTTAGTACAGTGCCTAGTACATAATAAATGCTTAATAAATGCCTTTTTAAAAAATCTATCTATCTGTCTGTCTGTCTATCTATCTATCCTTTCTATCCTTCTAATCTATCTATCTATCATTAGTAGGGAATAAGCAGACTTTCAAAAATATTATTCAACAATGGACCACATAGTTATCATCTTGCAATTGACTAAAAGATCTAGAGAACACAAAATACTATTGTACTTATTATTTCTTGATTACAGAGAAGTATTCTGCTATGTAGAACAAAATACTGCATTCCACAGAAGGCAATAAAGGGATCTATGGTGGATGTGAGTAAGCTATAACATATAACCTATAATAAATTCTAAAGAAGAGAACGATTCAAAGAAGTCATCACGGAATTGCATGGCAGAACGAGAAGATGAACCAGTCATGTGGTAAGAGTGTCGGATGACAGGTAAACAATCAGAGTGCTCCACTGGTATTCTTGTGACATTAGGAGAGATCAAGAAAACCCTCCAGCTTATTGGCTGGACTTCTTATGTACCTTTGGAAGACATGGATGAAGTCACATAGCATGGATAGGCATAAAAGGATGACATCAATAGTAGCAGTTCCCAAAATTATGAGATCACGAATCCATTTAAATTGAGCGCTACATTACAATTCTTTGGTACATTCCATCTTAACTACTATATTATGAGTTTGTAGATGGCTTGAATTATTCATCTTTTTGTCTCCCATAATGCCTGGTAGAGTATCTTGAGAAATAACAAAAAGACTTCCAAATCATTAACTTGACCATAATAAAATATATAGTTTATAAAATAATATATGTTATTATACAATAATTTATATATAGATTATAAATTCTATATTAAAATATAAATATATAAAAATATAATATCCTGGACAAATGGAAATCTACCTTTTGCTTCAGGATCACCAGTTAAGAGGAACCTGTTAGCTTATGAGGCAGTCTTTTCAGATTAGTTTTTGTTGTTGTTGTTGTTTTTGCTTTTGCTTTGTTTTGTTTTTCCTGCACATCAAGCCCAGACCTTCATAATTTCCACCCCATTTCTCTTCATTCTTCTCTCTGGGACCAAAGAGAACAAATCCAATTACTCTTTCAGGCCACAGCTTTTCACATTCTTGACTGTAATTTATTCAAGCTAAGTATTTTCTTTTTCTCCAGGCTCAACATCCCTAGTGCCTTTAACCAAATCATTACAATTCATGGCCTCCACTCCTAGTTGCCCTCTTGTGGACAAGTTCCAGTTTGTCAATGTCCTTTCTAAAAGAACTTCCATCTAGAATGAAATGTAGTCTATCTGACCAGGGCAGAGTACAAGTGTTCTACTACTTCCTTCCTTCTGGACACAATGCTTCTATTAATTCTGGCTTTGGTAGCTTTGTCTTTCTTGTTTGCCTTATTACTTAAATAGACTGGTGGAAATTCTAATGCAATCATCTGCCCCTCACCTTCAGTTTCCTTAGCTGTAAAATAAATGGATTGAAGTAAAAGACCTCAGAGATTCCTTCCAGATCTAAATTGATGACACTGGGATCTCAATGATCCTATGGCAACCAGGATGGGTATCTTCTAGTATATTAAGGGTTTTCATGTTCATATTCCCCTCATGTTCAAGGGAAATTAGCCATGCTATGCTTGACCCTTAGAGAAGAGCTAGGACTAGTGGGCTGAAATTGAAAAGCAGTAAATTCAGGTTTAGTCAAAGGAGAAATTATAGATCAGTATATTATTGAGGGAAGAATTCTGAATTTGGAGAAGGCCTGGGTTCATATCCTAGTTCTGTATGATCTTGGGTGAAATTCTTAACATCCGTGGCTTTAGTTTCTTTATATATGAAGTGAGCAGTTTGAACTAATAAACTCCAAAGATTCTTCGAGCTGCATTCTTTTAATCTAACTGGAGGTATCCAAAAATTGAATGGACTGCTTGAGGGTGTGTAATGGTCTTTCTTTATTATTATTATTATT
>CM053596.1:83858253-83883656 GCA_028646575.1 Pseudocheirus occidentalis | reverse complement strand
AGCCCCACCTGCTGCACTGCCTGTAGCAACAGATGTGCTTTCTGTCTTGTGGAGAGTTTCGGAGCTTGAAAATCTGTTTAGAGTCCCATTTTATGAGTTTTTTAGCGTGTTTGTGTGGGGGCTGTGGTGCTTTGCTGCTTCTACACAGCCATCTTGGCTCCACCCCCCCTACATGCCTACATTTATAATGAAAGGGAATACTAACTTTCTACTGGAGGTTAAAATGAAAAGGATTTATTTTCATAACCAATTCATGTACTGATAACCCTTGAACTCTATTTGATCCCTTTGATCCTGTGGCCCCTATGCTAAGAATCCCTGTTCTAGACATAGAGCTTTCATACAATAGAAGACAAAATGTTTGTTGGTAAAGGACTGATTATCATTTTGTTTTTGCATGTCTTGACCATAATAAGTGCTTAAAAGGCGCTTGTTCAATTGGAGGACAATTCATGCTTCATGGTGTTTTCTCAGAGCTATAGATGCTCTGAGAATTACTCAATTTTTCTACAGTTTCCACTTTGTGCTCAGTATTCCCAAGGAAATTGTCAGCTATTATTGTAAAGTGAGCCCTTGCTTCTCTCTATGGCAATCATGCCAAATTCACTTGTATCCTAGTAATGTGAAGAAATTCCACATTTCAGAAGAATCTCACAGTGCCCCCATGCATGTAGGGGTCATAACCACTCTTATCTTTGAGGTCCTCAGTAATTATGTGGAACATATTTCCAATAGTAAAGAAACCATCCAATAATAATTTGATATGACAAGAATAACATCAGCCTAATCTCAATCTTGCACATTCTAAGGAATAATCCTATAAGACCAAGAAAATCAAAATAAAATATTTCCTTTTCCTACAAAATCATGGGAAGATCTTCCCCAGCAAAATGGGAGGATGAGTAGGATTTGTTCGAATAGCCATGAAGGCAGCCAACACAGGTGCTTCGTCAGACATTGAAGATGCCAAAGTCATCTCCTGCAACCTGGGCCATTGACAGTCATCTTGCTTTTTGTTCTGCCTCTGGACTTTGATGACCGTGGAAGAGAGAATGAGGCTGACAACTTTATTCAACTCTGCCCCACTTAAGTCTAGTTCATCCTAGATATCACCCTGTGATGTCATCACTCCTCTTCAAACCTTAAAGACAAAGAACAACAAACAGTGTACTAGATAGTAGTAGGCAGATCAAAAAGTTTATTGATGATGATAATGTTGTACCAGGTCCAAGTCATTCTCCTTCTTGTCCCAGTCCCCCAGGAGACTCACCAACAGACCTAGCCGGCCAGCCAAGTCAGGCCTGTCCAAGCCCGCCAAGCAAAACACCACAACCTTTGCCTAAGAACCAATGAAGGAACTTTTACTGTTTGAGTAACTGACAGATCATTAATCAATGCTATTCTTTGGCTTCTGAATTTCCCCTCTTGCTCTTGGATACTGTTAAGCTGTGGTTTCCCCTAGCCACCGTTATGTTGTGGTTTTTCCCTTTATATACTCTGGCTCTGCCCCTGCTCAGGGCTGTTGGATTCAAATCTATACTCTGAACAGTTGCACACTTCAATAAATCCATATTAAATTTATAAATGGGTCTTGCCTTGCATTTTTCTGCTCAACAATAATAAAACAGTTCATTCCTTGTTCCTCACTCAGTCTAGTCCTTCAGAATAGAGACACATTCAGGGATGCAGTTTTCATAAAGCAGAAAATTATACATTTGCACCAGTTCCATCTTTAATGACTCTTCTTTTCTAATCTAGCTAGCCATGAGCAGAAAAGCTACCCAGTCCACTTAGGAGAGACACTGTGCATTTTGGTCCCTATGAAATCAACAAAAATTCAGTCAGTAGATGCTTGCAATTTGAGACACTCCAGCCAAGGATTCATATTGACCTCAATATTCTCCTGAGACAGAGTTTGGTTTTGTTTTAAAATAGAAACATAGAGTCAGGTAATTATAGAGTCCATAAAGGACCCCAAAAATTATCCAGTCCAATTACCTATCCAAAGGATTTCTCTTACTGATTCCACGATTGGAAGTATCCACAAGAAATTCATAAGATAGTAGGATGATAGATTTAAACCAAGGAGAGTACCTGGTAAATGCTTAATAAATTCTAGTTAATTAACTAGAAGTAAATTAAAGGTCAGTTAGTCCTACACCACTCCTTATAAAGACAAGAAAACCAAGGCTCAAAGATATTATGATTTGCCCAAGGTCACACAGAGACTTCTAAACCCATCATTCTTTCCATTCTAATACTCTATAGTCAAGCTGCTGAAGTAGAATTAATTTTTACCATGTATAAGATCCAAGAACAACATACATATGGTACCTTCCAATGCTCAAAACTAGAAAATTACAATGTCCTTAAAAGGATTGCGTACAGTTCTAGTCATCACCATTTTTAGGTATTCAAGTTTCCCATTTCTAAAATTAGTATATTAACGTCTCAATCTTGGCAAATTGTTTTGATGGCAGTAGATGAAAATGGCTACATACACCCCAAGCACTGTTATTACTATATCTATCAAGATATTTCAAAAGTACTTGGGTCTTCCTCCATCTTATTAGCCTGTTAAACACTGAATAGCCTCTCATCAATGAGGATTGCCAAATGGCCCTCCATATCTGATGAGAGTCAGGTCTAGAAAACACATATTTGTTTGTTAAGGTTACTACATGCCTCTCCTGTGTTCCCAGCACGTGAGCACTAATCCATTGCATATATGTCCACTTCTAGAACAAGGCACAGACAACATACAGTTCTTTAGTAGCATTGCATCTTCAAAAATCAAATCTAAGGCCACATTAAGGTGAGATAGGACTAATGTATCACCAGACATAAATTGTGAAAACTGAAAGAAAAAGCTTCATTGAGTCAATGCTTTAAGATGCTTTAGTAAATTATGTAAGTTCTCAGTGTTGCATGAAAGTAATAGTAGCAACAGGGGCCAGGATAACTGAATTCTCTCTTGAAGTAGAGGCTATTTAATGACTTAAGTCATTATGTGGTGTAGGGAATTCTTTTTCGGCTGTGAGTGGGACTAGCTGCTGCCTCTAGGTCCTGTGTGACCCTCTAGTTAAGTGGTTCTCAACCTGTAGGTCACAACCCCTTTGGGGGTCAAACGACCCTTTCACAGGAGTTACAGGGGTTGCCTAAGACCATCAGAAAACACATATTTCCAATGGTCTTAAGAACCAAGACACCACTCCTCTATCAGTCTCCAGGCAGATCTGCCTACATGCAGATATGCCTGCATAGAAGTATTAAAGGGTCGCTGCATTAAGAAGGCTGAGAACCACTGCTCTAGGTCTTCAAGTGTGACTGAATTCAAAGGGTCACAGTTGAGGAATTAAAGGGCCAAATAGGGCCTTGAGGCCAGAGGTACTACAGTAACAGCTACTGAAGATCTAGGGGAAAAAAGTTCTTGCCACCAAACTTCTTGGCGCTATCAGATTGTTCAACTTAAGGAATTGATATGATCAGTGAAAATGACATTCAAAAGAAGCAGTGACATCTACTATGCCTCTGCTCTTGAAAAGAAAAAGAGACCTCTTCATCTGATTTTTACCTATAACCTTCCTTATGTATTGTCTCAGAGTAAGGACTTTCCTTCCTTTTCTATTTCCATCCCCCAGCACTTTCCATAGTCCTTTGCAAACACTAAGAGCTTACCCAGTGCTTCATTCAGCCATTATTCATTAATTTCAACTGAAAATTCTACAATTCTCTGATGTTAAGATTTATAGAGGGTTTTCCTCCCAAGAACCCTTTGAGATGGAGAATAAAAACATTTTGAGCCCTATTTTACAGATAAGCCCATTGTTACTAACCAGTTCAGGAAAAACCCTCTGTTTATTGCATTACTGTATTTATTATTTGTAACAAAGGTCAAATTTAAAGCCTCCAGTGAAGCGATTGGCCCATGGTCCCACAGCTAGTAAATGCAGATAATTCTTGCAATGTCTAGGATCAATGGTTCAAGGTCAGAATTTAGAATCTGCACTTTTCTCTTGGTTTCTATGATATACCCAAACTACGACAAGAAAATCCAAGTATCTCCCTGAAATAGCAAGAAAGATTCAGCTTTTCAATACCTAACAGAAATTTAATTTTTTAAATGTGGAAGACAGAAAGTCTTTATAGTATAAACTAATTAATGCCTCTTTACTGATTAAAAGGAAGATGTCCTCAAAACTCAAATTAATATTTAGGATAGGTCAGTAAAACCCAAATATGCAAATTAATGAGATCTCCAATGCAAGACAATAAAAACTAGAAATTCAAATTAGGCACCAAAACATTAAAATAACAACAACAGAACAGTTTTTTCAAAGGATCTTGTCCTAATAAAGTCTTGCTTAGTACTATTAGGTAATGATGATAATGAAGAAGAAGAAGAAGAAGAAGAAGAAGAAGAAGAAGAAGAAGAAGAAGAAGAAGAAGAAGAAGAAGAAGAAGAAGAAGAAGAAGAAGAAGGAGAAGAAGAAGAAGAAGAAGGAGGAGGAGGAGGAGGAGGAGGAGGAGGAAAGAAAGAAATTTTAAATTAAAAAATTTTAATAAATGCTCTTTCTTCTTCTTTTTATTAAAAAGCTACTATGTGCCAGGCATTCTACATATTTATGCAGTTTTTGCAATTACAAAGTATTTTATATACCTTATCTAAGATGATCCTTTCAATGGTGCTGTGAAATAGGTAGGGGCAGGTATTTTTGTAGCAATTTTATAGATTAAATGATTTGCCCAAGATTATATGGACAAGAATCAAGAGAACCAAAACACCAACTTTTTCACCAGTCCTAAGACAAGAACTTGTATTCCCTCAAGTTCTGCTCTACACAGGAAAGAAGACAAAATGTGACAGATATTTCAGATTGGCAGTAATTCCTCTGCTTCGTTTCACGTCCACTGTCATCTTCATCATGCTCTGCCCAGGACAGAGTCACCACCAGGAAACTCCTCATTACAGAGATTGTTTCAGCTTTTCTACTTATGTCTCTTAGTGTCCTTTGTTTCTCCCTCTCTTGAAGGATATGGTGCAGAAAAAAAAATTCCTCCATAGCCTTCTTTTACAGAGAACTCAAAACACCAATCACCTCTTTATGTGCTACCTGTTGTTCTGCTTGGTTTTGACTCCGCAGCATAGACTGTCTTTCTTTGTCTAATTTTGCATTCCCATCACTTAGCACATTATCTTGTATTAAGTAGCCACTTAGTAATGTTTATAGTATTGTATTGTTAGTAGAATGCATAATGGTCTTTACTTACTTGGAGTCAATTTCTTCTTTCTGAGATCTCTCCTTCCTTCTCCCAAAGGCCATACAAAAAGGCAGAAATTCAAGATAATGAAAGAATTGTGGACCAGATGGAACCCTGGGTGTATATGGTTGTCAGACTCTCAACTATATCAGCAGCTGTTTGGTGTAAGGCCTGTTCAGGAGGGAGAAGGCTTGATCCAAAGGATTGAGTCAGTCAGTGTGGAAATCATTCCCATCTGGAGTCAGACAGGTGTCATCAAAGGTGGGATTAGTATTCAGTTAAGCAAGAGATTAGAGAAATGATTATATGAAGGTAGAATACAAATCCTTGAGTATAGGAGAAAGAACCTGGTATAGGGAAGCAATAGTTAATCTAGGCTATGTGTCAGGGAGAGGAAGAGAAACCCTGAGGACATATATGGGAAAAGCTTGACACTGAGACCTTGTTTTCACTAATGGTAGAGTTTCCTGAAAATGGAATTCTGTTTCAGTTCTGGGCTGCACTGATTGGCATGTTATTTATAAATGAGAATGTGGTAAATCTACCTTGTGTGCCTTTGCCTTCCAGTGAGATGAAGGACCACCCAACCTTCCTGTCCACCCTGCCTTTTCTTCCTAGGGCTCTCCAAGCATTACCGTCTGCCCTTTTTCATGCCCATCGGACCTCTGTCACTGACATCTTGCCTACTAATGTAACCTAAAGACACCTTGGCTTTGCCATCTGCCCTGCTATTGGACCCTTAAGACATCCATTTCTTATTATCTGCCCTTTCTTTTATGTGTTGTCTCCACCATTTAGGATGTGAATTCCTTGAGAGTAAGGAATCTATCACTTTTTTTCTATTAATACTTCCAAAATCAGCACAATTTTTGGCACAAAGCAACTACCTAATAAATTTTTTTATTCATTCATTGAACTTTTGTCAGTATCCTTATGCTCAGTGTAGATCTTTGGACACCAGTACTATCACTTACATTGACACTTCTGCCTCTGCAGAAGTTTTAGGACTACAGTGCCATGGCGGTTAATATCTCACACAGGCACATATCCCACATTGGACAGTTGCTGTATAAACTTTTCAATAAGAGCAAAAATCCTGCACAGCCAATTCCTGACAGCAGCCCATTGCCAAGGAATCACAAAAACATAGTCTTATTCACATGGGGTAATTTCTAGGGCACAGCTCAGTGAATAACCACACTGGCCTGTTATTCAACCTCTATAGTTTTTTCTGCCTGATGAGGTGTATTTCAGAGTATCTTTGCAAGAGGAATGACTCCATTTTCATCTCATCTTTTTGTAATATGTCAAAACTGCATTTAGCTTGAACTGAACAGATCTGAAGTTCCTGTGGGGTAGGTGGGATCTAGGGAGCTCTCATTTCTTGCCTTGAGCACTAAGGAATGGGGGTGAGTAAATTCACATGTGGGATATTGGAAATTATTGTGAGCATTATGGGGCATTACAGAAAGGAATTTAATTTGACTAGAGTAAAGAAAAGAGGCAGGAGAGTCATTATCTCCTCATACAAGCTGGGTATTCCAGAATTGTAAGCAACCCTGAGTGGTCATCTAATCCATTCCATGGCATCTCCAACAAGAAAGCTCCATGTGAAGTCTCCATTTATGGGGAGCTCACTACTTCCCAAGTCACTTTTGGACAGCTCAAATAATTGGAAAGTTTTTGCTAATAACGAGTTTAATCTATCTCTTCATGACTTCCATTTCCATTTCCTGATATTATCCTCTGGAGGCAAGCAGAACAAGCATAACCCATGTGTCAGTCCTTCAAATACAGGAAAACAACTATCCTGCCAACTCCACATCGTTCTTTTTCCAAACTGAACATCTTTTGATCTTTTGATTAATTCTCCTATGTTGAGGCTTTAGGTTCGTGTTTCATGTTCTTCTTGACATCATCTTATCAATGTCCTTGATAAAACATGATAAACTGAACTGAATGCAATATTTTAGATGTTATTCAGATCACTGCAGAATAAAACAGGACATTTTTAGAATCTATTTTGCCCAAATATATGCCAATAAAGCCAACTACTTTAATGAAAAATGAATATTTATGAAAATATAGCAATTAACAGTACATGAAATAAAGTGTTTGAACAACCCAGTTTCAGAAGAAGAATTTGAATAAACTGTAAAATTCTATGATTCCTCTTATCTAAAACCAAGCTTACTAATATTTGTTCATTAGGACACAAAGTTCATGAAATGGCATATAGATGTATGGGGGGTGTTTACTAAAATTCTTGGACAAAGAGTATTATATAAATCATATGAATATATATACACACACAATGTATTTTAAGCATTACAAAAGACATTTTAGCAAATTAAAAAAATAAATAAGGTCTCTTAAAACAAAGGTGTACTGGATCTCTCTCCTGATGCCTCGTAGGGCCATGGAGGTGACCTTATGCTTTCAAAACTAATGCCAATAGATCAAAAGCTCTGGCAGACCCTATCCAAAAGAGCTGGAGAAGTTCCATATGTGTCTAGTAGCAGACTGTGTTTGAAGAGGCAAATCATCAGAAAGTTATCCATAAAGGCTGAGGGATAGAAATGGTGACAATCAGGGAGTGCACACACACACAGAGACATGGACACGTGTGTATATGTGCACACAAATACACATTCATCAGTGAATTTGCTGATCCTTGAAGGACTAAGCAAGAAATACTAAAATTCAAGGAATTTGATGAAAACTACTTCAGGAAGTTATGGGCCTACTGTGACCGAAAAGAATCTAAGTCTAATCTAGCTAATTATATTATCCAGAGCAGAGGTTTTTAACCCAAAGTCCCTGAAGTTGTAATACACACAAATGCATGTGTGTACATGTACACATATGTATGTGCTTTTGTGAACTATGACACCTATTCATGTATCTATACAAATCCATATATGTACTCATGTATCTATGTGTAGATATGTACATATATTCCATTATTATTGGTTTCCTTTGTGTTTCAATGTATTTTATGTTATGCATCAAAAAATATTAGAAGTCACTAGACTGCCAAAGGGGTCCATGACACAACACAGATAAAAAGCCTAAGGTCCAAAGGTGTTTGAGACATCCAGGGGTGCATTCGGTAAGACTGTTTCAGGGATCCTGGGTGAGTCACTTAACTTCCCTTGGTCTCAGTTTTTCAACTATAAAATGAGAGAATTGCATTCCAAGGACTCTAGAGTTCTTTCGAGTTCTGAATCTAGGATCCTAGGCAGTGATACTATCTCCTCTGTTGGCATTTTAAAGACCATCATAGAGCTTCTGGCCTCTAGAAAACCAAATGACTTCTTTCTGTATCTCACTACCAAATTTATTTTCAGTTTTATCATCCTTAGGGCTTAGTATTCCCCTGGGAAGCTGCCTTAGCATCCCTCTGGATGGAAAATGTGAGATGAATGAAGCTGCAGAGATTTATTCCTGTCTGTGGGGGTCAACTCCTCTGGAAAAAAAGCTAAGTATACATGATCATTTATTACCAGCTCACCTGCTAGGAGAAAATTCACTTCCCAGAGATGATAAATAGTAGGCCCTATTCAGTGGGGCGAATGGCCATAATTATGAAGCCATAGAAGCCAGGAAGAAAAACAAGGACAAAACCTTTAGTTCTTTAAAACAGCACTATAAGAAAGCATTGCATATATATGAAAGGCATTTTTAATAATAATAACAATAGCTTATATTTCTGAATACTTTATGTTTATAAAACACTTTACATACATTATCTTGTTTGTGACATAAAGAATTTATTATTTTTCTCCAGGTGGAGTGGTGTCAATAGGTAGAAGAAGGAACACCATACTGAAGAGTCATAAGACTTGAGATTGATTCTTGTCTCTGATGAATACTAGCTATGTGCCCTTAGACAAATAATTTGACCTCTGAGATTGTTGCCATACCACTCAAGCAGAGATGGAGATGGACAATAATACTTTTACTACTGGTTGTTTTGAAGAAAGTACTGTATAATTTTGAGATATTATTTATAGGTTTATAGGAAATGAATACATATTTATATGTATTTATCTGTATATACATAGATATACATATATGCATATCTCTGTGTATATATACAGATATATGTATGTGTGTACACGCAGAGATATATACATACAAATATACATATGTGTATTGTGTGTGCATGTGTGTTTATAATTTTCCAGAATCACACAACAAATAAGTTGCTGTTGGGACTTGAACTTGGGTCTTCTGACTATCAACTGAATAATGGTAAGGACTAAAAAACCCCTGAAATACAAGCACAATTTACACACATACACATATAAAGGAATTATAGAAAAAAATACACCTTCATGAAAGGCTACCTTTATGGATTTCAACTGAGACAGGAGTATTTTAAATATAGCAGACGAATCCAATGCTTAGTACTTACATAGTAAAACCACATTCGTGGATTACATATGTGGCTCCCAATGTCTTTGGGAGCACTGGATTCTGATGGAGTTATCAGTGCCCAGTTTTTAAACTGGTGGTTGTAGAGGCAAGGTTACATTTCTGTTCAAATGTTTGCCTTAAAAGATACTCAATGGATAGAGCAAAGGGCCTTGGAGTCAGGAGGACCTGAGTTCAAATATAACCTCAGACATTACCTGTGTGGCCTTGGGCAAATCACATAACCCTGATTGCCTCAAAAAAATAAATAAAAAGGGGAAAAAGATACTCAAAGCATCATTCTGTATACAGGAATGACTAGGCTAGAAAAAACAGAAAGTTATACACAATAGACTGAAATCTTTTTTTTTAATTATACTACATTATGGAAATGTTGTTTTATTCCATAAATTACAAATGAAAAGACATCAATGAAACTTTTTTAATCAGTTATTTTTTATTCAGTATTTAGGATTAGTATGACACTTGAGGAATTGGTTGCATTGTTGTACATATAGAGATCTTTTTATATAATGAGGAAATTTACAACTATTTGTGTGTGTGTGTGTCTGTGTGTAAACCAAATATGGTCCTCTGGAAAAGTGATACACGATCCATGCAATAGTGCCCTAATGGAGGGGAGCACAAAGATAATCATTGCATCAGTAAAGAATTATTACTGTATGGTATCTAGGAATGTTGTGGTTTGTACCTACAGGAACTTGAATCACACACATACAAGGCAGGTAGTTTATATACCTGTGGGGCACTGGCTCTGCTTGACACCAACTACTGAGAGTATACAAATCATACCCAGCATCATGTGCAAACAACAACAGGGTTTAACACACAGGAGTCACACTGTACTATTCCCCATTTCTAAATTTAGGAAGAGACTAGAGTGTGTTCATAGTTTTTACATTTCTGGAGTTCAATCACTAATCAGAGGAAGGATTTGACCTATCTGAAAAGCACATCATACAAAATTCCTTAACCACTGTCCTGTTCCCTTGATGGCAGCACTTTAAAAGGCTTTAAAAGTTGCAGCTCCTTCTGGATTCCCCAAAGAGTATCTGCCCTCTTCTTTAAACTGTTCTCCTCCTCCAGATTCAGGTTTGCCTTCACCACATCTGAGATGCTATTCTACACCAAGACACATGGGACAATAAGGAAGACTCGTCATTAATGCCATATAAGCCCTTAATCAGGGCAGAAATTGGATGCACTCTCCTAAGATTCTTCATAATGCTTTCTGCCAGATCTGCCAAACACAAGTCAATGGCCCAGGAGGTATAGCCCTTCAGTCTGATCACCTCATAACCACCTGTTTATGAACATCTTTCCAGTTCTTTTTTTATTCTTTGAATAAACTTCTTTACTATTATTATTATTATTATATTTATTAAAATTCCAATTCTTTGAATCAGTATCAGTTCCCAAAGCAGGATAAAAATTCTTCAGAGACATGCTGACAACATTCACATCACTCCACACAGGAACACCAGAGTCTCCATGTTGCCCAAGGACCCATCCATGACACCTTGAAGAATGGACACCAAGTATCTCTTACGTTAGGTAATGGAATTCAGCAGAATCTAGATTACAACCACTTCCAATAACATGGTTTTTAGGAAAGTCACTTAGCTTCCAGGCCACATATGTCAAAATATCCGCTGGATTGGAAACAATAAGCAGCTTGCAACTAGGGGTATATTTAACAATATTAGGAATGATGAATTTAAAGATATTCACATTATGCTGAGCCGAATTAAGAGAACTTTCTCCCTCCTGTTGATGTGCCCCAGCCAAACAACAACCAGCTTTGAGTTTGCGATCACACTGTGATCTTTGCCAGAAACAATCTTTGGCATTTTAAGGAAAAGGCTGCCATGTTGGAGATCCATCATCTCTCCCTTTATCTTGTCTTCTATTAAATCAATAGGGCATGTTCATCAGCCAAATCCTTTGTTAAGATATTGATAGAACATTCCATGCCAACTGCACCAACCCCAATAACAGTGATCTTGTTATGGGGAACCTGGTCTTCCTTCAGGACATTCACAATCAGCTGATCCTTGACAGTAGATGCCATTTTGGGAGATATCTAAGCAAGAACTGAGATCGCTGGTCAGTTTGAGAAAGTTCAAAGTTAAATGTGAGACTGATGCTCCCAGACTCACACTGAGACTTTTTAAAATAAAAAACAGCACATAACTTTAAAGTACCTCCATCCAGCCTGCTAGAATGCCCATTATGGTCACTCTCATTGAGTTAAAATACTGTGAGCCAAAGCCTCCTGGCAAGATGGATATGTGTTCTCTAGGAGGAATGATTCATTAGTCTAAGTTAGTGTAAAAGTAGCCTAACTCTTTACCCAGCAGACACCAGACAAAAGAAGGAATTGGGGGATGGTAATAGAGGGAAAACAGGATGAGAGTATGAAAAGTAGGACATGGGAAGAGATTAAATCCTCTGGAGGCTTCCCAAGGATGCTTCCACCAAAGGAAAGCGTGAAAACAGGTGACAGTTGATAAGAATAGGAAGAACTTACTCGCACACCTACAGCATGCTAGAGCATTTAGTGGAGTGAGACAGGAGAGCAAATCCAGTCTACCACGGATCTGTTGCCCTGGTTTATGCATGGAAGCAGCTAGGCAGAGATTTGAAACCAGATCATCTGACTTCAAATCCAACAATGTTTCCACTATGCCACACATGTGATTTGATTGATCCTAAATCAAATGCTACAGTGTCATAGATAAAAGGATTTTCTAGAATTAAAAACATTTTTATTTCTAAAAGGCGATATTAAAAGAAATTCTTGTCGCACTGTTCTATATGGTATTCCCCCAGGCAGCTGCCTAATTTGCCTATCCTTACTTCTGCTTCATTTCCCACGGATGGCAAATCCATGGAGTGTCCCACAGTAGGAGGCCCTGGGCAAACAGGAAAGGGTGTGGTGGAAGTATAGGCAGAGTATAAGTATAGAAAATGATGCTGAAATATATAACGGGAGAGAGGAAGAAGTGGTACAATAAATAGTATGTCTACTGTTTTGAGGTTCCTGAATTTTTCCCCATTGTAATAAATGTTTAGTTTCCCATGTGTCTATGGTATTCTGGAGTCATGTAGTTGTGAAGTTTCAATCTCCAAACATGCAAAGTAATAGAATAGGAGAAGTTTACCCTGTGTACCGGATTCTGCCTAACTCACTGCAGAAACTCAGCCTGTTCCTCCCCAGTGCCTTGCTACACCAAGGATTGTCAACCTAAGAGTTTACAGATCCACAAGGGTTTTGTGGGTAAATTTCAGAGGGGTCCATGAACTTGGAAGGGCAAAAAAATTCCATCTTTATTTTCACTAACCTCTAATTGAAATTTAGCATTTCCCTCAATCATTAATGTAGGCAACAAACCACAGTAGTATTAGCAGTACCTGCAATTTTGTCAGCAACACAAATCATATTTTCATAACACATTGCAGTTGTGGGCACATGCCTCAGAATATTATTTATGCTGACCATTACTTCAAAATTACTGTGGTTATTTGGACCCACAATTTGGATCCACAAGCAATCGGTCTTCCTGTCTACAGACTGTATTGCAATATAATTGATTTATTTGTAATCTTATTTTAGGTATTGAAAAACATTCTTCTGAGAAGGGGTCCATATGCTTCATCAGATGGCCACAGGATCTATGACATGTAAAAAGGTTAAGATCTCCTGCAAAGGACCTTGCATAGATGGTTACAACAGAGAATGGAGTTCCTAAAGAGGATCCTAAAAAGGGTACAGGGTAGGAAAGTGATGAGGAGCAAAGAGATCCATCTTATCAGTAGAGAAGGAATAAAGCACTGGGCATGCCCAAAGCAAGTTTTAAGAATTGAGCTCCAAAAGGCTTTGGGTCTTCAATATACAAACACATATGATCATGGATCATAGATTTGGAACTGGAAGACATTTGGAAACCACCTTGTCTACTCTCTTAATTTTATTAATTCTTTTCTCATTTTTCAAATTCTGTTATTTAACAAACACCAAATAAAATGAACATTTCCGAAAACGTTATACAAAGAAAGAATTGCACATGAAGCTACAAATTTCTATGATGTAGAGTTTGCTTTTCTCTTAAAGCACATGATGAATTGCACATGTAGTTTTCAAAACCCTCCAGCTTATTTCTGGACATGTTTCTGTTTTCTTCTCATTTGGGCACAAGGTGGGGAGGAGGCAAACCTTTTCACTGCTCCTTTCCTTTTTCCTTCTTCCTCCCCCAATTTAAAAGAAAACAAAGACCTTGTTAAAGTAGGCTTAGTCAGCCAAAACAAATTTCCATTTGGGGGAGGTACAAAAATGTGTGTCTCATTTTTCATCTTAAATCCATCATCTGTATGTCAGGTGGTAGGTAACATAGGTTTCATTACTGGTGCTATGGAATCATCAACCCTTTCATTTTACAAGAGATGAAACAGACATAGGGAGCTCTAGTGACTTGCACAAATCATAAAGGTATTTAGTGAGAGAGGAGAGATTTGAAACCAGATCATGTGACTTCAAATCCAACAATGTTTCCACTATGCCACACATGTAATTTGATTGAGCCTAAATCAAATGCTACAGTGTCATAGATAAAAGGATTTTCTAGAATTAAAACATTTTTATTTCTAAAAAGCAATATTAAAAGAAATTCTTGTTGCACTGTTCTATATGGTATTCCCCCAGGCAGCTGCCTAATTTGCCTTTCCTTACTTCTGCTTCATTTCCCATGGATGGCAAATGCATGGAGTGCCCCACAGTAGGAGGCCCTGGGCAAACAGGAAAGGTAACGAAGATACTGGGCACCCAGAAAGGAGGTCAAAATACTGTTTCTAATAATAGTAACCCCCAAAATGTCCTTTAACCTTACATAGTTCTGCATCCATTATCATGTCTGATCTTCATAATAACACTATGAAACAAGCAAAAGTGGCATTATTGTACCTAATTTACAAATTTAAAAAAGAAACTGTAGGTAATAGAGGTATCATAAGTTGTCCAGAGGTACATGCTTAGCAAGTGCTAGAGTCAGAATTCAAATCTAGACATTCTGACCTGGATATCCTACTCACCATGCAGCCTGGAAGAGGAGTGTTAATAGAATGGAGAATCCTTCTGACCTGGCCTTCAAATTTGTATTTTGTAAGGACCATCCTTGACCAATCTTGGAAACCTGGAGTTAGAGCTTTCTTTGAGGGCTCAGAATCTTAGGTGCTCTGGTTACAGAACTGAAAGAGATTACAAAGTAAAAATAATTCCTGATTAGGAAGGGCTTATTTCCTTTACTAATATTAATAATTGAGAGTTAGCTCATTTTAGTGTAGATAACATGGCCGAAACAAGGAAATACAAGCACTAAAAGAAAGCACAGCACTTTATTTAATAACTATATAGGGAACTGGGAGATTTGCCAGATGGACAAAAATTCAGAGCAAAAGTTGATGGCTTCATTTCTCTAAGCTTCAAGGCAATTTATGTAGCTTAGACACTAGCTGTTTGAGTCTTGGTGGGAGTTAAGAGGAATTAACTCATCCTAACCTAGTTGAGAATGAAGGCTGGAAGACTTGTCATTGGGAAGAAGCAAGTGAAGAGATAAGGTAAAGGGGAAAAAGGGAGAGGGGGCTTGATAATTGCCTGAGAAATCCTTTTAAGCTGTTACTTGCACCGAGGTCTTTCTATTAAAAGAGATAAATGTGTCACTTCAGTCCCTTGAACTATGTTCTCCCCAGTCAGTCTCAAGAAAGAGCAGTAACACTTTTCCTCCAAGGGGAAAAGAACTAGCAGCAGTAGATGACAGCTTACGCAGATGTTCACAGCAATTTGGAATACAAGTAATGAATAGAGGGAGCTGAGTTTTAGCAGATGATGCCTGCAGAGTCAGAATGGTGTATCAGTGGCCAGATTTATTTCACCTTTTAGAAAATGAAGAAGACTAAAATCATGAAGCCTATATAAAATACGGAAAACATACAAATGACTCAAAATAAGCCACACAAATATGACACAAATATCTTACCTCTCTAGTACAGTGATTCTCAACCTTCTTAATGCCACGACCCTTTAATATAGTTCCTGTTGTGGTGACTCCCCCAACCATAAAATTATTTTTGTTGCTACTTCATAACTGTAATTTTGCTACTGTTATGAATCTATCTGATATGCAGGATGTATTTTCATTGTTACAAATTGAATATAACCCACAGGTTGAGAATCGCTGCATCTAGTAGGCCTCATTTTTCTTAAGGGTCACACAGGTTCTGTCCTGCACAATAATGTTCTCATATTTAAATAGCACTTTGTTGTTGTCAGGTCATTTTGGAAATGTGTTCAACTCTGTGTGACCCTATTTGGGGTTTTCTTGGCAAAGATACTAGAATGGTTTCCATTTCCTTCTCATTTTACAGAGAAGGAAACTGAGGCAAACAGGGTTAAGTGATGTGCTCAGAGTCATGCAACCAGTCAAGTGTCTGAGTCCAGATTTGAATTCAGGTTTTCCTGCCTTCAGGCACTGCCCTCTATCCACTGGGCCACTTAACTGCCCCCAAACAGCCTATACACAATCAGTACAATTCTCTCGCATCTTGGGGAGGAAGGTGTCTAACTTTTCCATAAAGCTGTGAGGAAGCTGTGCTACAAGATAATAATCTCATACTTACATAGTACTTTGCAGTTTCCAAAGTGTTCTCTTCGCAGCAAATCCATGGGGGTATTTATGCATTACGAACCCCATTTTGTAGACGAAGAAACAGGCTTCAGAGAGGTTAGGTGACTTATGTGAGGTGGCATAACTAGGAAGTACCAGCATTGAGATTCAAACTCAGGTCTTATGACTGTTGAATGCTAAGCATAGCTAATGTGGTGGGATATTCATTTGTAAAGAATGTTGCACTAGTAATCCAGAGCCTAGCTTGGAATCTGATGCTTATTCTGCTATGTAATACCTCTCTCGAGAAAGATCTGTTTGGCCTTAAAGACAGAATCCCATTGTACAGAGTGAATGCAAGAAACGTACTTTATACTGAAATCTGTTTTGAATTCTGAACATAAGGAATTTACATGCATTAATGAGGGATGGTAATGAGAGTGGTAAATTGTTCATCATAAATCAGCCATGCCCTAAGATTGTGATGTTAAAATATAATATAATGTGAATTTTTTGTTGTTGCTAAGAAACTTTAATGATATCAAGTATGTTTAAAATACCAACGAGAGAGCTAAGACAAGGGCAAGAGGGTTGTTGTAAGGATAAAATGAGGTGATGGCTGTACAGTGCCTGGTAAACCTTGAAGTACTGTATAAATTCCAGCTATTTTCTGTGGAGCTATCTTGATTACATGTATTCATTGCAAGCACTCTTTTAAATTAACATTGGGAACCTGAAAAGTATTAACTAGGAAGGATCCTGGCCCTTCCTTTGGAGTAGTTACAGTGGACCTAATTTTAGGATTATAATTCTGGTCTAGGAAAATAGAAATCCAGGTCTAGAGCTAAAGTAGAGACAAACAGCAGGCCTCAAGGTCATATTATGAGAGCAGGGTTAAGAGACACAAGAGGAACCAAAATGAGCAAAGAGGAGGAGCAGGATCAGTGTAGTGGAGAATCACACCTTGGGTAAGCCTGGTCTGTGTGATCTCACAGATTCCATGATTTTATGGGAATAACCAGGAGTCTCATCAAACTAGGCAGATTGTGGGCATAGATAAAAGCACCTGAGAGCTTTAAAGAACCTTCAAAGCATTTCACACACTGAAAATGGAAAAGTAAACTACTTGAGGATCCCAAGTTTATTCTGGCCTGGGTCTTCAAGTTAAACATGATTCACTGGGGCCCTGTCAAAATGTTCCATGAGACAGGTGTTAGAGTGAAAGGAATGGGGAATCAGTCATGGATATGTCTCCCAATGTTCATTTTAAAGAGTGCCTATGGAGCACTGGATGGCAGAACCAACCATGGTTGCTTTATTTTCAGAGAAGGCAGCAAATCCAGTGGCAAAAGTACTAGATTCAGAACCAGAAGACCTGTGTTCAAATATTAGTGTTGCCATTTTTTGTTATTATTATTATTGCCACAGAGTTTCAGGCAAGTCGCACCCCCCCTGGGCCTTAGCTTCTCCATCTGTAAAATTAAGGGATTGGGTTTAATTGACCTCTAATGTTTCTTTGAGTGATAAATCTATGACCTCTATAACTCCATTAGAACATCAACTCTTAGCAAATGGCAAACAGGGAATTGTGGCTTTTTTGTCTATTCCATGTATCAGATGAAGTATTTTCAGTAAGGATACATTGTCTTCAAAAAGAAGGCTAGACTGAATACTTCTCATTTTTGTTACGTTCAAAAAGATTCCATTAGTAAAATCACAAAAATTAGCAAGAAGAGTCACTCATTCTTTTGACCTTCAGGACATTAAGCCTGTCCCCTTCTCCCTCCCACAAGCTCCAATCCAAAGGAGATGTCTTTTCAACTTCACAAGAGAAAGAAAAAAAGCCTAATCATTTAAAATGAGAGAACTGATTTCTAAAGACCCCAAATTGATTTTGGTGGCAGCAAGTTAAACTGGATCCATTATTCAAAAGCGATTACCACATGGATATAATTTGCTGAAGGATTTTCCCTGGGGCTGGTGGGCTAGGTAAGTCAGTTGCCTTAGGTTGATTAATGCAGCTGCACTGTCAGCCACAGCTCAGACTGCCACAGACTGAATTATGAAATAGGGTCAGTGCTGACTTCCAGAACAATCCTGGATCCAGAGAGCAAGTCTTGCCAGGCCATATCACTAGGAAGGCTGACAACTGGTGAATTTTTCAGTCACAGTGATTCATGGAGATTGTCCACAAGGCACAAGGGAGCTGTGATCTATAACCCAACTACACTTGCAAAATCATAGATTTCTTCATTCAAATGGTAATTATGACTAAAAATCATGATGGCCTATTTCTTTAGGCCTCCAAGATTTGCAGAACGCTTTCTTTATAACAAGGAAATAACCATATGAGGTAGGAAGAGAAAGTATTATGGTCATTTGAGAAGGAAGTTATCACTAGTCATTTCAGTACCATGAATTAATAGCTTGAAAAGCACCCTTTCACCAACGTTTTTAAAACAAACGGGGTTTTTTTTTGGAGGAGGAAGTCCCTCGAAAAAGAAACACAAGGCTTATGAAAAGAGGGTCTCTGAAACAATAGAGGAAAGTCAGCACCTAGAGAGAAGAAAAGGGTGGGGCTATATGAGAATGGACCTCCCAGGGATATAGACACAAGGGGTAGGAAGGGAAAGGAAAGGAGTTCATCTCCAGTTCTACATTTTAAACCTGGTTGTTTTCTGTGCTGATGAAGAATATAAGGACTATCCTGGGCTTTCTACATATCAGTACCATGGAACAAATTCCAAGTTGACCAACTCTAGTTACATTTCTGTCCAAAGAACTTATGTCTCTCCTTGAATTTCCTCTTAGAAAGGAGCTAGTATCCTAGTTGTGATACCAAAACAGTTTTTAACAAAATGTGTGACCCCGACTAATCACTGGGGAATGAATCATAGGATCATCAAATCACAGGTGCCCGAGAAGGCACCTTAGAGGCCCTCATCACACACAGGAGGAATCTGAAATTTAGAGTTAAGTGGCTTGACCACAGCTAAAAGTCAGAGGCCAGATTCCAACCCAGGTCATCCAGACTTCACTTCTGGCCCTTTATCTACTATACCAAGTTACCCATTTAATGACTTAACTTACCGTGGAATTTGAATGTAAAGAATGTTACTGTGCTGTAAGAAATACAAATACGGAGAATTCAAAGAAGTAAGGGGAAGGCCTTTAGGAAGTGATACTGACTGAAGAAAGTGAGAACAAAAGCACAATGTGAGTAAGGTAAAAATTAAGACAAAAAAATTAAAGTCAAATACAAGGGGGCGTGTTACTCTCTGCCAACATCTGAAAAAGTGCAAAAGTTAGAAGTCATAATTCTGCTATTATTCAGAATTGCTTAATTGTTTTTAGGCAAATGTACTCTGTAAAGGGAGTAGTGTAGGTATCTAGTAAGTATGCCTATAAAAACAAAATCAATCAATCAATCAGTACAGAGTCAGATACAACTTAATGACTGAACAATTAACAAAATTTATTAAATGACTGCTGTGCCTCAGGCACTGTGCTGGGATTATAAAGACAGTCCCTTCCCTCAAGGAGCTTACATTCTAATAAGGAAGAATAGATGCCCTATTATCACTATGTGAGCCAAATGTAATAAGAGATAGCTACAAGAAGTTAGATGATGTAGTAGAGTGAGGGCTGGACTTAGAGTTAGAAGACCTGAGTTTAAATTTAACCTCAAACACTTATTAGCTGTGTGACCCTGGGCAAATCCCTTAACCGAATGGTGATTATAATTGTACCTACCTCCCAGAGTTAGTGTGAGAATAAAAAAAGATGATATTTTAAAAATGCTTCACAAATCATAAAGCTCCATATACACTCCATTATAAGAAATGAATGACAACATCAAAAAAAGGTCAGGTAGTATCCGGTCAGCTGGACTTAGCCTGGGAAGAAGTGAAGAGTTATGAAGAGTCAGTTCTTTCAAATGGAGCTTAGACAGAATATACAGAGTAAATTCTGTCCACGTATCTACCCAGCCCGCCCCTGCTTTAGACCTCTCTGCCGCCTTATGATTTAGGATTATGTTGCATCAATTCATGCATAAGGAAAATTTGAGGGAACCCCTCTTTCCTGGAATAGCTATCAATGCTGCATACATTCCAGGAAAATGTGATCAAGTGCACTGTACTTTTCATAATAGAGCTTTTAGTAAATGTTGCCTTTAAATGTAAAAACTCTGCAGATTGTGGTGCCATAACTCTTCCCCTTCCCTCTGAATTGAGTGGATGTCATGGTTGTAATGTCTTAATGAGATCTAGGAAGGCATAGTCTCTCATAGATGGTTGATTGTAAATCATAACCAGTATAATTAGTTTAAAAATTCTTCATGAAACCAAATGACACCCCAGGTGTGCAATTTGCCAAAGACCCTAATGCTTCAGCTTTTTAAAAATTCAGAATTAAAAAAAAATACTTAGATACATGATATTTTGATATTAATACAAAAGTAAAATGAATGGGTCTGGTCCATCCAGTTCCATCTGGGAACATTGCCATCCTCCCCCCCAAAAATGGAGAAGCTTCTCTACAGTTTCCTCCCATCTCTGTAGCTGTGGCTCCCCAATTGCCATGAACCAGCTTATTTGGGTTCAGCTCCAGCTCCCAACTGGTTGTTAATTTATCAAAACTAAGGTGTTAATTTGAGTGACATCATGCAGTAGAGGACAGAAGGCAGGTCTCAGTGTCAGAAGAAAACTGGATTCAGATCCCATCTCTGACATACATTGTTGCATGATCCTGGGCAAGTAACTTCAACTCTCAGTGCTCCAAGCATCTCTCTAAGACTTTAAGTTGCAGAGTAAGTGAAAGCTTTGACTATACTGCTTAGCATGGCTCACTTTAATCTTCCCATCCTGATAAAAACCAATCTCACTTCCTTTTCCCAATTATTCATTAAATAAACCCTACACTGAGGTCCTAATCCAGGGGTAGGGAACCTGTGGTCTTGAAGTTACATGTGACCCTCTAGGTCCTCAAGTGTGGGCCTTTGCCTAAATCCAAACTTCACAGACCTAATCCCCTTGATAGAAGGATTTGTTCTGTAAAACTTGGACTCAACCAAAAACTCACACCCAAGGACCTATAGGGTCACATGTGGCCTCAAGGCCGCTCCTGTGAACTGTTCTGATACTTCATCATAATGTGGTATGTGGGCTCTCCAAAGCTATGACACATGAACACAAGCTCTGGTAAATTTTCCAAAGTTGGAAAAAACTCAAGCATGGGTCTGATGGTGGATTGCGTGGTCATTGTCTGAGGGCCAATCCAGCTGACCAGGTTGAACATAGAATGACGACTTTTTTGGACACAGTAATTCTTGAACACCTGCCTACTTCTGGAGCATTTCAATGTATATTTGTGGGCATCAGTGACTATTACCTAATGACACAGGTGGCTTCACAAATGTTTGAAGAATTGAATAATTTAATAATGAATAATATTATACAAGTTATCAAATAAAAAATAAGGTTAGGAGTAATGTTGAAGATGGTTTAATCCAATGAATTTTATGTGTGAGGCAATTAAAGCTTAGGGAGGGGGAGAGACCCATCCTGGGACTTGAACTCTTGACTCTTGACTCTCAGTCCATTGCTCCTTCTCTTGTACCACTCACAGCTTCTCATAAATCCCTGAAGAAACAAGTGATTTGTGTCCATTTATCCCTCATTTCATAATTTCTTAATAAGTTTTCTTCCCTAGACTAAGCCTGCTCTAAAACAAATGGGTTTTCAGTCCATGGTTTGGAGCTGTATCAACAGAAATGCATTCCTACATATGTTACAAACCTTTTCTTCTTCATTTTAATAATTGTCTGTATTGTTAGAGGAAAAAACTGAATTGTGTCTGAAACTAGGAAAATTAAATAAATTCTTGAAAGGAAGCAGGGTCAGCCAAGGTTACTTTTGCTGGCAAGCTCTAATTCAACACAGCATATCAACAGGCAGCAGAAATGATGAAAAATAGACTTCAGGCATATGCTTTGTTTTGTATTAAGGATTCAACACATTGTGGTATATACACTCTGGAGGACCTTGCTGTACTACACACTAACCAGCCCTCCTCTGTGTGATGTTTCAAACAAAGCTTGGGAGAGTGGGAAGGTCGGAAGGGACAGGCACCAGGAATAAAGGCTTGTGGGAGGAAATTTCCTTTCTGTCATGAGAATACTCTGAACTTTAAAGTTTACAGAATATGATGACCCTGTGTAGTGGATACTATTAGTATTATTCCACCTTTTACAGATGGGGAAACCAAGGCTTGAGAAGTGACCAACTTGCTTATGATCACATAGCTAGCATTCGAACTCCAGTTCTCCACATTTACCCCTCCACTAAGATGTCACCAATTGAATCGGTTCATGTCCTACCCTCTCTCCCTTGAAACAGGAAAGTACAATGGAAATAGAGCCCTGCATTAGGAGTCAAAAGACCTGGGTTGAAATCTTGACTCTCTTCATTTACTGCCTAGGTAGCCCTGGGCATATCTGGCCTCTGGACCTCAGTTTCCTCATGTCTAAAAATGTAATGATTGGACTCTCTAGATCAAGGGTAGGGAATCTATGGCCTCAAGGCCACATATGGTCCTCTAGGTCCTCAAGTGCTCCCTTTGACTGAATCCAAACTTCACAGAATAAATCCACTTAATAAAAGGATTTGTCCTGTAATTTTGGACTCGGTCAAAATGCTGCACCCAAGGACTTAGAAGGCCACGTGTGGCCTTGAGGCCACAGGTTCACCCCTGCATTCGATAATCATTAATGTCCTTTCTAGATCTAAATTTATGATGCTATGACCCTTCTCCACTCTCTCCCCCCTATTGACAAAGAAGAGAGCATGAGGCTGACAACTGTGCAACTCTACCTCACTTGAATCCAATTCATGTGCAAGTCAAAACATCACCCATGACGTCATTGGTCTTCTTTGAAAAACAAAAGATGAACAACAGCAACATACCCTCAAAACAATCCAAGTGCTGTTGTGTAATTGCCCAGAAATTTGCTCTTTCAGGTGACATTGCAAGTAGGAGGAATCCAGAAAGATGGAGACCTTGAGCTCTTATCTGTCTCTTTTTCCTGTGATTTCTCCAAGGGAAAGATGAACCAAATGTGAGTAAAGTATTATGTGATATTAAGTAGACTCTTTTGATCCTAAACATCTGGTTACCACAAATGAGGTACTTTGGTGCTTCTATGATTCAAGGGGCAGTTTTCATTTGATGATCAGTCAATTAATAAAGATATATTTAGTGCCTATTATGTTCTAGGCATTGAGGCTACAAATGCAAAGAATGAAATAATCCCTTTTCTCAAGGATTTTATATTCTAACATATAAATATAGGCAGAAGAAAAAGAATAAATACAAAGCAGCTAAATGTAAGGTGTTTGGGAGAGAGGACATTTGTATCTGGGCAAATCAGAAAAGGGTCTATTTAAAAGGTGGTGCATTACCCCATATGGATAAATGCTGCTGTTCTGTTGCATGAGGAACCCTAGAGGACATAGGAGGCTTTTGAGATAAAAGAGAAGATTTGGAGCAAAATAAAGGGGAAGGTCTCCTAGGTGTCACTTACATGGTATGAAGTATGAAGACTGATAGTAGCACATATGTGAGAAACGCAGAGTGATAGAGAGATCACAGTATGTGCATCAGACATAGGACAAATGGAGATAATAACAATATCTGATATTTCTATTCATTTTCTAAGTTAGCAAAGCTCTTTAGACACATTTTCTCATTTGGTCCTGTGAGGTGGGCAGGACCACCATCATTATATTGATTTTCAAAAGGAGGAAAACAAAGGTCAGAACATACAGCACGAAGTGCTAGAGACACTCAGTGAACAAACATCTCTTAAGCCTTGTTAATAGTTAGGCACTGGTCTAAAGGTTGGGGTTACCAAAAAAGCAAAAACTTCCCCTGCCCTTAAGGATCTCACCTTCTAATGGAGTAAGCAACATATAAACATTGCACTTTCAAAGTAAATATTGTGCAATTAGAGAGAAGTAATGAAATTGGGGGATGGGCTGGAGTGGCAAACAGGTCCTCTCAAAATTAGATTTGATCTCACTTTCTTTCAAGATTGATCATTGAGGCCAGGATATGGAGAGGACACAGGATAGAATTCCACTGCAAGATTGTGGCATATGTGGAGGGGAAGGAGAAGGAGGAGATAGTGGCTGTAGGATATACTGGAGCAGGTGAACAAAGGATACCTCCTAAGGGGTTTAGGGTGGCCATGGTTGTCTCATGTCTTTTTCCCAGGAAGAAGCACACTATGATTCCATGTCATCAACCTTGAGCAAAGCCATGCAACCCTCAGGCTAGTTTTAGGTCTATGTGTCAGATGTTTACCATGAGGAGAGATAATGGGATATGTGATGTGGACAAGTTTTGAGGGAAGTCAGGGGCATGAACACAAGCTCTGATAAATTTTCCAAAGTTGGAAAAAACTCAGGTGTGGGTCTGATGGTGGATTACATGGTCATTGTCTGAGGGCCAATCCAGCTGACCAGGTTGAATGTAGAATGACAACTTTTTTGGACACACTATAGATTATATAATTTATTTTGGACCGATGATATTCCATTACATCCATACACCACAGTTTGTTTAGCCACTCCCCAGTAGGTGGGGACTGCTTAACTTCTAGTTGTTGGCCATTATAAAAGAGCTGTTATTAATATTTTTGTACACGTGGGTCCTTTCTTTCTGTCTTTGATATCTTTGGGGTATAATCCAATGGGGTATGATCAAATGTAACCTTTCCTAAGTCACATTTTTAGTTATTTTTACATGAATTTATTTATATGAATTTAAAGGAAGGGAGGAAGGAAGGAAGGAAGAAAGGAAGGAAGAAAGGAAGGAAGGAAGGAAAGAAGGAAGGAAGGAAGGGAAGCAGTAAGGAAGGGAGGGAGGAAGGAAGGGAGGGAGAAAGGAAGGAAGGAAAAAAGGAAGGAAGGAAGGAGGAAGGAAGAAAAGAAGGAAAGAAAGAAATAGAAAAACGAAGAAAAAGATCCTGAAGCTCTTATA